>OX940982.1:1058754-1441555 GCA_954871275.1 Leptopterna dolabrata
TCAAACTTCGCATTGAAAAAGTCCATTGATTTTTCAACGGAACTAACCTTTTCATCAAGTGAATTAAATTTGTTCAGGAGCAGATCCAGTTTCCTGTTTAAAGACGAAAAGTCAGATTTCACATCCGAAGTATCTCCATCCAGATCCTCATCACTAGTTCTTTCAACCACATCATCATTACTTTTTTTAATGCATGTATCGCACTTCCAATTTTCACGCAAATGAATCTTAGGTTTCCTGAAGTTTTCTATTGTCTTTAATCTCGTACAAGTTGGATGAAATGAAAATCACAGATCGAGCATTTAGCCGTTTTCCTGGGCGAGAATAAATCCCGTTGGCACCTACCGCAATCCATTTAGGCGATTGGATACAACACAAGCCCGCAGGGCAGCCTTATCTCACACGCGTTATCGCACAAGCAACAGCCCACAACTTGCAACCGATGTGCACTGATCAAGGTCACGAATTTCATTTGAAAATGATGGATGTATTGGATTTTCTTGACACGCACTTTTTATCTCTAGGCGTTCCACCAATCCTCACACGTACTTCATTCATTTGGCAGGCTCGAGATAGCTTTTGGGACTTCAGTTTAGAAAAACGTACGAAAACAGGGGTTTTCCGGTTCGCTTTCCCAAATATTTTTCAGTGTAGCCTTCTTTCTCCAAGACTTAGATAATAGATTATATCTTTTACACATGATGTAGTAAGTCGGACAAGAATGTGGAGGGGGGTTTGTATTTGAACGGCGGGGCAAGCGAAACACAGCGTCGATTTCCGACTTGTTGATGGGTTCTCCTAGGTACTAAGCAATATCCGATACGACTTCTTCAAGTTTTTTTGTCGGCCGCAGTTCGATCTCGGCCTTTTCCGTTGCTGTCCAGAGTTCCCTAACTTCCTTCTTCAGCTCTCTACATTATTCTCTTACTGAAGCTTTTTATTTTCCCTTTCTAACTGGTCGATTCTTTTTGTCTGTTAATCAAGGGTTTCGAAGAAAAATTCTTTTTGTTTTTCAAATACTTTCCGTGGCTGTCGGGAATATCTTTGTTCATTTTTTAGTAGCTTATTTATTTTGTGATCCAGATCATCAAGCTTGCTTGTGCTTATGTGAGGCACAAGTATGTTTTTTCCTTTTTAAAACACAGTGAAATAGGTCATTTGCAATCAAAGTCTGATAAGCGCTGATAAGTTGCTTCTTGCCAACCTATACCTACCTAATCACGGTTTATCACCGTCGTCGTAGCCTTCTCGTTTGATACCTGGCAGCTGTGTCTTGATGGGATGATCGCAGCGGTCTGATCGTCAGTCAGCTGTTCAGAGATCGCGGATCATCGAGGAAGGCGAAAAATCTGCAGAGGAATATGCGAATTTATGAGGAACGACTTTATGAGATGCTTTTCCCGCCCTCCTGACGACGATTACAGCGGTTATTGACAAACTTTGACCGATCCTCAATTAAACCTGATTCACTATTATACTGTAATTTTTTACTTCTCTCCTACAGGCTTAAATTTGAAGAAAATGATGAAGGGGGGGGGGGAGAGCAAGTGCTTATTGAATTTGAATTTTATTGCTAGGCCCTAAGACAGGGCGTGAGGGCTAACCTGCCTAATATAAGAAGGGAAAAGAGGTACCAAGCTATAAGAAGAACTGGAACTGTTCATAATTTTCTTACAAAGAATTTTTTTGTTTACAATTTATTTTTCAAGAGAAAATGGATAGATTGGTCTGATGGCCTCTGAGAATAATTTACTGTTAGTAATGGCGATTAAAAAAAGAATTGTTAGGGTCCAATGATGTTCTGGTTGGTCTCGCCGATGAAGACAGTGGAGGAATTTTTCGGTCACAATATATACCTATCGATTGTAGGCATTGGTTTTGACGGACTAGCGAGGTGTTCAATACTTCGTAAATATTCAAATAACATATATATATCATAGTGTGGTAAACCCACACAAGCATCAGGTGTTTTATTAGTTACGAGTGTGTTATTATTCAAAAGAGTTGTTGTTGAGTTTGGGATTCAAGTCGGAAAATATAACGGTCTGTTGTTGTTATCGTTGAGTGTTCTTACATTTGGGCTGCTCCCATAGTACTCGTACCTAAAAAAGATGGGACCACCAGATTCTGTATAGACTATAGAAAGCTCAATTCAGTAACAAAGAAGGACTCCTATGCGTTGCCGTGCGCCCAAGACCTACTCGACACCCTTGGAGGTTCCAAGTGGTTTTGCACATTAGATCTCCGGAGTGGCTATTGGCAGGTGGCTCTGAAACAAGAAGATCGGGAAAAGACGGCCTTCACGTTATACCAGAAAGGTTTATGGCAGTTCAAGGTACTACCATTTGGACTATGCAACGCCCCAGCCACCTTTCAAAGGTTAATGGAGGCAGTCATCCCGACAGATCTCGCTCTTGTGTACCTTGATAACATAATTGTTTATGGGTCTGATTTCTCCACAGTGTTGGGAAAACTTAAGAGGGTGTTTGAAAATCTGGCAAATGCGGGGCTGCAAGTGCGAGCCGACAAGTGCACATTCTTTGCCAAGGAAACCAAATATCTGGGACACATCATCTCAGGGGATGGAGTAAAAACGGATCCCAGGAAGACAGCTGCAGTCAAGGAGTGGCCTGCCCCTCAGAATAAGAAGCAGGTACGGTCGTTCCTTGGCATGTGTTCCTATTACAGACGTTTTGTGAAAGGGTTTTCTGAAATTGCTCGTCCTCTTAACCATCTAACAGAAGTGTCTACACCATTTGTCTGGACAGATAAGTGCCAACAAAGTTTCATAAAGTTGAAAGATGCCATGACATCCGCACCCGTTTTGATGTATCCTGACCTACAAAAGCCATTTATCCTCGACTGTGATGCCAGTGGCCATACCATTGGAGCTGTGCTGTCCCAGAAATGCAATGGCCAGGAACAGGTGGTGGCATATTACAGTAAGGCTTTGAGTCGACCAGAACAAAATTACTGCACCACAAGACGAGAATTACTGGCAGCTGTTCGGAGTGTGGAACATTTTCACCAATACCTTTACGGGTCGCAGTTCACCCTCAGGACTGACCATGCCGCTTTAACATGGCTCACATCACTTCACAACCCTGAAGGACAACTCGCTAGGTGGTTGGAAACCCTACAAACGTACAACTTCCGCATTGTGCATAGGGCAGGAAAGCGCCACTGCAACGCTGATGGCCTGTCACGGCGCCCGTGTTCAGGGAATTGTGCTTATTGCCAAAAGCGGGAGAACCGAGACGAAGTGTATGTGCTTGACTTCTGTCCATCAGACGGATGCCAAACACAGTCCACAGATCCCAACATCCACTGGGTCATCAACAAACTGCGAACAGGGGAGCATCCATCCGTTGATGAAGAAACCGCCTTGAGTCCTGTCCTTAGGCGGCTGATAGCTCGATGGGAGTTCCTTCAGCTTAAAGGCGATCAATTGTTTCATAGATGGGAACAGAGAAATGGGCACAGATTACAGTGGGTGGTACCCACAGCAGATGTGGAGCACGTATTGAAGCAATGTCATAGTAACCCAACTGGTGGGCACTTTGGGTTTTGGAAGACCTTAGGCAAGGTGAAGCAGTCCTATTTTTGGCCTGGGATGTCGAACGATGTCAAAGTCTGGTGCAAAACCTGTGAACTTTGTTGCAAAGTGAAGGGACCGGGGAGACGACACATCGCGCCACTACAGCAAACAATGGTTGGGGGCCCCTTTGAAAGGATGGGCTTGGATATACTGGGTCCATTCCCCACCTCAAGGAGACATAACAGGTACGTGATGGTTGCGGTGGATTACTTCACTAAATGGCCAGAGGCGATAGCGTTACCCAACCAGGAAGCCCAGACAGTAGCATCAGCTTTGGTGGAGCATGTCTTCAGTCGAAATGGGGTGCCTTGGGAGATACACACTGACCAAGGAAGAAATTTTGAAGCCAAACTGATGGACGAGGTAGCCTTGATTTTGGGGACACAACGGACCAGGACAACAGCCCTCCACCCTCAATCAAACGGACTGGTTGAAAGGATCAACAGGACCCTTACCAAATTTCTCGCCATGTTTGTTAATGAGGAGCAAACAGATTGGGACGACAAACTGCCGCTGTTCCTGCTCGCTTATCGATCAGCTCCCCATCCCACTACTGCTTATTCACCAGCACAGTTGCTCTACGGAAGAGATTTACATCTCCCAGACACATTGTGGCGCCCTTCCCCAACGCCTCCACCAATGACCACCACAGCGTATGCCCTACAACTACGGAGGGACTTGGAGAGGATACGTGACTTTGCTCAAGAGAAAGCGGGATTGCAGATGAGAGCGCAAAAGGAATGTTACGATCGCCGGGCAAAGCAACCTACCCTTGCAGAAGGAGATTGGGTTTGGGTGCATGACCCAAAACGCGTGCGTGGTCGGTGCCCCAAACTCCAGCCGCAATGGACGGGGCCTTGGGTCGTTACTCGGAAGAAGAGTGACGTCTTATTTCAGGTCAAACTGGGAAGGAAAATACGCCTTCTTCATGCCAACAGGCTTGCCAGGGCAGATGTCAGGCCCGTGGGCGGGCCATCAAAGGAAGGAAGGGGGTAGTGTGGTAAACCCACACAAGCATCAGGTGTTTTATTAGTTACGAGTGTGTTATTATTCAAAAGAGTTGTTGTTGAGTTTGGGATTCAAGTCGGAAAATATAACGGTCTGTTGTTGTTATCGTTGAGTGTTCTTACAATATATACAGTCATGGCATCAAACATGAGGTTTTTGATCAACATCGATAATCAAAACCTTGTAGGTATGTCCCACTTTTTTTCAAAAATATGGAATTTAAACATTACGGAAAACTTTTCACAAGGATTTGCACATCTACAATCGAAATTCCCATCCCCCTCCTAGTACATCCCTTCGCGACAATATTTTTCACGCCGCACGCTCACTGCAAACTCAAAATACAGCAACCCTGCTGCTTTACCCGACAAATTTATAGCGCTGTGTGTCGCGCCCCAAATGTATTCATAGGAGCATTATTAAGTGCGACGCTCAACCCCAAAGGATTATGAATTTGCCTATTTAATCATAAATATCCCCGTTCAACCGTGAAGCGACCCCTCTCGGGATGATGGCCTACCCCACCACATTAAAAATTACCCTATCTACGTAGCCAGGCTCCACCAGAGAACAGACAAAAGGAATTTTCTATTTACGACGATTTTTGACGAGAACCTCGTTATGAAATAATTCGCGCCGCAACCTTTTGTTAAGCGACTGATTGATTTACAGAAATCGATGCTGGCGCTGGCGTGAGGAATTCCGATTGATAGCAGAGGTCCAAAACACTGTCAGACTGTAATGGGAGTGTCATAAATAATAGTAAACTGTACATATTTACGCACCCTCCCCCCCCCCCCCCCCTCCCACCAAGACGGGGCGGCATTATTTCATCTCTCCCACAGATCAGTGGTCTGGAACTAGTCAAACATTAGCCTTGGTGATGATGAAGTGTGCAACAAATCTTATGTAGACATTGCATGCAAAAAACGCTGCAAAGTTCTTGTCACATGGGTTTATTATTCTACTGGACACACCTACAGAAATGCTGGCTGTTCATTTATTGTTTATTTCACATGAAATGATTGAAATAGCTATTTCTGATGGTTTCCACCATTTTTGGCCCCTAAAACACGGATTAGGTACGCTCCTTTTTTTTCAATTTATCTTTGATCATTGGTAGTGCCATTTAATCGTCTTGATCCACGAGTTGATTCTACTTCCAGTGTTATTATACAAATTGATGGTGATTTCAGACGATTTCCCAAGTTTTTGACTCATAAAAAATCAATTTTGGGAGCTGAACCTCTATTTTCCACTCATTGGTCAAAATCGACTTCATAATCGGTCTTGTCGTCCCCAAAAACATGGAAAACGATACGTCAAAAGCTAATGTTACTAACATGTTACTAAAACACAAAAAGTATCACGTCCACTCATAACATTCCTGGGTATATTCCGATCGGGCTGAAAAGTTTCGGGACACAACTAGGGCCCAAATGGAGCATGTGTGCGAAAGAACGAATTTTTTAGACCAAAAATGAAGCCGGTACACTTGATACGGCGGACAGTGTACGGGGTACGGTGGGCGGCGGACGGACATTGCATTTTTGGAATCTATGCACCTTGAAACGTAAAAGAACAAATTTTGAATTGGTGTTATACAAATTTTTTGCTGAGCGATTACATAGGTGTATTATTCACATAATAATAAACCAAAAGGAGGTGGCAGACAATTTCAGTGACTTTTGGTTTATTATTTTCAATAATGAACCATTGGAATCGAGCATGAAAAAAAAAATTCTTACCCCCCCTTAAAATTTGATGGTTTACGTTTCAAGGTATGTAGGCTCCAAAACTGCAATAAAAATATTTCTGTCTGTCCGCCGTACGCCGTACGGGCCACTTTTCTTAGTTACCATGAAAAAAAATTGATGAAATTCGGGTTATAGGTTCCGTTCGGCGTCTAGTTGGTCCTCGAAGCTCGACGTTACTGTGAGTCATCTCTAAGGGGTTCAAAATAGGGGTTGACATTTTCAAAACGCCTATACCATTTTTTTACGTAAATATTTTTACGGTTTTAAATATTTCTTGAACTTGCGAGTTTTTTAAGACCATCCGGAGCATCGTACGTCCAGCCGTTCGTTCACAGTAAGGCCCCGAAGATTGCACCGACAGGCATTTTCGACTCCAGTGTGAATGAAATTTATTGTATACAATCCAAACCAAATCTCGTAACCAGAGACGCGCCCACAATAGGAATTTGTGAATACGGCCAATCATTGGTAGGGATCACCTGATTATATTGGCGGAGTATGAAGTCGAGTTGGTTGTTCTGTGATATTATTTAATTTGAAAAATGATGGCTCTATTGGAGTTTGTTGGTAGGTAGTGAAACTTGAACAAACGTTGAAGTATTATTGATGGGTAAATTATTACTACGGTAAATCATTACTCAACGGTAAATTATTACACAACGGTTCATTATACCATCTACGTAGAAGGGGCTGGAGTTTGTTGGTAGGTACTTTTGCAACTTTTTTCACTCCTCATCAACAATTTCTTTCCAGAACTTCATTATGTGTGTTTCTTTTTGTTAGGTACTGTTTGTCATCGGCAGAATTATTTTAGCAACATTTAACTCGTGATTTAGGTAGGTACCTAGTAACGAGTACGGGGTTAGGTACTAACCTACGGAGGGTCTGTGATCTACATAATATGCATATAATAGAATAATAGTACATATCATATTATATAGACGGGTTATCTATACATAGAGCTGTGATTTGTAACAGAAGGGTATTCTATACAAAATAATAAACCGTTGTGCAGGGATTTGCAGCGTTTTTACAATGTGGGTAAGAACCTAGCTTTGAAAATTCAAAACATAACGTAAGCAGTCACATGTCAGCTGATGATGAAGGAAGTAGTCCCATTCGTTTTTAAGTCAATCACAGAAGCTGAACTGTGGAACATAATCAAGAAAATGAATGGGAAGTCAGCGCCAGGATCAGATGGTATTAGCCATAACACTGTTACCACTTACTTTCAGTTCATTAAGCATCCCATCATTCATATAATAAATAGTAGTTTGGAATATTCCACGTTTCCCGATGTCTTCAAGTTAGCAAAAGTCATTCCTCTCCATTAAGGCTGGATAGAAGGTGGAGTTGACGAACTTTCGACCCATATCGTAGCTTAGTACCTATTCTATCCAAACTTATAGAGAAGTGGGTTAAATTTCAATTGAACTCTTACTTAGCAAGGCATAACTTGATCATTGATCACTAACAGACAATCTGGTTTCACATGTGGAATAGGCGTCGAGGAAGCCCACTACGCCCTCACGAAGGATTTATATGAGTTAATGGATAAGAGAAGTAATGGAATTTTGGTGTTGATTGTTCTCGCGAAGTGTTTTGACTCTAGACAGGGATAAATTGGTTGGCGCTTTGGAGCGTTGCTGTGTGGTGGGGCGTGAACTGGCTTGGTTCAGGTGTTAGCTCTGTAACCGGAGGCACCTGGTGAGCATTGATGGAGTACAAAGTGGTACACTCCAGGTGGATTTTGGCTTTATTCAAGGAAGTACGCTAGGGCCAGACCTCTTCCGCGTTTTTATCAACGATATTTCGCGTGTCCCAATTAGGGGTAATTTGTATCTTCTCGCTGATGATGCAGCCTTCTTGTTCGAACACAGTTCGTGGCAAGAGGTGTTCGCCCGAGCGAACGAAGATATGAATAAAATTTGCTGGTGGCTCAATACGCAATCTCTCACCATAAATGTGGATAAATCCAAATACATCTTGGTCTCCCGTGCAAGAGACAGGGATTCTCATCCATACAACCTAAAATTGCACTTTTGTAATTTAGATCAACCGCCATGTACCTGCGAAACAATCGAACACAAGCTCTGCGAGAACTGCTTTTCCTACCGACATGACAACGTTCAAGACTGTCCTTCTCGACGACGTTGCGGCTGTGGACGAAGACATCATGCCTGGCTTCATTGTTCAAAAAGGGAGGTAATGTCGAGGGGTGCTCAGGGTCTTCCTCCCCAATCTGATAGTTCAAAGGGGGGATCGTGCCAGAGGCGCAATTCGCCTGTCTTGGCACAGTCACCACCGGTTACGAGCACACCGGCCCTCTCTGAGATCAACTTGTGTAAGTGGGCCTCGGAGGAGGTCGGTGGCTCAGAGGTGGCTGACCCTCTGTTCCGTTCGGCTAGATCTTTTACCGATTGCGAATGGGGCTGCCCCACTGGATGGGATCGAGCCGATCCTCCGACCCGTTCTGTCCGGAGTGATCGGTCTGATCCCTCCAGGGGGAAAGATGCTATAATAATCGATCCTTGTTCAAGTCGCACGAAAATATTCGTTCGTTCCAATAGGGCCCATTGCATTGATCATAATAACCGATCCGGTCCCACAGGTAGGATGTTCGATCGTAAGTTCCCAGGCAGTAGCTCGGCTGCCGCTTTAGGTAGGCGCATGTTCGTACCTAGGACCACTGAGGAAGGGGGCCCCACTCCGTTGAAACCTTGCGGTGATATACCCAGGAGTGGAGCTTCCCATTGCACTACTCAGCTGGTTAGTTCTAAGTTAGTTCATAGAAGTCCCTCTTACTTGGTGCAGCCTTCCCCAGTAGGCGTTAGGTCAGGCGCACAAGACGAGCCTCGACCGTCGAACGTAGCGAGACACCTTCCGGAGTCTCATGCGTTCAGTAGTAGGGAAGTTAATTTCCGGGACCAAGTTAGTTCAGGCGCCCAGCTAGTGGCGGGAAGTTCTCTTCCAGCGCTAGGTTCATTATCTAGATCATGCATTAGGCGTCCACGATCAGGAGGCTTAATACCTACCGCACTGGTGCACGTGTCAAAAAGGGAAAAAACTAGGGGCCTTGTGGTGCGCGCTCTCCTGGACACTGGGTCTGAGGTTAATATAATCGTTTCTAAATTTTGTCGAGCGCTCAAATTGGAGGTCTTCCCCTCAGAACGACGCATAGTGGGAGTAGGGGGAAATTCGCACTCTGTTCCGGGATTCACCTCATTCGGACTGTTCACACGTTCAGGTAGGCACATTCCAGTCACCGCCTTCGTCTTGGACGAGGTGACAGCTCCTATCCCGTCAAGCAGTTTCTCCATTGATCAGTGGCCCCATATCTGGGAGTTAGGGTCTGAGTTGGCTGATCCGACTTTTTACACTAGGGGTGAAGTTGACATTTTACTAAGTGCCGATCTAGTCATACAACTCATAGAAGGGGAACGCGTACCTCCGGAGGGCAACTCACCATGGTTATTACGTTCTGAAGTAGGCTGGTTGGTGCTAGGTCGAATTGAAACACGGAAGGGGCAGATAGTGAAGTTCGGGGATAAGAATCACCTTCAGTGGTTCATTACAACCGAAGCCACTAGTCAAGTTTTTCACTTCAAGTCCGAAGTTAACGCTGGTTCCAGTCCCGCTCTTGTAGGTACAGCGCAGCCGGCATGGAGGGACGTTCGGTCAGCTGAATATCGTAGGTGGGCCATTCAGGACATTATTAGAGCATTCCGACAAACCTTTGTTGGAGGCAGTGCACGAAAGGGAGAACGTTCAGGGAAGGCCCCTGCTCCACCTAAGGAACGTCGTTCTCCTCCCCCTCGTTCAGGAGTTCCACTTTTTCACTCCAAGGGTGCTCTGTTAGAGCCGGTACGTAATCTATTCTCTGTAGTGCCCCCAGTGGAGTTCTCATCAGTTAGTCCACCATTGTTCAGCTTGGTTTCAAGGGGGGTAGTACCTGATAAAGTGAATTTTGGATCCCTGAGTTCTGCACCCATACAGGTTCAGAGTTCCGTTCACGAAACGGACGTTCTTCTGAGGCGAATGTTCGAGATTGAGTCAGTTGAGGAGGTGGAGCCTTGGACACCTGCTGAGCGGGAGGCTGAGAATATTTTCTTAGATCAGGTACGCAGGGACGGTTCGGGTAGGTACACCGTTCCATTGCTCCTTGCACAGGATCGAAATTCGCTAGGTCATTCTCGATCAATAGCCCTACGGCAACTTTATCGATTGGAAAGTAAATTTAGGCGAAATCCTGATCTTGTTCCACCGTACAAAAAGTTCATGCATGAGTATGCCGCTCAGGGTCACATGAGACCTGTCGATCCCCCGGTGCCAGGTCTCGCTCATTACTATATGCCTCATCATGCCGTTCGTCGTCTAGGGGATCCAGCTGATAAGATCCGTGTAGTTTTTAATGCGTCCCAGCGGACAGCAAATGGTCGATCACTGAACGAAATTTTACACGTGGGTCCGAAGTTACAACCGGACATTTGCGATATCCTCCTCCGATTCCGCTCGTTCCCCTATGTGTTCATTGGCGATCTTAAACAAATGTTCCGCCAAATCTTACATCCTAGAGAGGATCAAGATCTTCTCCGTATTGTTTGGAGAGATTCACCGGATGACCCTGTTCAGGATTTTGCGCTCTGTACAGTCACTTATGGTACAGCTCCAGCTCCGTTCCTGGCGAACCGGACCTTGAAACATTTGGCAGAGACTCAGGCCAAGGACTACCCCAGGGCCTCCCTAGTTCTACTCGAGCAAACCTATGTGGATGACGTTCATGGAGGAGGTGCCTCGTTCAAAGAGGTACGTGAGGTTAGGGATGAACTTATTGCTCTGGTAGGCTCCGCGGGTTTTGAGATGCGGAAGTGGGCCGCTAATCACCCCGATCTGCTTCAGGGTATTCCCCAAGATCATTGCCTGATGTCGGGCGAAACAGTGGACTTGGATCCCACAGAAGGCATGCCCCTTAGAATGTTAGGAGTGGCCTGGGACCCTCGTACTGATACGTTCTTCTTCAAAGTACCAACTACGCCTGTAGTTCGAACCAAGAGGGAGCTGGCTAGTGAGGTCGGTAGAATTTATGACCCCGCGGGCTGGGTCATGCCGGTTTCGGTCTTCGCGCGAATGATCCAGCGTGAGGTGTGCCATGCACGTTTTGACTGGGACGATCCACTTCCCCTCTCCTTAGTTGCTGATTGGTCGAACATCGCTAGATCCATCGATACGCTCTCAGAGCTGAAGATTCCCCGTCATGTTCAGGTTTCTAGTCCCATTCAGTGGCTAGTAGGATTTGCGGACGCCTCTGAAAAGGCATACGCAGCTGTGGTTTATCATGTTTGCGCACAAGGAGGTTCATTTGTGATACGGCTAGTAACCGCTAGAGCTCGAATTGCCCCCATAAAGCAGGTTTCAATACCTAGGCTAGAACTGCTCGCTGCCGAATTGCTAGGAAAGACCATGAACAAGATTCGGCCACAATTCGCTCATGCTCAATTGGTTGCTTCCTCTGACAGCACGATCGTTCTGTCCTGGCTCACAGCCGATCCAGCGCCGTTGTGGAAAGTATTTGTGGGAAACCGTGTAGCCAAAACTCTCTCTTGTTTGCCCCAGGAGCTTTGGTTCCACGTTCAGACGCAGGACAACCCCGCTGATATAGCATCTAGGGGAGCCTTGCCCAATAAACTGATCCAGAATGAGCTTTGGTGGAATGGTCCTCATTGGTTGCGCTCAGACCGGTCCTTGTGGCCTATTCGCAGAATTAGGCGCAACCTCAGTCAAACGAGTGTAGCTGAGGAGATCAGAACGGTCAGGTCGCATGCCACCGCTCTGGAGACGACTGACGAGCTGGAGAAAAAATTCAGCTCATTCGGTCGGCTGAGAAGAGTGGTTGCCTGGATCTTACGTTTCGGACGAAACTCCCGCGGTCGAAGAGTAAGGTTTACAACAGTTCGGACAGTTCCGGTCGAACCATTGGCAACTGAAGAGCTGCGGGCGGCTGATCTAGTTTTAGTACGACGCGCACAAAGTCGACACTTTCAGGATATTCATTCCGCCTTAGACCGTTCCATTCCCCGTACCAAGCTCATGAGACAACTCGCTATATTTCGATCACGAGAAGGCATCATTAGAGTGGGGGGCCGTTTGGAGCATAGCAGTAGCGCATTCGAGACTAGGCATCCAGCACTTTTACCAGCCAAGGATCCGCTCACCCAACTTATCATTCGTCAGGCTCATGAGAGCTGTTTGCATGTCGGTCCGAGGGCGACCCTAGCTCACCTGCGTACGAAGTTCTGGATTATGGATGGTCGGAATGCGGTCGCTAGAACTCTCGCAAAGTGCACCCGCTGCTTTTCGATCAAGCCCATAGCCTTTCAACCAGAAATGGGTCAGCTCCCATCAGGGCGGGTTCAGGGAACGTTCACATTCGATCAGGTCGGCATTGATTACGCCGGCCCGTTTTCGGTCTCCGTAAGTGGTCTCCGTGGGGCACGAAAAGTAGAAATGTACTTGGCCGTGTTCGTTTGCTTTGCCACCAAGGCGGTGCACTTAGAAGTAGTTATGGATCTGAGCACCGACAGTTTTCTGCAGTGCCTGGAAAGATTTATCGCTCGAAGAGGGGTGCCCTCCGTCATTTGGTCGGACAACGGTCGCAATTTTTTGGGGGCAGCCAACCTCCTTAGGAACATTAGGATTGCGCTGGAGACAGGCGTATCGATCACGTTGCCGAACGTTTGGCTGCTAGGGATGTGAGCTGGAAGTTCATACCACCAAGGGCTCCTCATTTTGGGGGGTTATGGGAAGCTGCGGTCAAGTCATCAAAGCGACTTATTAGGGTGAATTTGCGCGATCATATGGTCAATTTCCAAACGTTCAGCACTATAGTGGCTAAGGTCGAGGCCATCCTTAATAGTCGGCCTCTTGTGTTCCAATCCGCCTCGCCGGATGATATTCTCGTTCTTACACCAGGTCACTTCTTGATACAAAGACCACTTACTGCTCTCCCGGAATCTGAAGGCTGCCTGGACTCCAGCTCGCGCCTTATTCCCAAATGGCGGTTTGTGAACCAGACCGTACAGGGCTTCTGGAAGAAGTGGAGTAAGGAGTACCTGCTTGATCTGCAGGCACGGGCCAAATGGAATACTCCTGACCGACCCCCTGTTTTAGGAGATGTAGTGTTAATCATGGACGATAATCGTCCACCGCTCTCTTGGCCCATGGGCGTGATTACCGATCTTCACGCGGGTCCTGATGGTATTGTTCGGGTAGCCAAAGTTAGGTCCACCAATGGAGAGCTGACACGTCCATTGGTCAAGCTTTGCCCCATGCCCAAGGAGCAGTCCGAATGACGGGCGTCATTGGGGGGGGGGGGGGGGGGGGGAGGATGTTCGGACGTAGGTACATAAACGCCCGAAGTAGTGCGTGTGGTGTCCGCTCGAGCGCTAGCTGCGGCTAGCGGGTTCGATCAGATCATGCTGTTTTTTGGGTCTTAGAACGAACGAATATAATTGTGATTATATTAGTAAATTGCAGCAAGCATCGCGTCAGCCATAGGCGGTGCAATTTCGGTCTGTCGGTCCAGAGTTTTGAAATACGTTCTTTCATGTAGTTCTTTGGGTTTTGCAAACCTGAGCTCCTCTCGGACGGGAAGATGGCGTTCAACCTCCGAAAGTGAAAGTACCTAAGAAGTTTTTAATGTTGTTATAAATAATTGTATCCAAGTTAATCGTTCTTACCCGTTGTGCAATTAAATTCGCTCAAGTGAATTTGGACTGTGTTTTTCGTTCCCGATCATACACTTCACAAGCTCCAAAATAGAATACGCTTCGGGATCATTAACATTTCATTTCAAGGGAACATCTGACGTCGTTCGAAAAAGAAAATTAATTCCGTAAAAGTAGCTTCAAAGACGAGTATGAGCCCCGCTATCCTCCAGCTCATGTGTAGACGCAAAAAACATTAGGAAGGGGGGGAAGGCCAAAGGCATTCAGAGCGGTACTTTGCTTTTAAATTGGAAGAGGAAACAATGGGTTGATGGAAAAACCCTGAGCTTAGAAGAACGGAAAAACAAAGCAATTTCATTTCCTTTCATGGACGATATTAGAGGGCGGCAACGGTTGGAGATCATACCGCATTTCTTAAACTTCAAAAACTAGAGCATAGACCTCTACATTTCCTGTCGTGGCACAAAATGTTACCGTACCCCATCACTACGCCCCACCACAGGAGGAGAAGCCGAGAAAGGTATTTTTCCAGTAATTTCCGTAATTCCATTTACTCAATCGACCAGGAAACTTCCACTTTAGATGAAGCTAATGGAATTTCAAACCGCGTGTTTAATAAGCAACAAACTGCGCAAGAAACTCACCAGCTGACTTTCTTAGCTCTTGCGACAGTCATCGTCAACTTTTCGCCGCCAGGACGGAGCTTGGGAAGCAGCATCCATGAAATTGTCGAGGAGGGTTGATGAGAGTTACCGCAAGCTATTCCCCGTAAGTCATTCCAGAGGGGAATGAAATATGAATGTGGTGTACGGTGGTTTTATCAACTCAGAGCGGAATACCATTTTTTTTTTAAATTGCCAAGTGGGTGGACAGATGGCTTTTTAAATTGTTTCTTCAGTCCAAAATCTCTTTTTTCACGATGCGAACGTACACACCACTCAATAAACCACCGTACCACCAAAATAAACGTGACCCTTACTACCTACTAGAAGCCCTCAGTATTTTATCTTGTGTACAATTCTTTGCCTACACAACTTAGGGACCCAAGTAATGTTAGCCGTTCTGCCTCCAAGGGGCTTATATTATTAGGCTAATACATTTAGGGCCGGAGAATGCTGAAACTATTCTGAATATTATATATTTATTATGTTTAGTTTTGCTAGGTAGGAAAAAATATTTATATTATGTTATCATTAAGTTTTAGAATAATATATTATTGAATGGAACCAGTGTAGTAGTCCAATATTCACATGAGAAGAGCTATTTTTATTTCAGTTTCTATTTCCTTTTAGATGTGTGTAAAAACTCGTTTAAGCGACTCTAGCCCGTCAGCACAGGCTGCACGCTTCTCTCACTCTATCTCTCTCTCTCACTCATCAATACAAAGGGGTGATTTTGACTCCCTACTAATATATTTCTCCAAAGAAATACGGAGGTGATTTTTTCAAATTTTAGGATGCGAACATATGGATAAAGATGTAGTGGATGATGCTCTGTGTATTATAGTAAGACAGAGTGTATATATATATATATATATATATATATATATATATATATATATATATATATATATATATATATATAAAGATTGTGCAGAGAATATAACGTTGTTGTTATCACTAACCTAACGCTTGGGACATTCACAGGATTCTGCTTGAATCCTGAACATTTCATTGTTGTCCGAATGTGGGATATGCGCCACACCTACGATGAGATTCTATGAGCACAATCTCTGCGAAATCCCATTCAAAGGACGAACTTCAATGGAATGCGGCCCATCATGTGCATGCCCATCATGTGACACAAAGAGCAGCCAGAGCTCACGGCTGAATTATTTCCAGTTTTCAAGTTTAGCACGCCACCACGAAGTGCATTATTAAAAATCTGAATTCCTTCGATACTGGTGATTTCATTATGTTTGAATTTAATTGTTTCTTCACCTTACCTGATATACCTATTATGTGAAGAAACACAAGCTAGTTCTAATCAGTCCGAATGATGCAACTTCAATATGCAACTTCTACACAACCAGTTATTACTGGTGGGTCAGTGTTACGGACTGTGGGAGAAATTTAATCCAGCTGAACCCAAAACGTCACAATCTTCTGTTCCTGAATACGAAATGAGGGCTTAAGGCGCAACCACACCCCAAGCTCGGGACTTAGGTACCAACTACAGGGTTGAGACGTACATCCAAATCGCACCGATGCCGCCTAACTCGGAAGGCGATGATATTCTAAATATAACTCTCGAAGTTAATTTTGCGTCGGTAGGAAACGGGGGCGGAGAGCAGATGCGGAAGTTCTCGGATAAAGCTCCAACGTTAGGGCTGGAGAGAGGACTAACTTTCAAAATAATTAAACAGAGGGGTTAAGAGGACGGGTTTGTCAGATATAGCGGAGAAGCATTGTTGTGTGTCCCATCTCCCAAGAGCGCACCCAGTGTCTGTTATTAAAGTGTATTTGAGTGTTAGACGTTATGATAGTCGGCTGTCACCCAGAGTTGACATCCCTCTGGTAATTTAGGGTTTGGTGGAGGCTTAAGCTCCCAGCTTGACATTCTGCCGTCGCCGTTACCCGCTGGCTTCGCGGTCCTAAGTGGAAAAATGGGACTGTTTGGAGAAATACCCTCGAGGTTGCGGTTGCTACAGAATTCTAAAATATCAGAGGTATAATATTAAAATATATCATTTAAGCGAATTTTCACAGAAAATGAAGCTGGGCCCAATTTAACCAATTTTTTTAGAAAAATCTTTTTATCATCGAAATAGTCCCTCCGTTTCCCACACAACGTCGGGTGAAAATAATGATTTTGGCCCTTGATACAAATTTTTGACCCCCCAAAAATCCAGATTTGACCTATTTTTTTAAATCTTTTTTTAAGGCAAATTGGTTTCAGAACTTCCTTAATTCATCCCTAGATTTTAACAAGAATGCATTACCTAATCATATATATATATATATATATATATATATATATATATATATATATATATATATATATATATATATGTGTTTGTGTCACCCCAGCGATAGGTACCTGTCCTTGGGTACATGATTCCAAATTTCGCCAAAATGTTCGTACTTCCAAACAAAAGGATGAGTTCGAAGATGAGCGATGAGCGAAGGTGAGGGGTCAAATTTGAGTTTTTTGGGAGACAAATCTGTAAAAATGGCTTAAATCGCGAACAGCTGACATAAAGTCACTGGAAGTGGTATGAAAGGGGGAGTAAGACAGAAAAATACCATTTCAGTTAAAAAACAAAAGTAAACTTTTAGCTTACCACCAATTTATTTAAAACAAAGCTTTTCATGAGGCCTCATGAGGCTCACAATTTGAGCGAAAAGCTTTGTTTTAAATAAATTAGTGGTAAGCTAAAGGTTTATTTTTTGTTTTTTCCACATTTCAAGATGGCTTACCACAGCAGGTGTGAGATTAAATTCGATGAATTGATGACCATTTCAGTTGTTTTTCATATACAATAGGGGTCACATCTGGATTTTTGGGGGTCAACAATTTGTATCAAGGGCCAAAATCAATATTTTCACTGACGTGTGGCGACGGAAGGACCATTTCGATGATAAAGATTTTTCTAAAAAATTTGGTCACATTGGACTTCACAAGGGTCAAAAATCGGTGAAAATGACTGAAATCACGATAAAATGATAAAATTTTATGCGAGGGGGATGGTTCCTCGTTATACCATCTTTGTACAAAATAGCACAATCATTTCTTCGTTCTTATAGCCATGCTGCATGACTGGAACTTATTAAAATATAATCAGAAATAACCATAAAACTAACAATGCGAAAAGATGTGATGTGCCCTAAAAAAATCCTGTTGAAACATTCGTCCGCCAAGAAACCCCTTGATATCCATTTTGTCCGACAAAGTAGCATGGCTTGGCCAAACGTTGCTCCATTATGAAAGTTGATAATAAAATAATTGGTCTAATGCGTCAACCAATGTTTGACGCATTCGATGTTTGAAGAAGTTTTATGGAAAAGTTAATGGACTGAAGCTGACAACCAACGACTATTCTCCTTCGTAAGTGCAGTAGCTACCTAAATAATCTGTACCTACTAAAAGACCTTCAGTTCCTTTGCAACATCCAGTTCCATTTTTACACGAACCGTGAGTAAAACTTCCCTGCAATGCACAGTATTTGTAGTCGTTTGTCCTATCAGCGGTGTTTCGGTTTAGAGTAGTTTTGTTCAAGCGAATTAGTCGGTGGTTTAAGTAAGTAAGATCACAAAGTAATTTTATTTCACACCGTTAATTTATTATATACGTACATGGTGACGGGTTATAATAACCTGGGTCACGCACATTTGAATTGATACTGTGGGCGACCCTCACGACTATAAATCCCCCCCCCCCCCCCACACGGGAGGAGTTCAGTGAGTTCCTCGCTTTAGGGAAACCTGCTCGGAAACTACTGTTCGACCCGACTTGGTGTTGTTATCTTGCACTTTTTGTTGCCGTTTGGAGTCATCTGTATTGAATTTTGCCTTCTCTCTTGAATTCGTCTTTTTTCATTGTGTCTGGTAGTATAATATAATTACAATATACGCCAGCTTCTGTCTGTCAATCGGAACATTTACTGGCGGACCCTTCATGGAGACTCGAAAATTTTAGTGTCCGTTCGAGCTCTCAGTAGGTACCACTTTCGGGTTGATTTTTCTGTTCTGTTCGTTGCTTTTATTCTATTTTATTTTTTGGCTTATTATTTTCAATAATGAACCATTGGAATCGAGCATGAAAAAAAAAAAAAATTCTTACCCCCCCCCCTCAAAATCTGATGGTTTACGTTTCAAGGTATGTAGAATCCAAAACTGCAATAAAAATATTTCTGTCTGTCCGCCGTACACCGTACGGGCCACTTTTCGTAGTTACCATGAAAGAAAATTGATGAAATTCGGGTTATAGGTTCCGTTCGGGGTCTAGTTGGTCCTCGAAGCTCGACGTTACTGTCAGTCATCTCTAAGGGGTTCAAAATAGGGGTTGAAATTTTCAGAACGCCGTAGGTCGAAAACTTTCGATGGAAGGGTATGGTGTTTTTTACGTTATTAAATTTGTCTTGAGCTTAACAATTTTTTGAGACCACCCGGAGCATCGTACGTCCAGCCGTTCGTGAGCACCAAAAAGCTCTGTCAACACGATCGTGAATCAAACGGTATGAATCCGGCCGGGATATCATAACTACGGAGCATCTGATTATAATCAAGGATGGCTGTACGAAGTCGAGTTGTTTGTTCTGCGATATTATTTCATTTGACAAGTGATGGACTATTGGATTTTGTTGGTAGGTACTTCTGAAACTTGAACAAACGTTGGAATATTATTGATGGGTAAATTATTACACAATGGCAAATTATTAGACAGTGGCAAATTATTAACACAAAGGCTCATCTACCCAGAAGGGGCTAGATTTTGTTGGTAGGTACTTCTGAAACTTGAACAAACGTTGGAATATTATTGATGGGTAAATTATTAGACAATGGCAAATTATTACACAACGGCAAACTATTACACAACTGTAAATTATTACACAACGGTAAATTATTACACAACGGCAAACTATTACACAACTGTAAATTATTACACAACGGTAAATTATTACACAACGGCTCATCTACCAACAAGGGGCTGGACTTTTTTGATAGGTACCTACTTTTGCAATTTGAACAATCGTGTAAGTATTATTGATGGGCAATTATTACACAACGGTATACAGGTAAGTTATTACACAACGGTTTAGGTAGGTACCTAGTAACGAGTACGGGGTTAGGTACTAACCTACGGAGGGCCCGCGATCTACATATGTGTAGAATAGTACATAATATGTTATATAGAAGGGTTATCTATACGGAGACCTGTGATCTGTAACAGGAGGGTATTCTGTACAAAATAATAAACCGTTGGGCAGGGATTTGCAGCGTTTCTTAATTGTTTTCATTGCTCAACTTCAGAGTGCCTATAAGACGAGACCTCACTACTCGGATACTTGGTCCCAGACACTAAGGGGCAAATTATTACTTGTCTCCCCCACTATGGGGTTTCTTCGTTGTTGTTGTTGTAATTATTCTCTTACCTTCTATTTGTGATGTTTAGTGGTGATGTGAATTTGGTGGTGCAGTACAGGAGTTTTCAAACTTCATCTCCGTGAGCCATGGGCGTGATCGGTGTGATCATGTTGGCTTGTGATCACGACGGCTTCTGACCACGTCGGGATCACCAGCTATAGGCGTCCGTCCTGTCAGTGGTGTTTTTGTTTAGAGTAGTTTTGTTCAAGCGAATTATTCGGTGGTTCAAGTACGAATCACAAAGTAATTTTATTTCACACCGTTAATTTATTATATAGGCAGATAGTTAAGGGTTATAATAACCTGGGTCACGCACATTTGAACTACCCCCACACATTCTCATATCACACAGTCTCTCCTTTTAAGATCCGGATGATTATTTCGACCTCGCAATATGAGCATGCTTGACGCCACATCTTTCCACGCATGTTGCAATACTCGAAGCAGCATAATATTATAAACTCCTACATCGCCCACGAAGTGCAGTAGCTCTTGTGCAATACCATCATGGCTGGCTCTCCTAAAACCTCTCTGTCATGGTACGCTTACAATATACCATTCCTGTAAATAACTAAGATTGTTACCAGTACAGACACGGAGAAGTCGAGTTGCGCGGTTCAAGGGACAATGTCCAGGTAGCTCTCCCTCCAACGGTTCCCAACGGCCGTCAGTGGACCGGGGGAGGGCAGAGGCGCCATTATAAGGCGCCCTGCTTGCCTAGCTCGACATTCATCCAACTTCTCTCTAACCAGAGCCTTGTCTCTCTCACCTTACCTCCTCTTCATCAGCTCACGCTTCTCCTCAACCCTACTTTCTCAACGTGGTGAAAAACGGACGAGAACTTCCTTCCAAATACTCAACATCGTGAAAACCGAACGAGTATTTTCCTATCCTAGAGACTCATCCAAGGATGTGAAAACCACGCTGATACACTCTCGCACTCCTTTCTCACCTCCTCATTCAACCTCACCTTCTCTCTTCCAAAACTCCTACCTACCTCAAACCACGCATCACCACACTCTTCAACAGTTCCCTCATGATGAACGTCCCTCATATTAATAACGATATGAGGGACAACAAACGGCAAATCACTACGTTTCACCGTAAAACGATTCATTTAAACAGTTTTCTCCAGGTCATCACCCCCATAGCCCGCCTCACAACAAACGCAAAATGGGAATCATATTTTGAAAAGGAAACTTTGAACGGGAAAGCAGAAGTTTGCGAACCCAAATCCGACTAATTATGAACTGCTCAACTTTAATTGAATACAAGGATTAACCAAACGTCCCACTTCAAAAACGAGACGCTCCAGGATGAGACGGATAAAATAAATAGTAGATTATTAACAGTTGGAAACATTCTGCGAGTCCGGGGCTAAAGCTGAGGGCTCCGAATCAACTGAGGAGATACCATCTTTCGAAGTTAACTGAGGAGCCTAAAGCGGATTCTATCAGGGCCGGAATCCAATTAAACCAAACCAGATCAAATGCCCTCTCTCCATCCCTTTTAAAGGAGACGTTAAGAAATTTATATATTTAGTTACAAAGAGAGCTCTTCGAGAACCTTATTCCACTCGCTTAGCCGACAGAAAGGCATCCTTAGACAATAACAAGCCGTAATATTGTCCGAAGATTTCATTATCTCGAACTCCCTCGGGTAGGGGGATATAAAGAACAAGAATAAAAGAGATAATAATACCTACGTTGCGTTGGCTGAATGAAAATTGAAGTTTACGCGATGGGGATTTAGTAGGAAACGAGTGTTCGCTGTTTCCTGAAAATCCTGAATTCATTTACTGGTTCGATTTCACAATCTGGTTGCCGATATTTTATTATTTCCTGCCCGGGTTGAGTGTTCAATAAAGCTTCGTAAAATGTACGGGTTCCGTTCAAACCGACGTTCTGGAAGTAATGAACGAAACGTCCACTGCATATTCAAAATGTTAGTGGTCCTAACTACCGTACCTATGCATTTGTGTGTGTGTGTGTTGTGCGTGTGATGTGTGTGTGGTGTATGTGCGCATGCCTGCGTTTGTGCGTGCGTTTGTACGAGCTTGCGTGTGTGCGCGTGTGCGATTGTTTGTGTGTCCGTCCGTCGTCCGCCGCATCACGCATAACTACCTACTTCACTTTCGGTATAAAAGATTCATTGTTTCGCACACATGCTCAATTTGAGCCCTAGTTGTGTCACGAATCTTTGCAGGCCGATCGGAATATACCCAGGGATGTTATGAGTGAAAATATCTACACTTTGAAGATGAAGGAACGTGGTTATTTATGAGATGTTCTTCCTGGTTCGTCTGCTCTAATCTGATAACGGAATGGGATATCGCAATTCTGACTTCACCATCGTGTTCAGCGTTGGAAAATCTACAAACCGAGGTGTTACTCGGCAAAAAATGGAACAAAAAATTTGTTACGTATCCAATACCTACTCTTCTGGTATTCGAAACATTTTTGATTTCCCCCTCCCCCTCCTTCCACCCCAAATTTTACTTTGCGTAAAACTACTCCTGTTTTAATTTTGTATGGTATCAAGTTGGGAAAACATTGGCAGAAAATTTTAGGTGGAGGAGGAAGATGCTGAAAACTTCGAAAATTCGCTCTTATAGCCATGCTGCATGACTGTGGTTTTTATTTTATTGTGCGATTGGACGATTTGTAATAAAGAAGATGAAAGGAGAAATATTTTATTTTATTACTTAATTTCTTTTAAATCTATATTTTTTTCCTTATTTTTGTTTTGTTCAATTTTATATTTTAAATTTTTCGCCGAAAATCCGAAATAATGGATTTACCTTTGAAACGTGCAACTAACCCTAAAATATGCATTCAGCTTATACAAAATCAAACATGCGGTTTTGGAACCAGCTTTCCGTGAAATTATAAATATCAATGGAACTTTCGTATATATATAATACTAGCCTGACCGCTCGCTTCGCTCGCTATCCGAGATTCGCTGTACGCAGTATCGTGGAACCAACAAACTACGGAAAAATTCCATACCCTACCCGGGTATTTGTGCCCAATTTTATCAAAATCCGTCAAGCCATTCAGGAGTTGACCATGGTCGACCATATTTCCGCTATGGTCAGGGAATTAAAAATGCGCCTACGTTCAACTTGGGAGGCTACCGGATATTGGTGCCAAATTTGGTCGATATCCGTTGAGCAATTCGGGATTCGACCATGGAGGGGCCCATGGATGCGCTAAGGTCGGCCGCGGGGGTAGTCCGAAGGGTCGATCGTAGATAGAATTTCACGTAGATTACGAATACGCGATAAAAAATAGGGGTTACCATTTCAATTAACGAAGTTGACCATGGTCGACCATAGTTCCGCTATGGTCAGGGAATTAAAAATGCGACGTTGCACAACTTGGGAGCCTACTGGATATTCGTGCCAAATTTGGTCGATATCCGTCAAGCCATTCAGGAGTTGACCATGGTCGACCATAGTTCCGCTATGGTCAGGGAATTAAAAATGCGACGTTGCACAACTTGGGAGCCTACTGGATATTCGTGCCAAATTTGGTCGATATCCGTTGAGCAATTTGGGATTCGACCATGGAGGGGCCCATGGATGCGCTATGGTCGACCGCGGGGGTAGTCCGAAGGGTCGATCGTAGATAGAATTTCACGTAGATTACGAATACGCGATAAAAAATAGGGGTTACCATTTCAATTAACGAAGTTGACCATGGTCGACCATAGTTCCGCTATGGTCAGGGAATTAAAATTGCGACGTTACACAACTTGGGGGGCCTACTGGATATTCGTGCCAAATTTGGTCGATATCCGTTGAGCAATTCGGGATTCGACCATGGAGGGGCCCATGGATGCGCTATGGTCGACCGCGGGGGTAGTCCGAAGGGTCGATCGTAGATAGAATTTCACGTAGATTACGAATACGCGATAAAAAATAGGGGTTACCATTTCAATTAACGAAGTTGACCATGGTCGACCATAGTTCCGCTATGGTCAGGGAATTAAAAATGCGACGTTGCACAACTTGGGAGCCTACTGGATATTCGTGCCAAATTTGGTCGATATCCGTTGAGCAATTCGGGATTCGACCATGGAGGGGCCCATGGATGCGCTATGGTCGACCGCGGGGGTAGTCCGAAGGGTCGATCGTAGATAGAATTTCACGTAGATTACGAATACGCGATAAAAAATAGGGGTTACCATTTCAATTAACGAAGTTGACCATGGTCGACCATAGTTCCGCTATGGTGAGGGAATTAAAAATGCGACGTTGCACAACTTGGGAGCCTACAGGATATTCGTGCCAAATTTGGTCGATATCCATCAAGCCATTCAGGAGTTGACCATGGTCGACCGTAGTTCCGCTATGGTGAGGGAATTAAAAATGCGACGTTGCACAACTTGGGAGCCTACTGGATATTCGTGCCAAATTTGGTCGATATCCGTCAAGCCATTCAGGAGTTGACCATGGTCGACCATAGTTCCGCTATGGTCAGGGAATTAAAAATGCGACGTTGCACAACTTGGGAGCCTACTGGATATTCGTGCCAAATTTGGTCGATATCCGTCGAGCCGTTTGGCCGTGCATAGAAGGACAGACACACAGACAGAGATTCGTTTTTATAATATAGTAGGGATATTTATATTTTATTCAAACAGATCGTAGCTCCAGGGAAAAAATTTATCAACAAAATAACGGTACTTCAAAATACGAAAAAAATTATTGAATACTACTTAATTGACGATGTTTGTGTACACTATAATTGTATTAATAGAAATTTAAGTTTTTTTTATTTTGTTAACATTTTTCAGTTTTTTTTGTTTTTTTTCAACTACTAAATCTTTCGCTTCTTCATGTGGGAGCGATTCCCAAAAAAGTTTCCTGCTTCCTGGCACGATACGACCAAATTGTTTGATTATTTTCGCCTTCTTATCAAGTGGAATACTACGCGAAGAACGCCTCATGTGGGCTCGGCTGCGATAAAAGTTAAAGGATGCCTCATCTCGATTTTCACCAACTTGAGGTATTTCTCCACAGAATTTGGGATTAGAATAAATTATTTGAGGCGTTTATGGTGCCGCACCTGAGTCGCTTCACCTTTGACTTGAATGAGATGGGGCGAACACCACAATTTCCCAGTTTTTCGGGTGAAAATTTCGACGTTTTCCGATTTGAATATTCAATTTTTGACTTCACCAATGGAAAGAGCATGTCGAAATTAGGGAGGTCTACGTGAATACCCCATTTTCAGAAATTTCTGAGATAAGGCGTTCTTCCTTTTGACGGCAGCATAATTAAGCATAAAGGCAATAAAGTACGAGATGAATGCAAATAAGTCAAATCGGGTACAACAATCGAATTCTCTTAATGATGAGTAGAAGGGAGTAAAACAAGTTTATGGTGACGTCACAAACCTCCTCAATAATAGCGAAGAGGCGATAAGTAGTAAGTGGATAGGATATTATGCTTTTTACAAATGAGTTGTAATTTAACATGCCCTGATTATCGCGGCATAACCCCGCGGTATCAACTGACATCATATTGCACTGTTCTAGAGCTATTATCATAATTTTCACACTACATACTGGTAAGCAACAAACATGTGGTTCACGTAGGTACTTCGTAGGTACTTCATTAGCCCTCAACTTTGTTCTGTCGAGCTAGACATTCTTTCATGGTAAGTAACTTTTCTTCATGTCGCGAAATCACTAAATCCGATAAATTGCGCCATTTTTTATTGAGATCATTTGTGAGTTAAGGGTCTAACATTGTTTCCAAGGTACTTCGTGATTTAATCCAATGCCATAAATCAAAGCGTGTCCTTTATTGTTCTAAAGACTGAGCCTCATTTGGAAAACAAAATAGCTGATAGTGGGAGGTTTATAAAAATGAAGCGACTTGAATAGAAAATAAGAAAAGGCACTACCGAAAATGTAGCCTTCAAAAGGAATTAGCATGAGAACAGATAGTGTCAATTAGTTTGATAAACGAGCGCACGAGCAAAAAGTTGTGAGGGAGCTAGATGGCGCGGTGGCACATGATTTATGCTAACTTAGCTGACAACAGTCAAGAGACGGAATACACACACACACACACACACACACACACACACACACACACACACACACACACACACACACACACACACACACACATATATATATATATATATATATATATATATATATATACCTACGATACTCAGTTTCATAAATATGAATGAGCCCTTGTGCGGGAGCAGGACTGGAAAAAAACAAAAAAAGGGGGAAATATAAAATTCCCGCCCATCCCATTCAGAATTACTGGGCAAGAGAAGACAGCGACGATGAACGAGCTTTTTGCAGGTCTCATTCGGACAGAATGTTATGTACGAACTAAATCACTCGCGACGAAATCGTGGAAACCCATTTCAAAGAAAAACGGAGTTATTGAAAAATAGTCTATTTCCACTAATACACGAAAAACGCAAAAAACACTGTTATACCGGTTTCGGTGATCAAACCATCGTCAGTAACACACAATAACTCACACAATAACACACAATAAGTTATTGTGTGTTACTGACGATGGTTTGATCACCGAAACCGGTATAACAGTGTTTTTTGCGTTTTTCGTGTATTAGTGGAAATAGACTATTTTTCAATAACTCCGTTTTTCTTTAGAATGTTATGTTCTGAACAACTAATGCAAATGGGCTGGTGTATTACGTAGTGATGGATTCCGGAGGATAGGGTTAATTCAATTCTTATCAATCTACGATGTCGACAATACGAGCTAGAAACGTTTAAAACTCAGCTACTTTGCACAGTCTGCTCCAACTTTTGATGTACTGCGAGATGGAAGATCAAATGCATGAGACAAAATCAGTACATAATTACTTATGTGTACCTCAAAATTCCGTCGTTTCCTAAAAGAAAAATCATCCCATACCTACGCCTATCAAGCTAAATATAGGAGAAAGGTGGATTATACCTATTATACCTATGCGTAATAAAATTCCCATAACCTATTAATGTTAAAATTGCTTCTAACCTGACGCGCAATGACATGGTGGGTCTTTTTTATTTTCCTCTGAATATGATGTTGAAAATGATATATATATATTTAACGCAGGCAATATCTAACTTTCTCCCTCGGTTCAGAAAAACGGTTGGGGCCCAGACGTACCCTCAAAATCAGCCCCGGCATAATAGAAATTATAATATTGAAATGACAATGAAATCCCTCTTTATCTCAAATAATGCAATTTCTCGATTGATGTCGCCGGAAGTATTTATAATAATGAAATGAAATGAAATGAAATGAACTTTATTTGTATAAGCCTTAAAGGCATTACAAAGAGTTGCATAAAAACACACATCTGAGTAAAATAAATAAGTACTTGAACCATACACTAAATGGTGAGATATAACAAACGGACAAATCTAATTTTTACAGGTGTTTCAATCAATAAATGATTCTCTTCACTTCTCAAACTTTTCACAAACTTATTTACAAATACTTATAACCATCTAAAAGTTTCCATCCAATTGGAAATTACAAAACTCAATTTAGGAAACCCTCATGAACAATTACTTGACGCTGCCTCACAGCCGTCTGAATGAAACAATAAATTTAGCTTCCCGTAATCATGGGTCCCTTCTACATTTAGCAATCTAACCAAATGCTCCTCGTCCAGCAAGACATTCCCAAGACACCTTCTCCTTTCACCCTTGAAAATGGGGCAAATGCATAAAAGGTGGGTTAGGGTATCTCTTTCCCCGGTATTGCATATCGGATAAAAAACATCCCCGTCAAATATAGTTTTAATACCAGTGAGGTAAAAACATACTTTCTTATGCCCAGCCAATCTTAACTGTGCCACTAGTCGTTTGGCATAGAGTGACAACCCCCTACAATCTAAATACGCAGACGACCTTTGTGCTTCCGAGACCAATTGACAAAAATATGAGTTAAATTTAGATGCCTGAACTTTTGCAAAATCCTCAGAAAATGACTGAGATATCAGCCCAGAAATTAATCTGTCCGCGCGGGCACGAAACGCCTTAATCTCCATCTCCTTCAAGGCCTCAGCCCCCTCCGAACCAAGCAACATTTGGACCTGGTGAACCCAGTTATACCTCATATTATCATCTGTTGGTGCAAGTTTTTTTAAACGTAAAAAACATATTTTTGGATAACGCGAGTCATTCATTGATAACAATTTAGCCCACCATGATAAAACTCTTCTTGCCACGTCAACTTTAGTGTGCCACAAACCAAATTCCTTCCTTACATACACATCCGGAGTGTTCCTTGGGAGAAACATCAGAGATTTGAAGAATCTGATCTTGACTCTCTCAAGTTGGTTCAGGTAGGACAAACCACACACCTCAGCAGCATATAGAGAGGATGATAAACAAAGAGCTTCTAGCAGTTTTTTCCATGACTGCACACTATTGTTTCGCGATTTTCGAATAACAGCCAGAATGTTACACATAGCTGCTAACCCCTTCTTCAGAGCATCCTCCGCCTGTTGTCTAAATAGACCCGAACTAAAAAATGTCACACCAAGATAATTATACTTGTTAACAACCTCCAAGTTATCCCCGCCACACATGAAACGCAAACCCCTAGCAGAGCCACCTCTCCTGAAAACCATCACCTTAGACTTCCGACAGTTCACTATCAATCCGTTCTGCTCACAATATTCATCGAGGTGTTTCAGTAATCTATTCATCGCAGCATAGTTGTCACTAAACAGAACTAAATCGTCAGCATAAAAAATGCATAAATGCATGAATTTTCCCTCTCTTCACAGCTCCAAGACGAACCACCGACTCAATACGAAGCGACTCCACGGCTATACCCATAACCTCCTTGAACAGATTTTTAATTGAATGCAGCAGCTCTGCTTTATCGGTTTCCTTCTCGTCCATGTTAAATATAACCAAATTATTACGTTTGGCTTCGCTTTCCAGTTTTTCGATCTTGGATTGTAATGTGGCATTTTCCTTCATGATTGAATTTATTTCGCTCAAAGCTAGTTCTATTTTCGCTCGGTTCTCACTTATATTTGCTTTCATTTCCGCTTGGGTCTCTTTAATGGAATTGATATCTCGCGACATTGGACCATCCATCCATTTGTCCATTTGTTCTAGCTTAGCTAGAACGTCGGCAACGGTTGACATATTTCTCGTCTTTCGGCTTTCGAACGTAACGAAAGCTGGCAAGTTCAACCAAGCCTGCCTCTATCGTCCAGCTGGCGGAGACGAACTGGAAGTTGTTATGAGCTCTCCCAAATAGCGAAATTAGGAGCAGAGCGCAGGATAGATAAGTGGGGAGACACGAAACTGACGTAGTGGAAGTGGTGCGGCGGGGGTCGCCGATACAGCAGGAGGAGACGGTAGCGGGGTAGGAGATGAAGCGGGCCGAGGGGACGTTATCAAAACGATCTAAAGCGGAGCGTCAATGTGGTTGCCCTCAAATCCCCGATTTTTGCTCAGAACGAGATCAGTCAGATCATAAATTGAATATATTGATGTGGAAACTGTATTAAATCTCACCAAAAGCCAGACAGTCAATCACCGTGAACTCAAACGCTTCCCTGACAAAATACGTGCAAAACCAAGCACGCAAAACCACCGAACCGAGGTTGTAAACACAGAGCGTTAAAAACTGACCGTTCACTAACACGACTCAGACGCAACTCCTAATAATAATTATTACAACTCTTCTTCTTGGATATACGTATAGATAAAAATGTTAATGAGCGACTGTTCAAAAATCATGGAAATCAGTATAGGTAAGTGGTAGATAGGAGAGAACTGACCTGTCCGAATTGTTCGAAGTAGTTCTTTACGTCTTCTAATGTCGTCGGAGCCGACAGGCCCCCCACAAAGATCTTCTTCGTCCTTGTGACCATCTGAAGAAAAAAAAAAAAACAAGTTTATAATTAGATCAAGATGCCAAGGGAGAATGTACAGTACACGCTGTATGACAGGCAAACTAATTTTGGTTTACAATATTTTCAATAATAAAAGCTTTTGAATCGAGCACGGGGCAAAACGCTGCAAATCCCGGTTTATTATTACGGTTTATTATTTTGTACAGAACGCTCTTTTGTTACAGATCACACTTATCTGTATAAGACACCCTTCTGTTAGAGATCACAGCTCTGTATAGACAACCCTTCCACATAATATGTAGATCGCAGACCCTCCGCAGCGTAGTGCCTAAACCCGTACTCATTACCAGGTACGTACCCTAAATCACGTGTTAAATGTTGATACAATAATTCTATCAATGACAACCAGTAGCTAAAATTACAAAAAGAAAAAAAATCTGAAGGGAAATTGTTGATGTGGAGTGAAAAACAATCAGTCCCGGTTGGGTTTCGATCTCGGAACTTCGTCCGTCTTGGAGCACTGGGCTACAGCTCCAACCTGGCCGAGGGACCACGACGTGCGCTCCCAACTCAGCTTGATGCCTGCATACCCCCTCTAAACGTATACCATGAAATTTAGAGGGGATGTTTGAAATTTTTTTATGGTCGTCGATTCCGAAGGTTGAAAATAATAGGTAAACTAAAAAAGTTTAACTCCCTCAAAATTTGAAGGTTTGCATTTCCATCCGAAAATGGAATTTAAAAAATTCTGTCCGTCCATTAAGCTCAGTGTTATTTACTGTCAGTCACATAGGGGTTGAGATTTCAGAACGCCGTAGCTCACTCTTTTATTAGAAGTTTCGTGGTACCCCTCAAATGTAGCAAATACCACTCACATGTAACTTACAGATTTAAACAATAAACAAAGAGAAAGACGAGCTGTGCGACGCCTCAGGTTAAACCCAGAAGGGTTCCCCTCCAAAGAATACGGGTGGGGGTTTGTGAAGTCCAAACGGCGCGTTACAGGAGATGTGGGCAGTAGGGAAATGCATAAATGTAACTGTAATTACCGAACGTTAAAGACTTTGACTCTGGTGGGATTTTTATCGTGTCTGTAATGTGTGCGTGCGTGTGTGGGTAGGCATCCAACGGGAAAAGTAACCCCATTAAATCGGGGTCTTACGCTAATGGGAATTCAGTGGTCTACGCAGAAGGGGCATCTACACAGGAAAGTACTAAACCGTTGTGTACTAATTTGCAGAGGTTTGATGTTCGATACTTCCAAGTTTCAATAATAAGAGCTAACAGTCAAGGCGTCAGCCCAATACTTCGATACGTTTTAGTTAGGTTCCTCGGTGGAGAAGTGGAAGCTGAGTAAATTATTTATAACCATATTAAAAGTTACCGTGATTTTTGGTCTTGCATACGTTTTTCAAACAGAATAACACACCTCACTGCCGTATACCAATTGGGAACTGGCAACATGAACGCTGAGATGAATAGACATCGAAATATTTCCATAAAAAATTATCTCTCATCTCGATTTTGGCTGAAATATGTTTCACCTGAGGTACACTGAGGTGGTTGAGGTCTTCAAAGTGCTCTGCGATTTTTTGAGGTTGTTCGACAAACAATTAAATCAGATAGGGCTAATTGCAGTCAGATAGCACCGATCAGCTAGGGAGGTACATCCTACTTCGTGAACCATCAAGCACAAAATATGTTAAGCACAAGCTTTATGATAATACATATAATAGATAGGGTAGATATTGTCAGGTTATGTGATTAGTTCCGTCGTGAATGTTCAGTGGAAATAGCTGGATATATCCTTCAAAACTCTCTTTCTTCAAATCGTGACAAGTTTGAAAGGCCACATATATGTGGTACAACGCATATCTTTAGACAATATAATATTATGTAGTAGAAAAGGAACGAGAATCCGGGCGTATTGCAAGGTCAGGACTATGTTCATTCGAACTAGGTGTACGACACCTACTTGGTGAAGAAGTCAGTGTTGTTGGTAGGGACATCAAAAACAGATACAACAATAAGGAGGTGAGAAAAAGTGAGACTAAAATTTGAATTGCACTTCCCTAATCAAGTGTTCACCTGTGTTCTTGCACGAGGAAGTAGGGTTAAATAGGAACTCCGGTATATCCATAAAAAAAGGCGGCGGACCATGAAAAAAAGATAACAGATTTCAATGTTTGGGCCAAAGCTCCACTCACACCAAATGGATTCCCTTTAACAATCTGCGAGAGGCGCGGCAGAGGCGTTCACTTCCCTCACACGCACACCAAGGGAATGCAGCCATTTGTACTGGGAAAGCCTCCACTGTGGACCATCAGGATTTATAACGCATCCATCGGATTTTAACGCGAGCTTATAACAGAAAAAATGGTAAGTGGGATGGATGTACGTCGAGGGCAAGTTTCCCGGTTAGGGCAACCTGTAACGATTTTAATGGTGGGATGAAATATACCTACATCGGGAGGTTTTGAGCCGGTGTGGTAAATTTATACGGCATAGAAGTTCTTGTTCATCTCTGCTTCTTTATGCAGTGCGGATTTACCTATAGGACAAATTTGTGATGCACACTGTTACACACCTTAGTAGCCCTTAAAGGTACCTATTTTGACAGAACGTCTACTTTCGCACGGTAGGGGGGGTCCTAATATGGCAAGGGGGATGTGACGTCACAACATCAACCCTTACACGGTCCTACGTCACAAAATCACCCTTTACACAGTGGGGGTCCCACGTTACATTGTACCCCGTGGTACCAGATGCACGCCGCCTCCAGCACCCACCCGTCGGCTCAGGTCACCATGGGTAGTACCTACGTCACCTCGTACCTACTGTGCTGTACACAACCAACTCCGCGCCGCCGAAGATTCGTACAAACAATCGTTACGCTACCCGACACAGTCGCACCCTACGGTGCTGTACTTACGTCGCAAACGTACTTACCCATGTGTAGATGATATGCATCATACCACAGACCGCAGCTATCCGACACGGGACGTCGCACGTCGCCGGTAGCCGGTGGTCACCACCACATGGTCGCGCACCGCAGGCTGGTAAGAACCTGGTAAGTATTATTGAAAACAACATTGCGAATATTGTGTTAGTATCATAACTACCACCTAGTTTAAGCCCAGCAGTGTTTAATCCCCAGGAGCGTTAGGCGTGACTGTAGTTCGTTACGTCATTTTATTTTATTCTTAACACGTGAATATGGTAGATGTATCATGGTATTCACTCGAATTTCACGTTAAATCTTAGGAATGTTCATATTCGCACGAATTTAGTGTAAATATGGTCGAAATTTACGGTGGTGTAGGTGCTACCCATGGTGACCTGAGCCGTCGGTTGGGTGCTGGAGGCGGCGTGCATCTGGTATGTCGCATCGAAATGTCTTGATGGTAGATGTATCGTGGTATTCACTCGAATTTCACGTTAAATCTTAGGAAAATGATCATATTCACACGAATTTTGTGTAAATATGGTCGAATTTTATCGAATTTCCTCGAAGTTCATGTGAGTGTGGTAGGAATATGTTTATATTCACATGAATTTCGTGTAAATATGGTTGATTTTTAATCGTATTCCCTCTAAGTTTCATGTGGTGTGGTAGGAAGGCGTCGGAGTCAATCACACGTGAATATGGTAGATGTATCGTGGTATTCACTCGAATTTCACGTTAAATCTTAGGAAAATGATCATATTCACACGAATTTTGTGAAAATATGGTCGAATTTTATCGTATTTCCTCGAAGTTCATGTGAGTGTTGTAGGTATATGTTTATATTCACATGAATTTCGTGTAAATATGGTTGAATTTTAATCGTATTCCCTCTAAGTTTCATGTGGTGTGGTAGGAATATGTTTATATTCACACGAGTTTCGCGTAAGCATTGTAGAAATATAATGGCATTCCAGTGAATATGGTAGATGTATCATGGTATTCATTCGAATTTCACGTTAAAATCTAGGAAAATGTTCATATGTACACGAATTTTGTGTAAATATGGTCGAATTTTATCGTATTTCCTCGAAGTTCATGTGAGTGTTGTAGGGATATGTTTATATTCACATGAATTTCGTGTAAATATGGTTGAATTTTAATCGTATTCCCTCTAAGTTTCATGTTGGGTGTGGTAGGAATATGTTTATATTCACACGAGTTTCGTGTAAGCATTGTAGAAATATAATGGCATTCCAGTGAATATGGTAGATGTATCGTAGTATTCATTCGAATTTCACGTTAAAATCTAGGAAAATGTTCATATTCACACGAATTTGTGTAAATATGATCGAATTTTATCGTATTCCCTCGAATTTGATGTGAATATGGTAGGGATATGTTCATATTCACACGTATGTAGTGTAAATGCTGTCGAAATATAATGGTATTCCCTCGAATTTCATGTGAATATGGTAGGAATATGTTCATATTCACAGGTATGTCGTGTAGATGATGTCTAAATATAATGGTATTCCCTCGAATTTCAGTCCATTTCCAAGGATAGTTATTCAATTTTGAGTGTAAGTGGTGATGCCGTGTTTCCGGTAGGTGCATCTCTAAGGAATAGTTATACCGTTTTTTGAACTAAATTGGTGACTAGTGGCGAATGCCGTCTTTCCGGTATGCAAGGAACGGAAGATCATTGTGTAATTTGTGTAGGTGTGATTCCTGTGTATTTTAACATGGCATTCCCATGCCAAGAGTTAGGAATAACCTCGATCTCTCGTTCGTCGTATCAAGCCCCTTGACAATGAAATGCGAATCGTGTCCCGAGAGGTTATGTATTAGGCCTGGTAGAAACTTCGGGTTCTGACACCTCAGGTTGCAGCTATTATGTGCTGGACTCCTGTATTTACCAGTAATGTGACAGTGATCACGCCGAACAAAGTGAGAAACCACATCCTTTCCCATGTAGGCAGGCGGTTCTAATGGTATTTCTAACTTAACATCTGCAACTTCATCAAATTTCTTTACATACCTACACCATAACTCGTAGGTATATGCTTTTGAATTGTTTTGGTACAGACTTCTGTTTAACTTTCTGCTGCTGGATCCAATATTGCTTCGTAGAATTTAGATTCAGGGAGCTTTAGTTCTAGGGTGTTTAAACAAACGTAATTCTGTGACCATGTCTCTAGGACAAAGATTTGCTTCATTTAGTAGCTATAGCGGTTCACTGTGTATCAATGAACTAGCCAGGGATGGTTTTTTTTTCGTATAGAAATGGTACCATAGTTTGTTCTGCGTGTAATTTAGAATTGAAAGTAAATGATCTTATACATCAGGGGAACGTACCTGTGGTGATCCATTTGTACCGCGAACCTACGTGTCATTTTATTGAGTGATGCCAGATATTTACGTTACATGATTTTCCATTTAATCGGTATTTGTACGCAGTCATACGTATATGCTGAGGGCACCATACAACCAGCGTGTGTTGAACATGATAATGCTTGTGCAACAGTGGGGTGTGCCACTTGTTGTACGCAATTGACCTGTACAATATGTACGAGTAATACAATTGAATTTTTAGTTATATCGTGCTTCACGTGAGTACCTAGGTACGTGCGTAGCCGTGGTAGTAGTTGCGTCGATTTTTGTCCAATATGCAACGCGTTTACTTGGTCTTTTATGTACCGTATTTATCCCATTATTTGGTCTTTATGTAGGGTGTTTATCCCATAAACGAGTGGATCTAAGATTCATGTATCGTTACCCTTAAGATTATGCTGTACACATACCTAGATATAAGATAGAATAATAATATTATTCTATCTGTTGTATCTATGTTGTTGTTGTTTGAGGAAATAAATACGACCTGCGGGTCCCCAGGAGCGTTAGGCGTGACTGTAGATCGTTACGTCAATTTATTTTATTCGTAACAATTTACAGTCACGTCCGGTGTTCAAGGGGGGTTACGACGCCGACGACGACTCTGCGTGACGACTCGAGGATAAGGAGGGGGGAGTATGTTTGACATATAGCTACGATTAAACACTGCTGGGCTTAAACTAGGTGGTAGTTATGATACTAACACAATATTCGCAATGTTGTTTTCAATAATACTTACCAGGTACTTACCAGCCTGCGGTGCGCGACCATGTGGTGGTGACCACCGGCTACCGGCGACGTGCGACGTCCCGTGTCGGATAGCTGCGGTCTGTGGTATGATGCATATCATCTACACATGGGTAAGTACGTTTGCGACGTAAGTACAGCACCGTAGGGTGCGACTGTGTCGGGTAGCGTAACGATTGTTCGGTTGTCGAATCTTCGGCGGCGCGGCGGTTGGAGTTGGTTGTGTACAGCACAGTAGGTACGAGGTGACGTAGGTACTACCCATGGTGACCTGAGCCGACGGGTGGGTGCTAGAGGCGGCGTGCATCTGGTACCACGGGGTACAATGTAACGTGGGACCCCCACTGTGTAAAGGGTGATTTTGTGACGTCACATCCCCCTTGCCCTATTAGGACCCCCCCCCCCTACCGTGCGAAGGTAGACGTTCTGTCAAAATAGGTACCTTTAAGGGCTACTCACCTTGTGTCCGACAATCCCCCGGGTAAGGCCAGAAATAAAGTGTGTGTGTGTGTGGGGCTACCATTTTTGATAGGGAAGAAAGACGGAAAGATTCAGTGATTACAGAAGTACGAGCCTGGTAGCGAGCGAGCCTTCAGAATGGAGTGAGCAGTTCCTCACGTATCAAGGTGCGTTTGTCATTAGCAGAGACGAGTAAATGACGTAAATGTTGAATGGCATACTAAAATGACATAAAATGGCCATTTTTCGAATAAATGACATAAATCGCAATAATAAATGACAAAAAATGTTACTCGTCTCTGGTAATTATCAGTTTCATCAATCGGTTCTATGTCGTCTGAAGTCATCGTATTTGGGATTCTGAGGCCGAGTTCCATATCTCAGCTCAGTAGAGCAAGATTGGTTTGACTGTCGTTTTGTAGATGATTAATATTTCAGTCCAAGTTGAAGAGAGTTGGTGGTTAGGAGGGGTGAAAGCAGTCCACCAACACGTGTTCTAAATTTGGATACTTGGATACGTAGAGTCAAGCCTAGGTAGGTGACGTGAACACCTGAGCATATCCCAACTGGGCAAAAGTAGCCTAATCGGCAGCCTAGCTAGGTAAGAAAACAGAGCCCAACTCGGTACATGGACCGCGAGCATCGAGAGCACAATTCGGTACAACAACGTCCTTGACCTATGAAGGCATTACTGGGTACAGCACGTTAGAATGTGAAAATAAAATACTCGTATTATTGAGTGAGTGGTCCTAAATTCTCATTTAAATTCTCATTTATATTCTACTGTTACGTTTTCGTCAAATGTTCTTCAAATGTTTTCATCAGTAAATGTTGTACACGTAGGTTTATGAAGTTCACTCATCGCCGTCTTCGTCATGTTTGGTGATCGTGCAGTCCAACTGTTGGTAACGACTAGTAACCTCAGTTAAGTACATGACAACCTTATTATGCCTTTGGTAAGCCTCCCATGACAAATTAAGCAAATCTTTAATCTCTTTTGTACTTTTTGAAAGAGGGTAATCGCATTATTTTTCAAACTTGCAATTTTCATGTTTGTCTCCGCCTAGATCTGAAATGGTGCAGCAAATACGATGTGAATATTGGGATGCGGCCAATAAAACTGCTTGTTGTAGTCACTATGGAAGGACTCTGCTCCATTTGTATAACATCCAATTTGAGGGTCATAGTTGGCTTGTAGTGGTGGACGCTACTAGCAAGTGGCAGGAGGTCGTGGCCATGAAACAGCATACCGCTGTTAGAACCATAGCGGCACTGGAGGAGATGTTTGCCAGGTTTAGCCTCCCCAGAGTCATCGTTTCTGACAATGGGCCACAGTTCATATCTAAAGAATTTGATTAATTTTGTTCCAGCCATAATATCAAGCACGTCACGTCAACCCCTTACCATCCACGGACAAATGGCATTACGCATCATGTTAGATCGGGGCCGATCAACACTCCCTGTACCGAGATATAGGCTCTGCTTGTATGTACCCAGCTCGGTGCTCGCGCGCACCTCCTCTTTTCCATGAGCGTACCCACTTGGGAATCGCCCGATCATTTCATAATTTCTTTCAACTGGAGTTCGACAGCGGTTAAATAGGAGGATCGTGAATTTCCTACGGGTACAGGAACGGGAACATGACGGATATGTTTGGGTTTCAACGCCCACTTCCCTCTCTCGACAATCATTACCGTCTGAGGCCCTCTCTAGTCCCTAGTCACATCGTGTACACGTTGATAGACACGATGATCATTCGCCGCAACCTCCGTTTTCTCTTTACGGCCCTCGACCTGTGTTATGAGTAATGCTAAAGCCGCAACCTCCACCAATGGGAAACTGCGGAAACAAATCCTGACCGGGATTTGACCTCGTCTCGTCGAACAACTGTAACCTATAACGAAACCTCCCGATGTAGCTTGTTTTGAGGGGTCCTGTAACTGTGTGAGATACCACACGCTGTTGTTGTGGCAGGTCCCAACCAGGCGTCCCTCTCCGCAATATCGTGCCAATCCCGCGCACCTGTACTATCCGCAGTACCTAATATACACAGGACGTCACTCAAGATTTTCAAATCTGTTTCCCGACTGAATACGTTGGTTAGACATAGACTAGCTCACACATTCGTTATGCCCTAAGGAAGTGCCTTTTGTACAATCTGACCACCCTACCCGTGGGGGGGGGGGGGAGGAGTAGGTTAGAGAGGGTTTCAAGATCTGAAATTTTGCACACAGTCGTTATGCTCCCAAGGAAGGTCCTTTTGTGTAATTCCCCCCACCTCACCAAAACACCCATCGGGCAGGGGGGACGGTGGGTTAAATTATAGATGATTCTAAGAGCTGAAATTTTACACACACATTCTGAGCTTGCTACTTCGGCGGGCAAAATGGATATCAATCCTTTTTGCGGCTGAGGAGGTTTTGTTGGCGGGTAAATGTCTACAACAGGGTTTTTGAGAGGGAGAGGGGGTATAAACAATAGAATGCCTCGAAATTCAGTAACCACGTGGCCAGTGTTGTGACACCCGAAATGAGAAAAAAATAACCTAATTTACGTAAACGCGCAGATAAAATTTCCAGGTAGATTTTGATGAAACTCATGTGGAAAGAAAAACGGAGTTATTGAAAAATAGTCTATTTCCACTAATACACGAAAAACGCAAAAAACACTGTTATAACGGTTTCGGTGATCAAACCATCGTCAGTAACACACAATAACCTATTGCATAACTGTATAACCTACGGTATAACAGTGTTTTTTGCGTTTTTCGTGTATTAGTGGAAATAGACTATTTTTCAATAACTCCGTTTTTCTTTGAAATGGGTTTCCACGATTTCGTCGCGAGTGATTTAGTTCGTAAACTCATGTGGGACCAGCGGTGGACCCTCTTACAGAACTCTACAGACCTGTTATTCGCTGAGTAGTCGTATACAAGGGATTGCGTAACAGGCTTACAGACGACATTAAATACACCAGTAAGAATCCAACACGTGACGTGACACTGAGGAATAAAATGTTGCAGAGACGGAAGGTCATAAGAATTTTTTAGGTACGTCATTTTAATGGTTTTCTTTCCAAAAAGTTCGGTCGTTATAATCTTTTTTGCGGGGATCGAGGTCGTTAGGGCGATCATGTGAAGACCTTGAAGAAATTTCACCATCCGAAAAAGGGGGGAAAGGGTATAACAATATAATCTCCGAGAGGAAAGTTAACGGGAATAAAAGATTAGGCTTGTATTCGCCTGACAGTGAGGAGGGTAAACCCTGATATGCCATTTGTGATCCCTATTTCGTTTTTCCTTCCTCGCCATTCTTACAAACCTTTCCTTTCGTACACATCCAATACACAAAGTTATTATAAGGAAGAACCGGTCTTCCTTATAATAACGCGTTTTTTCCCCGGAGTTGATGGCATAGTGTTACAAAACGATACGTTCATCCCGAAAGATTACTACGGAGATAAACCGTTGTGCAGGGATATGCAGCGTTTTTTTATTGCATTTTCGGATTCTACATAACCATGAAACGGAAACGATCCAATTTTGAGGGAGGGTTAAATTTTGTTTTTCTTCATGCTCGATTCCAAAGGTTCATTATTGAAAATAATAAACCAAAATTAAGAAAGGAGGAGCGAGGGAAATGTTATAAAACCCGAGCGAATGGTACCAACGATCGGGGTCAGTCGTCGAGTCATACTGTGTTGTGCTGTTGGAAGAGGAAATACCCGGCCTCCACCAGTTACGATGCTAGGAATTATTAATAGATCCACTCGCAAAGATGCATTATATAATGGTTTATTTTCTGTGTTATCATATAATCCTATCCCATAAATACCTTCGTCCTGTAAGTCTCTCTAGCGCATTAAATTAAGAGATAAATATATGGAACTCCCGAATTTTTGCTGGTTTTCGCGATTTTGGCTTTTTCCGACGATAAATGACACCGGATGGCTCTGACCTTCGTTGATGCGAGAATGCGAGTGGCCTTGATGATCCCAAAATCTCCTTTCAGTTATGAAGACGTCCGGTGGCTATCCCCGAGACAAGGACATCGTGAGGGAAACCGGTAGCTTGATGGCCGGGTGTTTCCTCTTCCAACAGCACAGCACAGTAGGACTCGACGACCGACCCCGATCGTACCATTCGCTAGGGTTTCATAAAATTTCCCTCGCTCCTCCGAGAAGCGGGAGTTCCACATATCTCTTAATTCAGCACGCTAGAGAGACTTACAGGACGAAGATATTTATAGGATAGGATTATAAGACAACACAGAAATTAAAACAATATAGAATGCATCTTGCGAGTGGATCTATTAATAATCCCCCGCCCCGGGTGTTTCGTCTTCCAACAGCGCAGCACAGCTGTAGGACTCGACGACTGACTCCGATCGTACCATTCGCTTGGTGGAAATTTTGATTTTGGAGCACACAAAAATTTTCATTTCGAAAGTGAAAATAAAGCTTCCACTGCCTTGCAAACTCGGAAGCAAAAGCACGAACCCGGACGCTGCTATCTTCTCTTCTTTCTCCAGAAGACTTTTAAATTCCTCCCTTAGTGCAGTTGTCTTCTCGATAAAATTCTCCTTTCGCCTCTTCGTATCGAGGTCCTCCATCTCCTGTTTCCGTTTCCTTGTCGATGTAATGTAGGCTCTCGACAGAGGTTCGATTTCTTTAATATTGTAAGGGAGATAGTTTGTTTGTTTTATTAGTTCTTTTCCTTAAAACGAGTGGAATCAAATTATCCGTGGCGACTAAACCAGCATCCTTTATATCGATATCCGCCGGTATTGTCGAAAATGGAGTACTGCACCTAGAGAAGTAGGTCTCTCCGGCTTTAATGTAGCACTTTTGTATGATTCGGACATTGTCTCTGCTCCCGTTTTCTTCCGAAACCTCTATAAAGTTAACAGGTAGGCAATTAAAACTACACGCAGAGAGGATGTAATGTACAACCTTCTTCCTGGCTTCGGGTTCTTTTGGGAGATTTATTTGTAATCCGGTCAATTTTCTTGTATTGCTGTTACCCCAATAAACATATTGGAGGATGTCTTTAAACACAAGACAACAGCTGTTCTGTAGACTCTCTGTCAATTTTGCCCACATTTTTGGAATCGAAGCAGAGTATATCGGAGCATCGCGGAAGTATAATTTACTCTCTTCTAGCAGAGTTATACAACCTTGTAGAGGACTGTAGCCTTCTCCACGGGGATGTCCAATAGCATAGTTATAAATCGTAGCTTCTAATCTCGTAATACCATGCATCTTAGCTAATGCCGAAGAAAATGTCTCCTTTAGTCTCGCATCTGGACAATTAAGGAAATCTATAATATGGTTTCCAATATTCTTGTTAACTCCTGGGCTGGTAACTTGGCAAATAAACTTGTCGTATATTTTAACCCGAGCGTTAGATGTATGCCAGGTAAGACAATCTATTCCGACTGTCTTATCGTTGTTTACAATAACATTGGAGTTTTCCTTGTACTCCCCTGGACGTAAAAGTTAAAGTTGTTGGTTAAATGTAGTCATTTCCTCTTTGTTAAAAATCCCCGCAAAATCCTGCGTTATGTCCAAGTCCATTAGGTAGTAATTCTCCTTCCGGAGCTGCTCCAATAAATCCGGTAATTCTTCCAGCAGTCTATCGAGTTTTACATCCGCCAACTCTACTTTGTACGGGATGCAGACTGGATCTTTGTACTTCCTTTTAATATTTTCCAAATCTTCTTCTACGACTTCTCTCGTTCCACCGGCTAGTGGGGTGTTACTTAGTAAGAGGAAAGGCAGTTTAGCTTTAACCCCATGTTTTGCAGATACCAAGACGCCAAACTTTCCGCGGATGTAGCTATTAAAAGATCCACATATCTCCTTTTTAATAAGTTTGGAATTTCCTTCGGAGTCGTCTAAGCTGCATACCTTTACAAGCATTATGTTGTCGCAAAATGGCTCCGTGATTGGTCTAAGTCCATCTCCCAGAAGCGATTCGCCTTCCGTATAATTAATATTTCCGATATCCGTAACCAGATTGCTTCCCTTTAAATTTTCCAGCAGGAACCACAATCCAAATCTCTCGTCGGTAGGTTTTACCTTCCTTCCATAAAGTTGGGACACGTTAAAAACTTTAGAGCTATCCATGTTAACACCTCCAACGATCGCCGAAAACTAACTGCGATAAGACTCTGGCGGCTCATACTTATAGTATCGTGGAACGGTATGGATACTCTAAAGTACCTAAAAGTAGCTAAAAAACGAGGGGAGGGGGGTTATAAAGGCGTACAAAAGTGTAGTTGTAACCGAATTAAATATCCAAGGATACATATAAGGGGGGGCCTGGCCGGGGCAGGGGGTTAATGAGTTAACAGTGTCCTGGCTCAAGCTTGGCAGGTGCGGGACCCCCCGCGAGGTTGTTGTTGTCACGTCGAAGTCAAACACTGAACTGATTAAAATTGGAGACGTTTTTCCTTAATATAATGAGTAACCACACCTCGCTGTTGTCGTTATCAGCTTCCACCTCACTCTGACCCCAATAGGCTGGGTACCATTCCTTTTAATGAGCGATTTCACACAACTTTTTACAGCCTTATCCTTTCTGCGAACAATCCCATATTAGTTTTATTTATAAGACAGTCGCTTAGATCTGATTATTATTGGAGGAAGTGGAGAGGAAAAATGTAAACAACTAATTCCCTCCGATGAGTTTTTATCTAATTGCACGCTTGCCTCTTGAACCCCTCTCCCCGCACCGGCCTCCGCTTGGTAGGTCTTCCGGTAGAGCTACGTGTAATCGTCTTTTTAAACTAAACTTTTCAACTGGCTTCCATAGCCTACAGGTTAGCATCAAGGACTCAATCAGAAGATCGTGGGTACGCATCTTCCTGACGACAAAAATTTTACTCGCCATGCCTTTGGATGGGAAGGTGGAAGGGGGAGGGGGAGCTGAGGCCGCGGATCGCGGGTCTGGTGTCGTGCGGGTTTAGTAAACCGTGACCTTCGCAGGGACTTTGCTGTTCCAGAAGCCCCCTATTGTATCTACTATTATTCACAGAATAATAAACCAAAACGTTGAGGGGGTGTTATAAAAATTGTTTGCCGAGCGATTACATATATGTGTATTATTCACAGAATAATAATCAAAAGGTTAGCATCTCACTTCGGTCTCCCTATCCACCATTTTCATTTCGGTGTCTTTCCGTTTCGTTTCGGCGCGAGGGTGCTGAAAAACTCCCAAATAATCCTTACGCTGTTTCTAAAGATGGAAATCTTAGGGTGGGCGCACACGGGTGACTTTTGTTGCGCAAAGTACGTTTAATTTATTTTTCTGTATTTCCTTTCTAATAATGGCTCTAAAAAACTTTTTAAAAAACCTGTTTTTGTCTTCGTCGCTCCCGAGTTACTTCGGCTTTCGAGAGCGCGCACACGATGAGCAACTGCTGCCTTGAAAGCAGATTCATTTTCGTTGATTTCGTAGTACAGTGAACATGGATTTAGTAAAGACTGCAGTGTTTTGTGCTTTAATTATACGACGCAGAAAAAATAAAAGGGAAAGAAAAGATTGGGTTCACCCGCTGATGTCTGAAAGATTAAATAAAGGGAAATTCCCGTTGACATTTTAAGAACTACGGTGTCACCCTGACGAATTCTTCGGTTATTTCCGCATGGTTATTGAATCATTTGACGAGCTGGTTAACATTCTGGGACCTGCCGTCACCTACCAAAACCCAAATGTGCGACTGGCGATTTCACCGGAAGAGAGTGTCGGCGTTACATTAAGGTAGGTTGCATAAAATTATTTGATTTTGAATTTAGTTTGTAAATATTTATTATTCAAGGACACGAAAGAATTGGAAAATACCGGCCTCTTTTCAACTTCACTTATAAATAAATCACTGTCGATATCTTCATCCCTCACTGCCATTTTGCCAACAATAGAGAAAATATGTACGTACCACTTTTGCACTAGGCACTAGATATTAATTCTAGACATAATCCTAGACGGCAACAAAACTGTCGCCCGTGTGCACGCGTAGATCAAAACTATGGGAGAGGCCAGAGGAACTGAAAAGTTGCGTTGCTGTCGCGTCGCTCCGTGTGCGCGCCTTGGTTCAAATGCATAGGCCTCGTGGGAAACACGAAACAATTGCACAACAACGCTGCAAAGTCCTTGTCACATGGGTTTATTATTCTATTGGACATACCTACCTGCAGAAACGTTAGCTGTTTATTTATTGTTTCTTTCATATAAAATAATTTAAATAGCTACTTCTGGTGGTTTCCACCAATTTCGGCCCCCAAAACGCGAATTAGGTACGCTCTTTTTTTTTTCTTCAAATTATCATTGATCATTGATAGTACCATTTAATCGTCTTGATCTACGTGTTGACACTTCTTCTAGTGTTATTCTACAAATTGATGGTGATTTCGGACGGTTTCCCAAGTTTTTGACTCATAAAAAATCAATTTTGGGAGCTGAACATCTGATACAACCTCAATTTTCCACTCAAAATCGACTTCATATTCGGTCTTCTCGTCCCCCAACAAAAACGCTGCAAAGTCCTTGCTTGTCACATGGATTTAATATTCTATTGGACATACCTACCTGCAGAAACGTTAGCTGTTTATTTATTGTTTCTTTCATATAAAATAATTTAAATAGCTACGTCTGGTGGTTTCCACCAATTTCGGCCCCCAAAACGCGAATTAGGTACGCTCTTTTTTTTTTTTTTTTCAAATTATCATTGATCATTGATAGTACCATTTAATCGTCTTGATCCACCTGTTGACACTTTTTCCAGTGTTATTCCACAAATTTATGGTGATTTCAGACTTCGCACGCATGCTCCATTTGGGCCCTAGTTGTGTCCCGAAACTTTTCAGCCCGATCAGAATACACCCAGGGGCGTTATTGTGAGCCCTTAATATTCTTGATATTGCGTTAACTTTGAGCTGGGTAATCTGCTTTTGCAGGTCGTTAACAAGTTTATTAGTTTTATTTATATCATTCTCTCCTTGCGTTCTCAGTGCAATGTACTCGAATGTCATCTCAGCTTGATTTAGGGCTTCTTCTAATTCCCTTACAGTTGTTTTACGGGCAGATGTTATCTGTCTTGTGTATTTCGGCAATAACCCGGTTTGGATCAAACGTAACAATTCTGTTTGCGGGAAGTTCACATCTACGTCGTGAGCTAGTTGAGTCATCAGTTGTAGGTATGCTCGTGCTGTCTGATCTTTGCTTTGTTTTGTGTTATATAGCTTATTTCTGAGCTTTTCAGTATGCATTGGGTCCAAGAATCGAGTTTCGAACTGTGTTCTCCATTCCTGAAATGTTCGTGGCCTATCTGGGGCCGCGTCTAGCCGTTCGTAGTACTTGCTGGCGTCACCGACTAGGTAGAGAGGTAGCATCTCGAGTTTCGTTTGAGGAGTCCATCGCAGTGAGTTAGCTACCCTTTCAAAGTGAGTAAAGTACGCGATCGGTGACTCCGTGCCACTTCCGTCGAAGTACCGGACCGAAATTCGAGGTCTATACTCCTCTGCCATCCTTGTTTTTTTTCTTGGAGGCGGCTTTGGCTTTCTGCCGCTCCGGAGTTCTCGGAGTTTCGCTAGCACAGCCTGAATCAACCTGTGCGATTTTAGATATTCCTGCCTTTTCTGTTCTTCAGTTAGTAGAGTTTGATTCTCGTCCAAAAGTAAGTTAAGTGTGGCTTCGGTTTGCTGCTGCGATTCTAATATGTCTTTCAGCTTCAATTCAAATAATTCTTTTTCTTGGTCAGGCGGGTTATAACTGAGCAGTTCGTTTAATAACTCGTCCCTCTCATCCCTGATTGCCTTTAATTTGGTTCTCAGTTCGTCGTTATTTGAATTTTCTGGTTGCTCGGAGTCTACCTCTTCTCCTGCACTGTCTTCTCCCGCTACCGACAATTCCTCGCTTACCTCGCTCTCACTCTCGTCTGAATCGACTGAACCTGGTCTCGAGAATTGTGTTGAATCTAGTAAGAGATTCTTGAATGCGTCGCTTTGTAAATGGGGCACAAAGAATGTCGAGGCGATCGGTGAAATGAATATTTTTCGCTGAATCGGGTCTGACAGTTATGAGTGAAAATGTGTGTGAAAATAGGTACTTTTTGCGTTTTAGCAACATGTCAGTAAAATGAGCTTTTGAGATATCGTTCCATGTTTTATGGGACGAGAAGACCGAATATGAGGTCGATTTTGGCCAAGGAGTGGAAAATTGAGGTTGTACCAGATGTTCAGCTCCCAAATTTGATTTTGTATGAGTCAAAAACCTGCGAAATCGTCTGAAATCACCATCAGTTTGTAGAATAACACTAGAAAAAGTGTCAAAACGTGGATCAAGACGATTAAATGGCACTACCAATGATCAAAGTTAATTTGAAAAAAAAAAGATCGTACTTACCTAATTTGTGTTTTGGGGGCCAAAATTGGTGGAAACCATCAGAAATAGTTATTTCAATTATTTCACATGAAACAACCAATAAATGTACAGCCAATATTTCTGTAGAATAATAAACCCCATGTGACAAGGACTTTGCAGCGTTTTTGGAATCTACGCACCTTGAAACGGAAAAGAAACAATTTTGAGGGGCTGTTATAAAAATTTGTTGCTGAGCGAATACATAGGTGTATTATTCACAGAATAATAAACCAAAAGCGTACCTATTTCATGTTTTGGGGGCCAAAATTGGTGGAAATCATCAGAAATAGCTATTTCAATCATTCCACATGAAAGAAACAATACATTTAACAGCCAACAAAAATCTCTAGAACTCCAATAGAATAATAAAGCCATGTGACAATGACTTTGCAGCGTTTTTGGAATCTACGCACCTTGAAACGGAAAAGAAAAAATTTTCAGGGGGTGTTATAAAAATTTTTTGCTGAGAGAATACATAGGTGTATTATCCACAGAATAATAAAATCATCTTTGATCATTGGTGGTGCCATTTAATGGTCTTGATCCACCTGCTTACACTTTTGGTTTATTATTCTGTGAATAATACACCTATGTATTCGCTCAGCAAAAAATTTTTATAACACCCCCTCAAAATTTTTTCTTTTCCGTTTCAAGGTGCGTAGATTCCAAAAATGCAATGTCCGTCCGCCGTCTGCCGTACGCCGTCCGCCGTACGCCGTATCACGTGTACAGGCTTCATTTTCGGTCTAAAAAAGTCGTTCTTTCGCACACATGCTCCATTTGGGCCCTAGTTGTGTCCCGAAACTTTTCAGCCCGATCGGAATATACCCAGGGGTGTTATGAGTGAAAATGTGTATAAAAGTAGGTAGGTACTTTTTGCGTTTTAACAACATGTTAGTAACATGAGCTTTTGAGGTATCTTTTTCCATGTTTTTGAGGACGAGAAGACCGAATATGAAGTCGATTTTGACCAAAGACGCGGAAATTGAGGTTTTACCAAAGGTTCAGGTCCCAAAATTGGTTTTTTATGAGTCAAAAACCTGGAAAACTGTCTGAAATCACCATCAATGTGTACAATAACATTGGAAAAAGTGTAAACAGGTGAATCAAGACCATGCCACTACCAATGATCAAAGATGATCTTAAAAAAAAAGAAAAAAAAAGCGTACCTATTTCATGTTTTGGGGGCCAAAATTGGTGGAAATCATCAGAAATAGCTATTTCAATCATTCCACATGAAAGAAACAATACATTTAACAGCCAGCAAAAATCTCTAGAACTCCAATAGAATAATAAACCCATGTGACAAGGACTTTGCAGCGTTTTCCAATGTTATTATACACATTGATGGTGATTTCAGACGGTATTCCAGGTTTTTGACTAATAAAAAAAAATTTTGGGAGCTGAACCTTTGGTAAAACCTCAATTTCCGAGTCTTTGGTCAAAATCGACTTCATATTCGGTCTTCTCGTCCCCAAAAACATGGAAAAAGATACCTCAAAAGCTCATGTTACTAACATGTTGCTAAAACGCAAAAAGTACCTATTTTTACACACATTTTCACTCATAACACCCCTGGGTATATTCCGATCGGGCTGAAAAGTTTCGGGACACAACTAGGGCCCAAATGGATCATGTGTGCGAAAGAACGACTTTTTTAGACCGAAAATGAAGCCTGTACACGTGATACGGCGTACGGCGGACGGACATTGCATTTTTGGAATCTGCGCACCTTGAAACGGAAAAGAAAAAAATTTGAGGGGGTGTTATAAAAATTTTTTGCTGAGCGAATACATCAGGTTTTCGTCCCCCTCGCTGTATTATATAAGATCGGCTGTTTCTTACCTTACTTCACGCGCGGCTCATACTAGACTCCACCTTTTAGCGAATTTTCGAAGAAAAGGAAGCTATTGTTCTCGGTCCAAAATTTTTAAAACTCGAATTTCCGAAAGATTTTTATACCAAAATCCGTTTCAGACTATCCTGAATTCCCTGCCGAAAGACACCAAAAATTATATATATATATATATATGTATGTATGTGTCATTCCAGACGATAACTCTCGAAAGAATTGAGATAAAAAGTTCAATTTTGCACGAAAAATCTGTCTTGGCAATCGACAGGCTAAGTTCGAAGATGGGCAGAATCGGGTCACCCTATGGGGGAGTTTTGGGGAGTTTTAGGGGGGGAAAATTACCCATAAATTCCCAAAATGAAAAAGTCTGACAAGTGACACCTCATTTTAAAGGTTTTTGTACGCTGAACACGATGGTGAAATCAGAATTGCGATATCTCATTCCATTCTCAAGCTGGAGCACTTTGAAGATGAAGGAACGTGGTTATTTCTTGAGATGTTCTTCCTGGTTCGTCTGCTCTAATCTGATAACGGAATGGGATATCGCAATTCTGACTTCACCATCGTGTTCAGCGTTGGAAAATCTACAAACCGAGGTGTTACTCGGCAAAAAATGGAACAAAAAATTTGTTACGTACCCAATACCTACTCTTCTGGTATTCAAAACATTTTTGATTTCCCCCTCCCCCTCCTTCCACCCCAAATTTTACTTTGCGTAAAACTACTCCTGTTTTAATTTTGTATCAAGTTGGGAAAACATTGGCCGAAAATAATTTTCAGAAAATTTTAGGCGGAGGAGGAAGATGCCGAAAACTTCGAAAATTCGCTCTTATAGCCATGCTGCATGACTGTGGTTTTTTTTTTCAAATTATCTTTGATCATTGATTGGTAGTGCCATTTAATCGTCTTGATCCACGTGTCGACACTTCTTGTAGTGTTATTATGCAAATTGATGGTGATTTCGGACGATTTTCCAGGTTTTTGCCTCATAAAAAAATCAATTTTGGCAGCTGAACCGTTGGTAGAACCTCAATTTCCCACTCTTTGGTCAAAATCGACTTCATATTCGGTCTTCTCGTCCCCAAAAACGTGGGAAAAGATACCTCAAAAGCTCATTTTACTAACATGTTACTAAAACACAAAAAGTAGGTACCTATTTTTATCCACATTTTTACTCATAACACCCCTGGGTATATTCCGATCGGGCTGCAACGTTTCGGGACACAACTAGGGCCCAAATGGAGCATGTGTGCGAAAGAACGACTTTTATAGACCGAAAATGAAGCCGGTACACGTGATACGGCGGACGGCGTACGGCGGACGGATATTGCATTTTTGGAATCTACGCACCTTGAAACGGAAAAGAAAATATTTTGAGGGGGTGTTACAAAAATTTTTTGCTGACCGAATACATAGGTGTATTATTCACAGAATAATAAACCAAAAAATGAACATTCCATCAGGGAGCTCTGGCAGAAACATCTGGCGGGAGATAGGTCACAGCTTCAATATGTTCAAGTAGTGGGGATCAAACGGCAAGTAACGGAAATAGTGAAATAACCCGAAAACCAAAACCTAAATGCATGTGGACATGACGACCTCATTCAGATGATTTAGATAACTAAAAACGCTGCAAATCCCTACACAACGGTTTATTGTTTTGTACAGAATACCCTCCTGTTGCAGATCCCAGCTCTCTGTATAGATAACCCTTGTATATAACATAATATGTACTATTCTACACATATTATGTAGATCGCAGACCCTCCGTAGGTTAGTACCTAACCCCGTACTCGTTACTAGGTACCTACCTAAACCGTTGTGTAATAATTTACCTGTATAGGTTCCGCTTCTATAATTATAGAATAATGAACCGTTGTGTAATAATTTACCTGTATAGGTTCTCCTTCTAAGGAGATAGAATAATGAACCGTTGTGCAATAATTTGCCCATAAATAATATTTCAACGGTTGTTCACGTTGCAAAAGTACCTATCATCAGAATCCAGCCCCTTCTGGGTAGATGAGCCGCTGTTTGCCCATAAATAATACTTCAACGGTTGTTTAAGTTACAAAAGTACCTATCAAAAAAATCCAGCCCCTTCTTGGTAGATGAGCCGTTGTGTGATAATTTGCCATTGTGTAATAATTTACCCATCAATAATACTTCAACGTTTGTTCAAGATTCAGAAGTACCTACCAACAAAATCCAATAGTTCATCACTTGTCATAAGAAATAATATCGCAGAACTAACAACTCGACTTCATACAGCCATCCTTGATTATGATAAGATGCTCCGTAGTTGTGATATCTGGGCCGGATTAATACCGTTTGATTCACGATCGTGTTGACGAAGCTTTTTGGTGCTCACGAACGGCTGGACGTACGATGCTCCGGGTGGTCTCAAAAAATTGTTTAGCTCAAGAAAAGTTTAATAACGTAAAAAAAACCATACCCTTCCATCGAAAGTTTTCGAGATACGGCGTTCTGAAAATTTCAACCCCTATTTTGAACCCCTTAGAGATGACTGACAGTAACGTCGAGCTTCGAGGACCAACTAGACCCCGAACGGAACCTATAACCCCAATTTCACTTTTTTTTTTTTTTTTTTTTTTTTTTTTCATGGTAACTGAGAAAAAAGTGGCTCGTACGGCGGACAGACAGAAATATTTTTATTACAGTTTTGGATTCTACATACCTTGAAACGTAAACCATCAAATTTTGTGGGGGGTAAGATTTTTTTTTCATGCTCGATTCCAATGGTTCATTATTGAAAATAATAAACCAAAATTGAACATTTCAAGACGACATGAATTTGAATATTCAAATGACAGAATAAAATAAAACAATTTTAAATATCATGATTTTCGTGGCTCTCCCCGCTTCAACTTTCACTTCATGACATTTTCAGGGTGCAACGAACTTTTGGGCTCCACGGCAGGATGAGAAGTTGCGCTTTTGGGCGCACTGCCTGGACGGAAATTTGCGCTTTTTGACTCCCTCTGACTTGGATTAGCGCATTTAGGCTACAGCTCATGTTGCATCTCGTTGAAACCATTTTCAATTATGTGCGAGAAAAAAAAAACTAAGGCAAAAAACAATCCTGACTGGGATCCCCGAAATGGGATTTTGTTCGGAAGAACTGGCGTCAGTGTGATGTGCTAAACAAAAGGAACAAGAAATGGCGACGGATTCCGGGGGTGGGGGGGGGGGGGGGGAGAAAAGTTCACAGGGCCGTATATCCCAACGGGAATAAATTCGGAGGTTTGGATCAATTGTAACGGGATTGTTTTGTTGGTGCTCCCCAGCTCCCCAACCCTTTTCCACAAAACCTTCTTAGGACTTGGAACGCAGGAGCCGACGGGAAGGAAGGAGCTGAAGGGGATGGTTGGTGAGTTACCGGTCTCCTCTTATTGTTTCTCCTCTACAGGGCAGAACCCCCGTCTAACCCCTTCGAAGAACAAGTTTCCACGTAAATTTGTGAGAAAAGCCCCGTACGGGTCCTGCCTCTCTACCAACAGCCCCCGAATCCCTCTTCTTGAGAAAGGCTCAATTCATCTGACAAACAATTTATACATTTGGACGATAAATAAATGTTTCGAAAGTTTATCGGTAGCGAGAGACACTGTTCCCAAAAACCTTACGGGAACCAATGAATTATTAGAAGGTAAACGTCCAAACTTTACCTCTCAAGTAATGGCTGGTGCGATACTGCTCCAGAAATAAAACAGGTACCCAGCTGATTCCAAACATTTTTGTTCAAAACCATCTTTCAGGATGAGTGTTTTGAGTGGGGTTCAGGGTGAGTTTCTCTTACCTACCGTATCTCCATTGTACAGATTTACCGGTATCAACTGATGACAACTGATATGATAACTTTGTAGTGAAAAATGGTATATATGGGATGAAAACACTACACTGAAAAAAAAAAATGCAATAGCAGGAATCATAAATATATTAGCAGCAAAAATGTATCTAAAAATGAGTTTTTCAGCTTTGAACGCTTCTACCGCCTGTATTATATACAATATTATTATTCGAACTTGTACACAAATTATTGGTTATTGTATCGAACTGCGACATTATTTCTACCAATATTACCTTCCTGGCAATTTTTATGTTGAAAACTTGCTTGAGCGAGAGTTTATTAGCAAGTCAATAACCGAAATTGCCCAAACTGGAATAACCAGGAAGATAACATTGGTAGAAATAATGCCGCAATTTGATATAATAGCGAATAATTTGGGTTGTACACGTTTCAAGCATAATATTGTCGGTTAGAGGCGGTAAAAGCGTTCAAGATGCCTGATCTACAGTTTTCGATAACCACAAGGTTTGCTCGAAGGCCCACGTTTTACGACTGAAGAAATGCGTAGCGATTTCTTCCTCTCCACCCTATGCTGCCGAACGATAAAAAATGAAATGTGTTGCCCATTCTCATGCCCCAAAGGCCCTAGAACTTGGGAATATTTCAGAGTTAGAGTGTGTAATCTGCTAAGATAGCATTTAGTTTTATTGGCGGAAACATTTGCGGGGCGGATATATATATATATATATATATATATATATATATATATATATATATATATATATATATATATATATATATATTCCATATCTATATCGGGAGAGGGAAGGATTAGGATGGGGTTGAGAAATTATCTAGACACAGGCAGCAGGGAGTTCTCCCCTCGTCCAAGTAAAAGGTCTCCCTCGTGCTTTCCCCAGCAACGTTCCCTCTCATCTCAATTGACATTCTGCATCGAAGTATCCTCATAACATGATTTATATCAGCCGAAACTGCTATGGTTAGAAGACTGTTTCTGCAATAAATTCAAATTTATTCGGAAATATATGTTTGAAACCCTTACATAACAGTTCAATATTTACCTTAATGATGCCCCTTCCGCGTAGACTGGAGTTTTCTGGAGTCAATACCGTCGTGCTTCTCACGAGATAGCCCTAAATCGAGTCCCTACCGCAACCAGCCGGGCAATCACATTTCCTAAATTACCTTCGGGTTGTCTTAAATTCGAGATTAATTTAATAACGTTAAAAAACCCATACCCTTCTATTTAAAGTTTTCGACTTATGGCGTTCGGGAAATTTCAACCCCTATTTTACACCCCTTAGCGGTGACTGACAGTAACGTCGAGCTTCGCAGACCAATTAGACCTCGAATGGAATCTACAAACCGAATTTCATTAATTTTAGTTCATGGTAACTAAAGAAAGTGCCAAGCACCGCTATCGTATCTCTTCAATATTAATAATGCGTCGAGAACGGTGAATTTCCAAACGTTCTCAGAATGGCTAAGCTCCTGCCTATCCGTCAAAAGCGGGAAGGCAGACTTTCACACGAGTTCTCGCGGCCGAAATCAATAAAATTCGCAGGGAAAATCTTTGAAGTCATTTACTACCAGATTTCCAAGTACTTGGAAGAATACCAAATATTGGTTGATTCCAAGTTTGGGTTTCGCTCGCATCGCTCCACGACACAAGCGATGTCCAGGATGCTGGAAAGTACTGCGGCACTCGAGGGGGGAAAGAAAGTGTCTATACTGATGTTTGACCTGACTCGAGCCTTCGATTGCCTGGACCTGAGCATATTGGGTGAAAAACTCGCTTTCTATGGGCTGACTCCACAGTCCATCGATTTCGTTCTCGGCTTCGCTGTTGGTTGGCCACAATTTATTAAATTCAACGGACTCTCCCGCTCACCCCTTTCTCTGCAAACTGGAGTGAGGCAGGGACCGATGGTCGGGCCGATGGCGTTCAAACATTTATGTATGTATTTTTATTATGCGTTACGGAAATAACTATCCGATTCGAACAAAATCCATGTTTAAAACGCTGCAAATCCATGTAACATGGGTTTACTATTCCACTGGACATACCTACAGAAATTTCGGCTGTTTATTTACCGTTTCTTTCATGTGTAATTATTGAAATGGCTACTTTTCATGGTTTCCACCAATTTTGGCCCCCAAAAACACGAATTAGGCTCGGATTTTTTTTAACCGATTATTTTTGATCATTGATAGTACGATTTCATTGTCTTGATTCACCTTCTGATACTACTTCTAGTGTTATTACACAAATGTATGGTGATTTCAGACAATTTCCCATGTTTTAGACTAATAAAAAGTAATTTCGGGAGCTCAACCTTCGTTACAACCTCAATTCTTCACTCTTCGGTCAAAATCAACCTAATATTCGGTCTTCTGGCCCTAAAAAACATAGAATATGATACCTCACAAGCTCACGTTCACTAAAGCCTCAAAAATCCCTCGAAAACCCCAATTTTTACACCCATTTTTTACCCATAACACCCCTGGGTGTATGCCGATCGGGGCTGCCGTGTTTCGGAGCAAAACTAGGACCCAAATGTGTTCCCAAATGGGGACCCAAACTGTGTGTGGAAGAACGACGATTTTAGAACAAAATTTAACGTAAATTTAAGGCTGAAACTTCGTTAGAAACTCAACTTTTCCTCTCTTTGGTCAAAACAGACTTCATTATTCGGTCTTCTCGTCCCCAAAACATGGAAAACGATACCTCACAAGCTCATGTTACTAACCTGTTACTAAAACATAAGAAGTACAAATATTTATACACATTTTCACTCCTGGGCTGCATTTTCCGATCTGGCTGCAAAGTTTCGCGACACGACTAGGGCCCAAATGGAGCAAGTGTGCGAAAGAACGAATTTTTTACACCGAAAATGAAGCCGGTATACGTGATACAGCGGACGGCGTACGGCGGACGGTCATTGCATTTTTGGAATCTAAGCACCTTGAAACGTAAAAGAAAAAATTTTAAGGGGGTGTTATACAATCTTTTTGCTGAGCGATTACATAGGTGTATTATTCACAGAATAATAATCCAAACCATGTTTATGTTAATGGTAACCTATCCAAGGTCATTCATACCGAGTAGGTATATAGAACCCAACCACCAAACAAGTGGATGGAAAACCATCTTCTTTTCCCTTTACCCCAATCTGTAGGTCCATTCTACCTCTCAAGATCAACAGAGGGATTGCACAGTTACACAGTGACTTCATGTGCTGGATAGCTACATTTGGAAAGTAGGATACTAGTTAGAAGATAAATAGATAGTTACCTAAGTATATTTGAACGTTACGCTGGTTAAGTAGTAGCAGGTACCTACCAAGCGAGTATCCTTAATCGTATTCTATACAAATCTATAAGCAGAGTATCTACGTACTGAGTAGGTACTATACTTACTAGATTTTAGCACTTAGTATTTCGATGGAGATCTCAAGTGGATGAAAATATTTGTGAGTACGTTTATCCATTTTAGTATTTTCAGAATATTTCGCGCTCGGTATTTCGCAACCAACTGTTCTCGGATCAGCTGCAATTGTGGCTCCTCGGATTATTGGTTTATTATTTGTAATAACGAAACTTTGGAATCGAGCATGAACAAACAAAATGTTTAACCCCCCTCACAATTTGATGGTTTCTGTTTCAAGGTATGTGGAATCCAAAAATCTCCCCAGGAGAACCATAAATCGAGTACCGCAGCCGGCCCAGGAATTACTTTCATAAAAATTCGCGGGATTCAATAATTCCATCATTAATAGATAATTATTTGTGCTTACCTATGAAGCATAAGGTAAATAATAAACCTTTGTGTAATAATTTACCAGTATAGATGCCCCTTCTGCGTAGATAACGGTTTTCTGTCGTCAATACCTGCCCTCGTGCTCCCACCACGCAAGCCATAAATCAAGTACTGGAGCCGTCCCTAGAATTACTTACATAAAAATGCGCTGGATTCAATAATTCCATCCTTAATAATGATTTGTCGTTATTCATTAAGCATTAGCGTTTGTTCAACTTGCAAAACTACCTATAACAAAACCAAAAAGCCAGAATTTTTACAGGTAAATAATAAACCATTGTGTAATGATTTACAGTGTTTTTCAAATGATATACTATCACAGATCAACCAACTCGACGTCATACAGCCATCCGTGATGGTAATCAGGTGCTCCCTAGCAATGATACCTGGGCCGGATTAATACCGTTTGATTCACGATCGTGTTGACGAAGCTTTTTGGTGCAGACGAATGGCTGGACATAAAATGCTCCGGCTGGTCCCAAAAAATTCTTTACTTCAAGATAGGGATGGGTCAAATAACGAGTAACAGTTACAAATAACATGCTATTCGAAAATAACGAAATCTTCGTTACTCAATCCATAAAATAGCAGTTAAAAAAAAGAAATGACCGAACATGGATTTATATTTTGCTACTAAAATATCTATGAACCGAATGACGCGTCTGACCCGTTTGTCTTTTGTCTGTCCATGTCAAATGACGCTACCGTCTGTTGCCAAGTTTGCTGGGTCGACAATTTTTTCCGTAGACCTACAGATTTTAAATGTGGTACGGATACGGGTTATTCACAATCCAAAATCCAGTTTTTTGTCCCGATCTACCGTAATTTTATTTGTTCAGGCTTGGCATCACTGACTTGTTCTGCTATTTTCTGTACGTACGTTTCTATTCCGCTATTCTGCTACTGTTACATTTGTGTTACTGGGAGGTTTTCGTTACACTTCATTTTTCATTTGGAATTTCGACGTGTGTTCGATCTTCCATCTGCTACTCCATTGTTCAACTTTTACGGTTGAAATGAAGATGCAAGATGGGTGTGGCTGTTGAAACTGTGTACGCTCGACTTTTTTCTTCTTGGTTGGTTACTGCTATTTAGATGGTTTGAGCGAAGACAGCAATTCTACAAAATTGAATAGGTACGTTGTCTGTTTTAATTTGGTTGTTCCAGCTCAAAATTTTAGTAGTTCTAATACCTACTTCTTGAAAGTTCATTTCCCCCATATTTTTATCCATTCCATTTTAGCAAATTTCCGAAGAAAAGGAAGCTATTGTTCTCGGTCCAAAATTTTTAAAACTCGAATTTCCGAAAGATTTTTATACCAAAATCCGTTTCAGACCATCCTGAATTCCCTGCCGAAAGACACCGAAAATTATATGTATATATATATATATTTATATATTTATATATTTATATATTTATATATATATTTATATATTTATATATGTATGTGTCATTCCAGACGATAACTCTCGAAAGAATTGAGATAAAAAGTTCAAATTTGCACGAAAAATCTGTCTTGGCAATCGACAGGCTAAGTTCGAAGATGGGCAGAATCGGGTCACTCTAAGGGGGAGTTTTGGGGAGTTTTAGGGGGGGCAAATTACCCATAAATTCCCAAAATGAAAAAGTCTGACAAGTGACACCTCATTTTAAAGGTTTTTGTACGCTGAACACGATGGTGAAATCAGAATTGCGATATCTCATTCCATTCTCAAACTGGAGCACTTTGAAGATGAAGGAACGTGGTTATTTCTTGAGATGTTCTTCCTGGTTCGTCTGCTCTAATCTGATAACGGAATGGGATATCGCAATTCTGACTTCACCATCGTGTTCAGCGTTGGAAAATCTACAAACCGAGGTGTTACTCGGCAAAAAATGGAACTAAAAATTTGTTACGTACCCAATACCTACTCTTCTGGTATTCAAAACATTTTTGATTTCCCCCTCCCCATCCTTCCACCCCAAATTTTACTTTGCGAAAAACTACTCCTGTTTTAATTTTGTATGGTATCAAGTTGGGAAAATATTGGCCGAAAATTAATTTTCAGAAAATTTTAGGCGGAGGAGGAAGATGCCGAAAACTTCGAAAATTCGCTCTTATAGCCATGCTGCATGACTGTGGTTTTTTTTTTTATAATTATCTAGGTACAACAGTTCGTACAACTTTTAATTAGGTTCCCATTTTGATGATTCGAGCAGACTGAAATTGTACAAACTGAAGATGTTGCCCGTTACATTTTGAAAGTTCCGATTTTATCCAGTAACAAACATGCAGTTTCATACTTTGACTTTTTTTTAACGTATTTTAATTCTAATCTAGTCACCTTATTGAACATTCCTTTCACGAAGACAGAAATTATACAAATTAAACATTTTGTTTTACCTGTCCTTAATTTGAAAATTTCTATTTGTTTTTAGCGAATTTTCGAAGAAAAGGAAGCTATTGTTCTCGGTCCAAAATTTTTAAAACTCGAATTTCCGAAAGATTTTTATACCAAAATTCGTTTCAGACCATCCTGAATTCCCTGCCGAAAGACACCAAAAATTATATGTATATATATATATATATATATATATATTTATATATTTATATATATATTTATATATTTATATATGTATGTGTCATTCCAGACGATAACTCTCGAAAGAATTGAGATAAAAAGTTCAAATTTGCACGAAAAATCTGTCTTGGCAATCGACAGGCTAAGTTCGAAGATGAGAAGAATCGGGTCACCCTAAGGGGGAGTTTTGGGGAGTTTTAGGGGGGGGAAATTACCCATAAATTCCCAAAATGAAAAAGTCTGACAAGTGACACCTCATTTTAAAGGTTTCTGTACGCTGAACACGATGGTGAAATCAGAATTGCGATATCTCATTCCATTCTCAAACTGGAGCACTTTGAAGATGAAGGAACGTGGTTATTTCTTGAGATGTTCTTCCTGGTTCGTCTGCTCTAATCTGATAACGGAATGGGATATCGCAATTCTGACTTCACCATCGTGTTCAGCGTTGGAAAATCTACAAACCGAGGTGTTACTCGGCAAAAAATGGAACAAAAAATTTGTTATGTACCCAATACCTACTCTTCTGGTATTCAAAACAGTTTTGATTTCCCCCTCCCCCTCCTTCCACCCCAAATTTTACTTTGCGTAAAACTACTCCTGTTTTAATTTTGTATGGTATCAAGTTGGGAAAACATTGGCCGAAAATTAATTTTCAGAAAATTTTAGGCGGAGGAGGAAGATGCCGAAAACTTCGAAAATTCGCTCTTATAGCCATGCTGCATGACTGTGGTTTTTTTTATTGTCTTGCTACCTGTATTTTCCTCTATAATTTCTTTAATTTTTTGGATTGTGAATGGAAATATCTTGAAATGGGGTCAACAAATCAATATAGGTATACGTACCTATTGAGGAAATCAACCATAATAAATAGGTGCTATGGAAATGCCAATACGGAATAATTTACGTATCACAGGTCATGACGCTGAATTTCTGTTGAATTCCATAAAGTTTCTGATTTTTAAGGAAAAAACTGCTGTAAACAGAAGTAGCTACACAAATAATAAACTAAGATATTTCCTCACCATTTAGAGAGAGAACCAGCATTAGCGCTATTCAAGCCAGAATAAATAAATAGGTGGTTAATAAAACGGTTATTTTCCTAATGGGTAGCATAGCACAATTTGTATGGCCTTGTGTAACGTAGGTACGTTACTTACATAATACTTAGTAGGTAGGTATTTGAGAAAAAGTAGAATAAAATGCAGATAATATTTGAAATTAAAATTGGCTAAAGAATGATAGGTGAAAATAATCACTGGTGGATAAGGTAAGGAGGTATAATTCCATCGACGAGACTTGTTCGTGTTTCAGTTAGTGAAAGAGTGGCGTATTGTAACAAAAACAATGGAAAATTATACTGCTTCAACATTTGAAAAAAAAACGATCGTTTCGTATAGGCAACGAAACAGAATAATGGGGGGGAACGGGGAAACGGTGGATTTTTTTCTGCTATTTGTAGCAGATTAAATTATACTGCTTCAGAATTTAAAAAAACGATCGTTTCGCGTAGGTAACGAAACAAAACAATGGAGGGAAAAACGGTGGATTTTTTTTCTGCTATTTGTAGCAGATTAAAATAACAGCTAATTTTTTGTAACGAACGAAACGTAACGTTACGTGAAAGTAGCAATAACGCCCATCCCTACTTCAAGATCAGTTGAGGAACGTAGAAAAAACGCTGCAAATCCCTGCACAACGGTTTATTATTTTGTACAGAATACCCTTCTGTTACAGATCACAGCTCTCTGTATAGATGATAACCCGTCTATATAATATAATATGTATTACTCTATACACATTTTGTGGATCGCAGATCCTCCATAGGTTAGTGCCTAACCCCGTCATCGTTACTAGGTACCTACCTGAATCACGAGTTAAATTTTGCTCTAATAATTGTCGATGACAAGCAATAACTAAAACGGGAAAAAAACAACGCAAATAATGAAGTTCTGAAAGAAAATTGTTGATGTGGAGTGAAATAGATGCCCCTTCTGCGTAGATCACAGTTTTCTGTGGTCAATACCTGTCGAGGTATCCTCCCAGAACCAATCCTTGTGAACTTGAGATCTCGACAAATAAACACAGAGGTGGGGACGGAAGAGGCAGGGGAACGGAGTAACCCAGTGGGGATCCCCACCATCCTCCACTAGCTGGGAGGGAGATAGCCCTCAGGGCTATATATACTCGCCTCCTTTGCCTTTCCAGCCATTCTACGCTCTCCTTAAGTCGCTGACTTATCTCTCTCTCCTCACTCCTCATCTCTCTCCTTACACCTAAAAGATCCTGGATATGGTGGTGGTCCGCCCATAACCAAACCAGGCAACGCTCCCTTAAAGATCTTGGGCATGGTGGTAGTTCGCCTACAACCAAACCAAGCACACATCCAAAAAGATCGTGGACGTGGTGGTGGTCCGCCCATAACCAAACCAGGCACGCTCCCAAAAAGATTCCGAGCATGGTGGTGGTCCACCCATAACCAAACCGGATATACATCCAAAAAGATCCCGGGCATGGTGGTAGTACGCCTATAACCAAACCGGGCCCATCCCCCCTCGACGCTTCTCGTAGTGGATATGCATCAAATATACATTCACTACAATACCTATAATGAACGCTTGTGTGATAACTTGCCCATCAATAATACTTCAACGGTTGTTCAAGTTGCAATAAAAATTTACTGTTGTGTAATAATTTACCGTTATCTAATAATTTACCGTTGTGTAATAATTTACAGTTGTGTAATAATTTACCCATCAATAATACTTCAACGTTTGTTCAAGTTTCACAAGTACCTACCTACAAAATCGAATAGTCCATCACTTATCAAATGAAATAATACCTATCGCAGAACAACCAACTCGACTTCATACAGCCATCCTTGATTATAATCAGGTGCTCCCTAGTGATGATAGCCCGGCCGGATGTATACCATTTGAATCACGATCGTGTTGACGATGCTTTTTGGTGCACACGAACGGCTGGACGTACAATGCTCCGGGTGGCCCCAAAAAATATTTTAGCTCAAGACGAATTTAATAACGTAAAAAAAACCATACCCTTCTATCAAAATTTTTCGAGATACGGCGTTCTGAAAATTTCAACCCCTATTTTGAACCCCTTAGAGATGACTGACAGTAACGCCGAGCTTCGAGGACCAACTAGACCCCGAACGGAACCTACAAACCAAATTCAATTAATTTTGGTTCATGGTAACTAATAAAAGTGCGAGGGTCCACGGCGTACGGCGAAATTTTTTTAATTCCATTTTCGGATTCTACGTACCTTGAAACGGAAACCATCAAATTTTGACCACGAGGGGGGGTTTATGCTCGAATACTAAGGTTAAAATAATAAACCAAAAATATAATTCCAAAACGTTTTCAAAACTGCTAAAATTGAAGAAACGCGGAACACGCTTTTCCTTCTGGCACCGAGTTCTTATCCCCAGTTCTATGCCAGCTGATTGTCTAGACGGCCAATCGGGCGCTGATCGGCCAATCATCCCATAACTTCGAAGAAACGCTAAAGAAGCGTTCAAGTATCGTTCGCGGATCGTTTTAATATCGTTTAGGGACTAGAGATTGTTCAAGGACCGTTCAGACCTCGATTATAACACTGATAGGTACCTGGAACCGGAACGTGAATCTCACCTTGTGTCGGCCCTCACGGAGGAATTATTGAGAAATGTTTTGCAACTTCACTCAAACGTGGTGATATCGTCTTATATAATAGTCCGGCTTGCAAGTAAAAATTCACTAACTCAAATAATATGGTTTTGAGGAAATTTCTTACTAAGACGCAGGCAGTCCCTTAGAGGCCAATCAACAATAATTTGACTATACGTGTAAATCATTTATAATCATGTGTTCTCGACTATTTTAGTGACATAAAATAGTGTCGTTTTTTGACAAATAGGTGCCGGGAAAAGCGTGTTTCAGGCTAAAATTTCTGTCCGTACGGCGGACACGCTTTTCCCGGCACCTAATTGCCAAAAAACTATTTTATGTCAGGAAAATACGCCGCACGCCGAACATTTGTGCCGTACGCCGTACGGGCCACTTTTCTTAGTTACCACGAACCAAAATTAATGAAATTTGGTTTGTAGGTCCCGTTTGGGGTCCATTTGGTCCGCGAAGCTCGGCGTTACTGTCAGTCATCTCCAAGCGGTGAAAAAAAAAAAAAAAAAGAGAAAAAGAAAAAAAAAAAAATAGGGGTTCACATTTTCAGAACGCTGTTGCCCGAAAACTCAATAAAAGGGTATGGTTTTCACGAAGTTTTTAAATATGTAAATGACCTTGAACTAAAGCATTGTATGAGACCACCCGGGGCATTGTACGACCAGCCGTTCGTTTGCACCAAAAAGCTTCGTCAACATGATGGTGAATGAAACTGTATGAATTCGGCCAACATAATAATTATATCATTGCTAGATTGCTGCATGGAGTCGAGTTGGTTGAGATCTGATTTCTCCTGAGGCAAGTATATCACTGGGATTATCTGTTTTAGGCTTAACTCAGATTCAGGGCATATCCACTTCTTCGTCTCATAAGCACTCAATCTCTTGAAGATTGAAGAGCTCATGGACACACACACACAACCAGTGAAAATAGTTTTACAGCTAATTACAACGTACGATATCTGGATTCGTGTACCTATTATTCTGAACAATGTGATTTTAGTTGCTAGTTATTAATCATTGTAATTATTAATAACTAAATGTCCGTCCGCCGTATTACGTATACCGGCTCCATTTTTGGTCTAAAGAATTCGTTCTTTCGCACACTTGCTCCATTTGGGGCCTATTTGTGTCCCGAAACTTTCAAGCCCGATCGGAATATACCCAAGGGTGTTAAGAGTGAAATATGCGTATAATATAGGTATTTTTTGTGTTTCTTGCGTTCAAGTAACATGAGGTATCGTTTTCCATGATTTTTTAAGACGAGAAGACCGAATATGAAGGCGATTTTATAACCAATGAGTGGAAAATTCAGGTTCTAGCGAAGGTTCAGACTTAAATTTACGTTAAATTTTGGTCTAAAATCGTCGTTCTTCCGCACACAGTGTGGGTCCCCATTTGGGAAAACATTTGGGTCCTAGCTGTGCTCCAAAGATCGGCAGCCCGATCGGAATACACCCAGGGGCATTATGGGAGAAAAATGGGGGTAAAAATAGGGGTTTTCGAGGTTTTTTTGGGCGAGAAGACCGAATATGAAGTAGATCTTGACCAAAGAGTGAAGAATTGAGATTTTAACGAAGGTTGAGCTCCCGAAATTAATTTTTTATGAGTTAGAAACCTGGGAAATTGTCTTAAATCACCATAAATTTGTATAATAACACTAGAAGTAGTATTATCGGGTGAATCAAGACAATTAAATGGCACTATCAATGTTCAAAGATAGTCTGCAAAAAAAAAGAAAAAAAAGAAGGGGGAGCCGAGGTCGTGCTTTCGGGGGCCAAAATTGGTGGAAATCATCTAAAAGAACTATTCCAAGTACTGCGCATGAAAGAAACAATAAATTAGCAGCAACATTTCTGTACGTATGTCCAATAGAATAATAAACCCAAGTGACAAGGACTATGCAGCGTTTTTCTTTCTAATGTATGTCTTCCGTCGCAGTTCCGCATCTAAGGTCATTCCTAGGTACTTCGCCTCATTGGCGTACATTGCACAAATTCAAATTTCGGAGATACAGCCGTACGGCGTACAGACAGAAATATTTTTATTTCATTTTCGGATTCTACATACCTTGAAATGTAAACCATCAAATTTTGAGGGGGGGGGGGGTTAGAATTTTTTTTTTTTCATGCTCGATTCCAATGGTTCATTATTGAAAATAATAAACGATTTTAACTGTTGAAAACAACTATTCAACTAATATCTAAACAACTATTGAATTTTAGTGCTGGTAGTGGTTTCTTTCATGTCAGAGTGTAGCTCCTTTGTTTTGGTTTATTATTTTCAATAATGAACCATTGGAATCGAGCATGAAAAAAAAAATTCCTACCCCCCCTCAAAATTTGATGGTTTACGTTTCAAGGTATGTAGAATCCAAAACTGCAATAAAAATATTTCTGTCTGTCCGCCGTACGCCGTACACCGTACGCCGTACGCCGTACGGGCCACTTTTCTTAGTTACCATGAAAGAAAATTGATGAAATTCGGGTTATAGGTTCCGTTCGCTGTCTAGTTGGTCCTCGAAGCTCGACGTTACTGTGAGTCATCTCTAAGGGGTTCAAAATAGGGGTTGAAATTTTCAAAACGCCTATACCATTTTTTTACGTGAATATTTTTACGGTTTCAAATAGTTCTTGAATTTGCGAGTTTTTTAAGACCATCCGGAGCGTCGTACGTCCAGCCGTTCGTTCACAGTAAGGCCCCGAAGTTTGCACCGACAGGCATTTTCGACTCCAGTGTGAATGAAATTGTATACAATTCAAACCAAATCTCGTAACCAGAGACGCGCCCACAATAGGAAATTTGGCGGAGATGAAATCATTGCTAGGGATCACCTGATTATATAGGCGGAGTATGAAGTCGAGTTGGTTGTTCTGTGATATTATTTCATTTGAAAAATGATGGCTCTTTTGGAGTTTGTTGGTAGGTAGTGAAACTTGAACAAACGTTGAAGTATTATTGATGGGTAAATTATTACTACGGTAAATCATTACTCAACGGTAAATTATTACACAACGGTTCATTATACCATCTACGTAGAAGGGGCTGGAGTTTGTTGGTAGGTACTTTCGCAACTTTTTTCACTCCTCATCAACAATTTCTTTTCAGAACTTCATTATGTGTGTTTCTTTTTGTTAGGTACTGTTTGTCATCGGCAGAATTATTTTAGCAACATTTAACTCGTGATTTAGGTAGGTACCTAGTAACGAGTACGAGGTTAGGTACTAACCTAAGGAGGGTCTGCGATCTACATAATATGTATAGAATAGTACATATCATATTATATAGACGGGTTATCTATACATAGAGCTGTGATCTGTAACGGAAGGGTATTCCATACAAAATAATAAACCGTTGTGCAGGGATTTGCAGCGTTTTTTGAGATGGAAGAGGGTAGAATTCGCGGTACCTACATCAAGAATCAGTCAGGAATTTGACGTCACTTTGAGATACCGAGTATGAATCTCAGCTGTCTCTCGTAACCCAAGGCAACGGGTTAGCATCTATCTTCTTCGCCCTAACAGCGGATGCGGTATTGATATGACTGTATCTCCTAGGAATTCTCTATTATCGGGTAAAGGTTACAGCTCTATACGGAAGAAAAAGGTATTATCAGGTAACGGTTACAGCTTCATTCTGAAGAAGAAGGTATTATCGTCGGGATTCCGGGATACCGAAAAGACAGAACCTGTAACAAATGAGGCAACAAGGGTTGTGTTATCTAGCTCCACAAGAGAGGATGCCCTCGTAAAGAATTTCAGGTGTTTACCCTTAACTTTGACAAGGAGTAGCCGTTTTACGTAGTATTAATATATGCCACCATTAATCTTCCGAACTATAACAATGTGATGTTAATATGAACCTCTATTCTCCTTTTCTCGCAGGAGAGAAAAGAAAGGAATTGAAAGCACTATAAATCTCAAAAAGGCATAAAGAGAGTGACGCAGTAGGAAGGGGAGGGGGTTACAAGCTGGAAAGGGGTAGCTCCCCCATGAATCATCTTCCTGTTATTTTTTTTTCCTCAGCTCCCTACTGCCATTCCTCCAGTCTTCTCCTCCTATCTTCCACACCCTCGGAGATCCCGACCTCCTCGCCATCCTTCTGATCTGCTGCTTCCACTTTTCTTTTCGTCTAGCATGGGGAAAAGTGGGAAGAAAAAAGTCGGGACATTCTTCATGGATTTCATGGGCCTTCGTACCACAACCCCCCCTCACTCAACATCTATACCACCGACAAACCCCAGAACGTTTGAAGAGTTTCGATGAACAAAATGATATTGCAATGGGTTCAACATTTGTGGTAGGTATATGAAATTTCCTACAGGGCGGCAAGCAGGGCAGCTACTCAAAAAGGAAAACTGATCTCCACAACATTCTAGAATATTCCAACGAGTTCTAATCCTTAGCATAAAATTCTAGGATGTTATACGGAATTCTATTCCTCGCTTTCGTTTCGTTCGTTTCGGCGTGAGGGTGCTGCAAAAACTCTCTATTATTTCGCATACATGCTCCATTTGGGCCCTAGCTTTCTCCCGAAACTTTGCAGGAGTAACATGACCTTTTGAGGTATCGTTCTCCATGTTTTTGGGACGAGAAGACCGAGTATGAAGTCGATTTTGACCAACGAGTGGAAAATTGGGGTTCTACCAAATGTTCAGCTCCCAAAATTGATTTTTTATGAGTCAAAAACCTGGGAAATCAATTTGTACAATAACACTAGAAAATAATATGTCAACACGTGGATCAAGACGATTAAATGGCACTACCAATGATCAATGATAATTTGGAAAAAAAGGAGCGTACCTATGCGTGTTTTGGGGGCCAAAATTAGTGGAAACCATCAGAAATAGCCATTTCAATTATTTCATATGAAAGAAACAATAAATGAACAGCCAAAATTTCTGTAGCTAAGTCCAATAGAATAATAAACCTATGTGACAAGGAATCGCAGCGTTTTTATCCTCCTTTCGGTACCTAATTTGTCCCTGACGGTCGTGAAACTCATTAACCGCCTCACCGCCCCCGAAACTACGGATTCGAAAATATAATATAGTTCCCCCCCCAATTATTTATGTTTAAACCTTTCCCTTCCCCCAATATAGTGTCATACCCCCATAAGATTTGCCTCCGGGTACTAATGTAATAATATGCATAAAATATGGTAAAAATAAAATTGATCTTGGCGTACAGGAGTTACGATGGAACTTGCATACATACACCCATTTGCATTTATCATTTTCAATCTTGAACCTTTGGAATCGAGCATGAAAAAAAAAGAAAAAAAAATTAACCCCCTCAAAGTCTTATGGCTTCTGTTTCAAGGTACGTAGAATCCGAAAATGGAATAAAAAAATGTCTGTCCGTCTTTCGTACGACGTACTTCGCATTTTTCTTAGTACCCATGAACCAAAACTAATGAAATTTTGTTTTTAGGTCCCGTTTGAGGTCTAGTTGGTCTGCGAAGCTCGGCGTTACTGTCAGTCATCTCTAAGGGGTGGAAAAATAGGGGTACACATTTTCAGAACGCCGTACCTCGAAAACTTTCAATAGAAGGGTATAGTTTTTCTTACGTTTTTAAACTGACCCTGAACATTTTTTAGACCACCCGGAGCATTGTACGTCCAGCCGTTCGTTCGCGCCGAAAAGCTTCGTCAACATGATCGTGAATGAAACGGTATTAATCCGGCCCAGATACCACTGCTAGGGAACACCTGCATATTCACGAATGGCTGTATGAAGTCGCGTTGGCTGTTCTGTGACCGTTTCCTCATGTGCCATGTTGTGGCCGTTTCCTGATGTGCCACCGATTCGAACTGGGAATACACCTCAGATGTGCATCAATCCTGAGACACCTCGTGAGAAATCCACCATTCCGTATCCGTTAAAGAGGAGAGAAAAAGCCCAAAAGCGTGTTCGTAGATAGGGGCAAGCGATAAAATTGTCAAAGTGATAGCTCGCTGCTGTTTGATCGGAGACTGGTAGTGCCCTTCACATGTGCCACTGAAATAGTCCTTCGCCCGCTGAACTTACCAGTCACGGAATAAGCTGCTGAACGAAAAGCGGCTTGGAGGGGGAGTCGGGAAAACGGGCATTTGCTGGGTTCGGGTGGGGTGTCCTATAAGATGGGAAGGGGAACATGCTTTACCAGAGGAGCAAAGCAAGAGGGCTTTTCTCCCCAAGTTGGGTTTTGTGGGAGTTCCAAGTCTTTAATACTGCTTGAGCACGAAACGTAGGAAATCGAGGAGTATCGAACTCATAGTTTTTCTTCTTTTATTTCCGTTGAATCGGTAGTTTTCGAGCTTGAATCGTGACTCGCACGATCATCACTATGATCGGGTGATAACAATATCCCGTAAGATCATGAAGGTCCTGCGTATGGATAACACGGATGGCCGATGCTATCAAAGTTGCTGAACTGTCAGAGCTAAATACGCACTGCCAATGTCGCCCCACGGCTCTCACAACCTCCTGCCCCCTTACGATCTACCGTATTGTTTTATCTCCTGACGTGATCACACTTGATAACTTCCATGAAGCAAACCGTCATTTAAAGTTATTGCCATGTAGACCTTATATGACCTTATGACCGAGCTTTCGAAGTTGGTATTATACAGAATACCCTTCCTGTTACAGATCACAGCTCTCTGTATAGATAACCCGTCTATATAATATAATATGTACTACTCTATACATATTATGTAGATTGAAGATCCTCCGTAGGTTAGTACCCTAACCCCGTACTCGTTACTAGGGACCTACCTAAATCACGAGTTAAATGTAGCTAAAATAATTCTGTCGATGAGAAACAGAAACGTAAATAATGAAGTTCTGAAGGGAAATAGTTGATGTGGAGTGAAAAAAGTTGCAAACGTACCTACCTACAAACTCCAGCCCCTTCTACGTAGATGGTATAATGAACCAAACTCCAAAAGAGATTTTTCGAATGAAATAATGTCACAGAACAACCAAGTCGACTTCATACTCCGTCATTACAATCAGGTGCTCCCTAGCAATGATGATCTCGGGCCAATTCCCGATTGTTAGCGCGTCCCTAGTGATGATATTTGGGCTGAATGTATAAAATTTCATTCACCCTGATGTTGACCATGCCACCTAGTGCAAACTTCTGGGCCTTACTGTGTACGAATGGCTGGACGTACAATGCTCCGGGTGGTCTTAAAAAACTCCGAAGTTCGAGAACTATTTATAAAACAGTAAAAAAATTCGAGATAACGACGTCCTGGAGATTTCAACACCTATTTTTCACCCCTTAGGGATGACTGATATTAACGCCGAGCTTCGAGGACCAAGTAGACCCCAAATGGGACCTATAAACCTAATTTCGTCAATTTTGGTTCATGGTAACTAAGTGCTCAGTAGGGCGTACGGACAGAAATTTTTTTATGCATATTCGGATACGACATACCTTGAAAAGGAAACCATCAACATTTGGGGGGGAGGGGATTATTTAAAATAATACCTACTCAAATCTCGAATATTAATACACGTAGAACACCACTTCTTTTACGACATTTTCAGACCCTCACAGATTCAATGATAATTCGAGACGGTCGCTAAACAGGAAAACCTAACAAGCGGGATCGATTTTGTGGTACAAGACGGTCAAGATAAGCCCCTAATGGAGGTGAAACTTACAAATAGTGACCGTGCAATCTGAACTTGACCACGCTTGAGCCTGGCTTACCCAATTACGACTAAGCTGGGGGGACCTCAGCAGTTTCGTCGGAAACACACCGCTATGGCAACGCACCATGAAAAATTCAGGAGCTTTTAAAAATATATTACTGAAAACGGGTCCACTTTATAAACAATTGCTCTCGGTTTTTACTTCGGACGTAAAGCTGTCCCCGACCTTTTCCCGTGGTAGCGATCATTAGATTACGAATACAGTGAGAACTCCTAATTATCCTGCCGCCTTATTATCCGACGGCAATTCTAAAAACCCTCAACAATTTATGAGTCATACTTACAAATTAGACAATGCTGGTTACAAATATATTGTGACCGTTCCACGTGGAACGCAACAACCTCTTGAATAAATTGAAAAATACATGAAAAATGATCAGTGTCACCATATTTCATTATTCTCATAGACAGCTTCAAGGTATGCAGTAAAACAAAATTATTTCCAAATCTACTCATCCAGTTCTGTAATTCGCGAGTTTGTGTGGGTATATGTGTTGTTCTAAACGGCTCAACAGATTTTCATGAGTGAGGCCTCATTGTGATCAGGGAGTTCCAAGCCAGGATACAGGCTATCGCTCCATCCTCCAGGCCTTCTCTTTGACCGTATTCACGGCGGTTTCAGCCGTACTAAAACGATTTTTGTGGGAGATGCCCGTTCAGCATTTATTCGGGGATCGTGATTTCGTCATCAGAATAATCCCGAAATTGATTGGGGGTTGCCCTCACATTTCTCACACAAATTTCACACATTTCTTATGGCCCTATGTGATCCAAAAATAAGATCGTTCCTGGGAGCGATGAGATCGCTGTGACTATTAGTGGACCCCACAGTTTTCATAATTTTTCCAGTAAATATAAACGAAGTGGACATTTATCGAGTCCGAATTATTCGTGGCTCCTCTTCGACGCTTTCACAAGCATTTCTTCATCCTTTTGGTTTATTATATTCAATCAACCATTGGAATCGAGCATGAAAAAAAAAAAAAAAAAAAATTCTTTCCCCCCTCAAAATTTGATGGTTTACGTTTCAAGGTATGCAGAATCCAAAACTGCAATAAAAAAATTTGTCTGTCCACCGTACGCCGTACTGGCCACTTTTCTTAGTTACCATGAAACAAAATTGATGAAATTCGGGTTATAGGTTCCGTTCGGGGTCTAGTTGGTCCTCGAAGCTCGACGTTACTGTCAGTCATTTCTAAGGGGTTCAAAATAGGGGTTGACATTTTCAGAACGCCGTAGCTCGAAAACTTTCGATAGAAGGGTATGGTTTTTTTACGCTATTAAATTTTTCTTGAGCTAAACAATTTTTTGAGACCACCCGGAGCATTGTACGTCCAGCTGGTCGTGTGCAACAAAAAGCTTCGTCAACATTATCGTGAATCAAACGGTATAAATCCGGTTCAGATAATCATCACTAGGGAGCACCTGATTATAATCAAGCATGGCTGTATGAAGTCGAGTTGGTTGTTCTGCGATATTATTTCATTTGATAAGTGATGGACTATTGGATTTTGTAGGTAGGCACTTGTGAAACTTGAATAAACGTTGAAGTATTATTGATGGGTAAATTAATACACAATGGTAAATTATTACAAAACGGTAAATTATTAAACAACGGTAAATTATTTCATAACGGTAAATTATTACACAACGGTTCATCTACCAAGAAGGGGCTGGGTTTTGTAGATCGGTACTTCTGCAGCATGAACAACCGTTGAAGTATTATTGATGGAAAATTATTACACAATGGCAAATTATTACACAATGGCAAATTATTACGCAACGGTAAATTATCACACAACGGTAAATTATTACACCACGGTAAATTATTACACAACGGCTCATCTACCAAGAAGGAGCTGGATTTTGTTGATAGGTACTTTTGCAACTTGATGTATTATTGATGGGCAAATTATTACACAACGGTTCATTATTCTATAATTGTAGAAGCGGAACCTATACAGGTAAATTATTACACAACGGTTTAGGTAGGTACCTAGTAACGAGTACGGGGTTAGGTACTAACCTACGGAGGGTCCGCGATCTACATAATATGGGTAGAATAGTACATTATGTTATATCAAATTAAGGTTATCAAACGGAGACCTGTGATCTGTAACAAGAGGGTATTCTGTACAAAATAATAAACCGTTGTGCAGTAGGGTGTTTCAAAAAAACATCATTTTCAAATTTCGAAGTGTGCACCCCCTACACTTGAAAGTTTATTCAAAAAGAAATTTTTTGGCGTAAATAAAAAGTTTTTTGAATATAAATAACAGCTCGCTACCGACGATTGAAAAATTTCGATTATTGAAAAATCACGAAAAAATAGCTTATTTTCTCCTCTAACTTTTTTGATTATATTTTTTTATACTTCACAATGCCTGGGATTTGAAGTTGAACCATTTTGGAATAACCTTGATAAAAAATCCAAGGTTTTTACCAAATCATAATTTTTTTTAACAATTATTTCATTTTGAAAAAAAAAATTGAAAATAACACATTTTTAAATTATTAATTGTGAAACATTATTTTTTTCCTTGTTTCTCAGTTAGAGCACCCCCTAAATAATTTCGATGAAAACATTAGGTCGCTACCAGTGATACTCGTTTTGAAGATTTTCCAACAAAAAACAGAATTCGAACACGGGTAGCTGAAACTAATTAAGTAATTAGTTACATAAATGTTTCAGCTACCCGTGTTCGAATTCTGTTTTTTGTTAGAAAAACTTCAAAACGAGTATCACCGGTAGCGACCTAATGTTTTCAACGGAATTACATATTTTCGACAGCAAAATGTTTGTCTTTTGTCCTTCTCAAGTTTTAGGGGGTGCTTTAACTGAGAAACAAGGAAAAAAATAATGTTTCACAATTAATAATTTAAAAATGTGTTATTTTCAATTTTTTTTTTCAAAATGAAATAATTGCTAAAAACAAAATTATGATTTGGTAAAAACCTTGGCCTTTTTATCAAGGTTATTCCAAAATGGTTAAACTTCGAAACCCAGGCATTGAGAAGTATAAAAAATATAATCAAAAAAAGTTAGAGGAGAAAATAAGCTATTTTTTAGTGATTTTTCAATAATCGAAATTTTTTCAATCGTCGGTAGCGAGCTGTTATTTATATTCAAAAAACTTTTTATTTACGCCAAAAAATTTGAAATTTGAAAATGATGTTTTTTTTAAACACCCTATTGTGCAGGGATTTGCAGCGTTTTTTAACTTTTTAGTCAATATATTGGTTCCTATAGCCTAAAAAAGCTGTCCAGGAAACGAGAGCCCTGGGGCTTATGAGGCAAGCAAAGCAGAATTATAAAGAATGTTTTAGCGAATTTTCAAAGAAAATGAAGCTATTGCAATGGCTTCGAAATTTAAATAATATAAATTTTTGGAAATTTTCTTCATAGAAATCCGTTTCAGACCATTCTAAAACGATTCCTGAAATTTAACACTTTTTTATATGTATATATATATATATGTGTCACTCCAGACGATAACTCTCGATAGAATTGAGATAAACAGCTCAAATTTGCACAAAAAATCTATCTTGGCAATCGAAAGGCTAAGTTCGAAGATGGGCGAAATTGGCCTACTCTAAGGAGGGTTTTGGCGCATTTAAAGTGCGCAAAAATTACCCAAAAATCCCCAAAATGTTATTTTCCAACAAGTGACCCCTAATTTTAAAGGTTTTTGCACGCTGAACACGATGGTGGAATCGGATTTTAGATATCTTGATCCGTTCTCAAATTAGAGCATTTAAAGTGCGCAAAAATTACCCAAAAATCCCCAAAATGTTATTTTCTAACAAGTGACCCCTCATTTTGAAGGTTTTTGCACGCTGAACACGATGGTGAAATCGGATTTCAGATATCTAAATCCGTTCTTAAATTAGAGCATTTAAAGTGCGCAAAAATTACCCAAAACTAGGATAATCTTTAAACTCTTACCCCCCCCCCCCCCCCTTAGAGTGGTCAGATTGAAAAATGTGAGAAGTATTAATTGAAGACGAGAGTTCGAAGCCAAAAAGGGGGAGGCAAACGATTAGTACAACTCCTTGAATTTCCCATTTGACATATAATTTATTGTTATGATACCTTCATAGATAGACAAGTACCGGCCCACGTATTACTAGAAGGAAGACGAAAGAAAAAATCTATTTCAAATTATTCAATTTAGGTACTAACAGTAGGAGGAAGAAGGTTAGGTAGGTATCTTATCAATTTATTATCAGTATCATACGAATATTTGATATTCAAAGGTAGGTAGGTACTTAACATGATAAAAATAATATCAATGAAGAAGGAAGGATCTACCTACCTAGTAGAGCAAATCTTGAACTGGTTTTAGATACCAGGCCTGAAATCGTAGTCAAGAGGAAAGGCCATTCAGAAGGAACAAGGAATCTACTCATAACAAACGGTAGAATCAGGATGGACAAAACGTACAAATTAAAATAAATACGAAGAGAATATACATAGAAAACCAAATTTTAGACCGAAGTTTTCCTTTATTCAAAACCATAGCCATTAATTCGAATATTTCTTTGAAAATTCGCTCATTAAGTCATGCTGCATGACTGGTTTTTTTTATAATGTACTGAAAATCGTTTGAGACCTGATGGTATCTTCTTAGGAGTGCTCCTCCTGCATGAACCAAAATTAATAAAAGTTGGTTTGTAGGTCCCTTTCGGGGTCTAGTTTTCCCGAGAAGCTCGGTGTTACTAGCACTACGTGGTGAAAGATAGAGGTTGAGATGTCCCGAACGCCGTATCGAATACGTTCAATAGAAGGATATAATATAGTTTTTTTAATTTTTTTAAATTGATCTCGAAGCATTTTTCGAGACAGCACGAAGTATTTTACGTCCAGCCATTCGTTTGCACCAAAAACCATAGTCAACAAGATCGTGAATAAAGCGATATAATCAGGCCCATATATCATTGCTAGGGAACACCTGATCATAATCACGGATGGCTGTATGCAATCAGTTGGTTGTTCTGTCATATATTTTATTTGAAGAAGGTTCTTTTAGTTTTGTTGATAGGTACTTTCGTAACTTGAACAGACGTTATGCTTCATGAATAATAACAAATAATAAATTGATGATTCAGTTATTGAATCTCGCGCGTTTTGGTTTATAATACTGTGACTAATACACCTATGTATTAAAAACCTATGTAAATTATTACACAGCGGCAAATTATTACACAACGGCAAATTATTACAAAGCGGTAAATTATTACATAATGGTAGATTATTTTACAACGGTAAATTATTTCACAACGGTAAATTATTACACAACGGTAAATTATTACACAACGGTTCATCAACCAAGAAGGGGCTGGATTTTGTTGATCGGTACTTTTGCAATTTGAACAACCGTTGAAGTATTATTGATGGGCAAGTTATTACACAACGGTTGATTATACTTGACCACGAAGGTAGGTATTGACCACAGAAAACAGTGATATACGCAGAAGGGGGCATCTATTTCACTCCACATCAACAATTGTCCTTCCGAACTTCATTATTTGCGTTTTTCTTTTTGCCGTTTTAGTTACTGCTAGTCATCGACTGAACTATTTTATCAACATTTAACGTAGGTACTAACCTACGGAGGGTCTGCGATCTACATAATATGTACATAATAGTACATATTATATAATATAGACGGTTTATCTATACAGACAGCTGTGATCTGCAACAGAAGGGTATTCTGTACAAAATAATAAACCGTTGTGCAGGGATTTGCAGAGTTTTTTCTAATGGTATCTCAGTCACTATGTCCCTGCCGCTCTAGTGTCCGGTGTATAATTGAGTACAACGGGTTTTCCTGCTATTACAATAATAAAATCTGTAATGGGATTGATGCTGCTACCTTCTCATCATTTTGAATCTGTGGATGTAGGGATATCCGGAAAGCAGTCATAGGAAAGGATACTTCTACATCCAGCAAGCGTAGTACCATGGCCGGCTTCAGAGAAGGCCATGATAGTGGAGAACTGGCCACGTCGCACTTCAGGCACATAAGAGTGAGTCTGTGTTAATCCTGACCCAAAAGAGCGAGCCATTGTTCACAACAACAAAGGAACTGACTGTCCCAAAACAGCGATTCTAGGTTTGTTGGTAAATATTGATGTAAACAGGTTGGCTGGTGGTTGGTGGAGATACTGATATCAATGTCCGATTTGCCCCACGCGTCCCTTCTTGATGATTCGATCTCCTCGCTTGTTGTCGATCAGTTGTTTAGTGCCGACCAGTAAGCAAAATGTTCACCATCACGACAACAAACAAGGGGCTCGGTGGGTGTTCACTGCTAGACAAGTATTTCTATCGACATTCTCGCGATTAAAGCGATGGTAACGTGGAGATGTTCCAACGGAAAGTGCCCAGCGACACTTGTGACGGACGCAAGTACTAGTCAAATAATGGCGGATGAAAATGAGCATAATCATGCAGCTTCCAGGCAGAAACTTACCTGAAAATGAACCCATGTTCCCACGGGACCACTCGGAGGAAACAAGACAAAAAGAATTCTGTCCTTCAAGACCTGTGAACCAGTTACGGTCACTCAAAAATCAGTCGATTACAATATTTGAAAAAAGTCGGTGTTCTGAAGCAAGCGGTTAAATAGCAAACGTTGTGAACTTCCCACCGATGAGGTCATACGCGCTCTTTTAGTCACTCGCTCTTTTGGTAGTGTTTGATTCGCTCTTTTGGTACTACAAGTCGCTCTTTCGTCCACCCCCCACTGGCTCTTTCGTCCACAATTTTAAGCTCACTCGCTCTTTCGTCCTTCACCGGGCCGCGACAACCACCCACCAATTAATAATTGAAAAACGCCTTCCCCACCCATTTTATCAATGGTCTTCCTATTCTTTAGTTCATACAGTACCATTTGGATAAGTATTTTATAACAATTAGGTGTCGTTTTTAGCATCCCATTCCTCGTATCTACTCCATGGTCCGAAACCTGAATCTTTTTACGTTTTTAAATTTGACGAGAAATATTACCAGCTACTAAAGGAATCACAAAGGTGTGATCGGCGGCTAAAGAAGAAACAAAGGTGAGCAGGGGTCATGAATTGAGGGTTTCCTCACGCCTGGTGATGGAGGGTAATAAAGAGACGCGGCAGATGGATTACAGGCCGGTTGGGAGGCGGAGTACTACAGCCTGAAAGCATACTAGCAGACGGCAAGACTGTTCTTGATACTACAAAGTAAGCCAGTGCAGAAGTATTCCAACGCAGGAAAACTTCATTACCTGTGACCCTCTTCCAATGGTGCTCGACACTCACAGCCAATCACATTGAGACTGTGACTCGCACCCTGAAGGGTAGAACTGGCCCAACGCCGAGAAGTGGCAGAATATTTTGCTCAGACATGGTTCAGCTTCGGGTGGCAGTAGCCCCTCGTGAGACGAATGGCCAATGGAGTGGTCGATTGGCTTGTTCTTGGACTTTCTTGGGTTCTTGGCGAGAAGGGGGGTCGCCCTCGACAAATGTCCAGGCGTACGTCCAGTTGGTGTGGTTGAACTCCTCCAGTGCATCTGCGCACTGCTCTGCTGCTGTGGATCTGGGCACTGATCAAGGCCGAAGATATACAAGAAGAGTGTGGATCGGAGCTGCTCTCTGCAGGTATCCACCCTGGAATGCCCGCATATAGTGGCCGAGGTGTGCTCGGCCCTGTATCAAGTCCGGGATACAGGGGGATATGGATGGAGAGTGTGTTTGAAGAAAAAGAGAACGAATGCATACTTTTAGTGGACTCGAGCAATGCACCGGCCACTAGCACCCTGGAATGCCCGCATAAATATGGTGGCCGAGGTGTGCTCGGTTCCTGTTCAACTTCTAACGAGGTTTACTAGACATCAGGAGGTCATGGTTTTCAGACACAGTGAGGCAATGATCTTGAGCCAACACTTGGACCACCCGGGAGGATCCTCTTGGGATCCTAATGTATGATGTTGGAACCCTACCATTGATCAGAAGCCTTAATAGTGACCTATTTATATACATAGAACTGCTACGTAGATGACTCTGCCTGCTGTAGGAGTCTTCGTCAGGTTCGAAAGTGGTTTCATTAGCTGCGACAAGAGGAACCCAAATGATAGTCGAAAAGCAGGGCTGGAGGAGGAGCCGCTTATATGTTTCGAGACCTGAATGCAGGAATCCTGTGAGCCAAGCGGTTCTTGGGAGGGATGATTGGGCCAGCCCCGGATATGAAGCAGTTCGTAAAAGATAATGTGTTAAAGTGGGTGGATTATGTAAAAATATTTGCAGTTGCAGCCAAGAAGTCCCCAGGCAGCCCATGCCGCATTCACAGTCACTAAAGTGTGAATGGGCCTTTGTGCAGAGGGTGATATAGGGCTGTGTCGACTAGTATCAACCTTTGAGAGACGCCATGCAATCACAATTCATACCCGCTCTGAAGGGTCGGAAGACAAATATAAAAAATGATCCGTGCTACTAGGGGCTTGGTAATACAAACCCTGTTGGACACACAAGCCCAGGCATTCCAAACTTCCAAGCGAGCGGTAGAGCTTCTGGCACAATCTATCAACTCCAATTAGTTGGCGTTTATAATTGTTTTCCCATAAGGAGAGGGCAGACCCCCTAACACGAAGCGCGAGTATTTTTTATTTTTAACTCGCTTTACGTTATACCGTGCTCACAAGGACCTACCCCAGCCAGCGATTTCGAACCTCGAGGTATTTCGTATTAAGATAAGGTTTTTTCTCTTCCCCTCTCCCACCGCCTTTTCCTCCTTTTCAACACTAAATTACTTCCTTTAATTACCCCCAACGAAAACCCGGCTCTCATTAATCGTCAACTCAGAGGGACCTTCCTTTCTGTCTTCTCTCCGCTTTCTCAGCTTCGCCCTCACAGTTTCTTTGGCTCATCCAACACTTTCCCTTCTCTTCCTTTCTGTCGGTGCTTCGCAAAAGGAAACTTAGCTTCTGGCGTCAACGTCTTAAAATATGAGCGGCCGTTTGAAAAGGATTTCGCTTGCCTGAGGATCGACTGCTGATGGTAGAGGTTCCTTACCATCTTACCTCGTCATTTTCAAACATTTGTCCTTTACGATGATTTGGACTCGTTTACCGCGAACGATTTTGCTCCCACGAATTAATTCCAAATAAACCATTAGGCTCAAAGTTGGAAGCTCACCCAGAGATCCTCCCAACTCGCGAATGTTATACGAGGAACATGAATACGTTATATTATTAAAGGCTCGCTCGTATCTACACGAAACATCGTCGCGTATGCGTAATTAGTTGATAACCAGAGAAACAACCGAGTTTAATGATCTAGGTAGTGGATTGAGCCGAGATTGTTATCTTTTGAGTGAAGAGGAGGAACGGGATTAACTGATATTTCTCGGATGTAATGGTGGGAGGGGGGGGGGGGGGGGGTGAACCCTGGATTCCAATTAGTTATTCCTAATTGATGTAGTATAACTTACTCGCTCTCTCCCTTAGGCGCATGCGCAAAAACATCCCATTCGCCTCACGTTAGATGTGGCACAGCTTCCTTCGCTGCTCGACTCAGTGTTTATTTCTACCCTTCACTATCTCTTCTAATTTATCTTTCCCTTTCGTGACGAAAGAAAAAAAAAATTATTTCCCCCATATCATCGGTGGAGGTGCCCTGTAGAGGGAGACCCCTGTGGAAAGAGGATGATTAATATGTTTTCGAGACTTCTGGGTTTTCGGGGTCCCAGTTCTCCTAATCTAGGAGATGGCCTTCCACACAATGACCTCGCCACCGTCGACCAGGCAAAATATCCGTGTAATGGGGTCCATCATGTCTTCAGCTGGAGATCCCGCCGAACGTTCATTCATCATCTTCCACAATCCGCATCGACAAAACGTGCTTTTCATATCTTTCGACGTCTAATACTTGAACGCGACTCCCCTTTACAAAGATACCGCCTTCGTATTTTTCACCATTTCTTTTCCCCCTATATACACTCGTATCGACCAAAATACATAAATACAATTGTTTTTGAGACCCCACTCCGCCCAAACCACACACCAATGTTTCCTTACCTGCTTCGTTCAGGAAAAATACTACTCGGCCCGCCCAACCCGCACTTGCAGAGCGTAACAGATACAAATCGAAAATAAGAAGGATTTACGAGTACACTGCGTGGGAAAGTGTGTAAATGCGAGATTAGTAGGGGAAGGTGGGGTAAGATGACGGATGGGGAAAGATGACGAATTCAGTAGTTCTAGCAGTCAATCCTAGAGAAAGCAGCACGCTGTAGGATGGAGATGGTTGTCATATGAGAGAGGAGGTATCCCCTTCCGAGCCCATTGTCCACGAGCTCTTAGCAGGTAGGCACGACCCTTTTTTTGTTAGCATTGCGATAAACAGAAATTTCCACGCGCTGAAACGCAAGCCATCACAAGTCTAAGGTAAGTTTTTTAAGTTATTCTCCTATATAATATTATGAAAGTACACTAAGGGACCTACAAATTCATGTAGGATCCTTCTTTCTATCTAGACTCTTAGTCGGTGGTAAACATGTGCTCAATAAAAATGGCGAGTCGGGGAAAGATGACGAATTTACAATGGGGTAAGATGACTAATAATAACTTTTTCTGAAAAACATTAGGTTCTCCTCATTGAACTTTAATAACGCAATTTTAAACAAGGATTCCATCAGTAATATATTGACAAACTTTTCATAACATTTTCAGTTCTCTTATTCATTCAGAGTGGTCAGAAAAAAACATGAAAGCTTAACCTCGTCATCTTACCCCACCTTCCCATACCTATAGTTTCAACCAGTACGGAAGAATAAAATTTGGATTTCATCACTACGTAGAAAATGATTCCGAAAATGAAATTTTACAACCAGGATGGAAAATGCGCGTTACGAGTTCACAGGTATCAAACTTACTACCAGCTTGTAGAAGATAAATATATCCATTAGATTTCCTCTGTGTTTTGGACACTGAAACATTCTGATTGAGATTTATCTTGCATTATTCCCCACTTGTTTCAGGGGGAAGCTTTTTTTATGGCGATAAACATTTTTTTTTTTTTGGTCGGGGTCTCTTGTAATTGGGATTAAAATATATTACACTGATCAAAATCAACAAATTATTATTTATACAAATTGTTATTTGAAAATTCATAATTTTCTCCACATTTCAACACATTGCCATCGTGGCGCCTCTTGACGCCATCGTGACATTAAAAACCTTAACAGTGAACTTCGATGGCCTAATCAGTGAACCCTCGACATTTCAATGAGTCATGAGACCCATTTTGAAGGGTAGTTTTTCGCGAAGCAGACACACCGTGGGATAATTATAGCCGCCTGAATGTTAAGTATAAATAATACTACTCCAACGTCATAAAGGTACGTTCCCTAAATTTCAGTCATATCGAACAGTCAAAATATTGTTGGTATAGGAATTAAGTTATGTCGCTCCCTTCCCACCACTACTTTAGATTCGAATTTAGGCATGAAAAAAAATTGTTCCAAATGTATAACATTACCATCCACAAGCTTATACAGTGAAATTGAAAATCAAAATCGCACCGTGCTTGTCTTCAATCCGCCACCACCAATTCGGCTGTCCTGGTCTCATTTCTGAAAATCGCCGAATTCATGTTGATTACATTCTACCACCTACGTTATCCAAGTAAGGTGGTACAGTGTACGACCAAAAGTATGATGGGTAAACAGAAAATGTTCCGTAGAATTCGAAAGGCTCACTCTCATATCAGAAACAGCCTTTTCCAACGAGAGCCAAAACATGTCACCGAGATTGCCGAAAATAACGAGGTCTCGGTAAAAGTTTATTCGGCAGAAAGTCATGAAACCGTAATGTAAAACGGATCATGAAAAGCTAACGATAAGAAGGTCATGAAAAAATAATGTTCATAAGAATTGCTTCTTTTAGCTTCCTTAAATAATGTATTACCGAGTGAGGGGAAGAAAGCGACCGTATTGTTCGGAATAATTATTACCGGAGGGAAACATCGGCTTTTCCTTTTTTCCGCCTTCCTTTCCACTTCCGGAAAGTGAAAACGCGATTCTCTTCGTACGGAGAATGGAAAAACGGCGATTTCCTCCTCGGTTGAGGAGGCTAACTTTTATTCAAATACGACGGTTGAGGTGATCAAACGGAACTAAATCACCTCATTTTGGTTTATCATTTTCGATGATGAACCTTTGGAATCCAGCATGAAAGCAAAAATTCAACCCACCCTCAAAATTTTATGTTTTGCGTTTCACGATTATGTAGAATCCGAAATGGGATGCAAATATTCGTCCATCAGCCGTATGTGGCTCTTTCCTTAGTTACGATTATGTAAAAATGAAATTTGGTTTAACGTTTGGTTGGTCCGTGAAGCTTACTGTCAGTCATTTCCAAGAGGTGAGAGATAGGTCGAAAAATGTTCAGATCGCCGAAGCTCAAAAACTCAATAGTAGGGCAGGTGTGGTTTTTATTACATTTCTGAATTGATTTTGAACTTGAGGATTTTTTGAGGCCACACGCAGTAAATTCGGTGGGTAGACAGTTGGGGGTGGGGGGGGGGAGTTGGGGGTAGCTTTCAGATGTTTCCCCATGAATTTCAAAACGATCGGATTATTGGTATGACCACTGCGCATGCATAAGCGCGAAATCCGTAGTAATCAATCTCGTACGAAACTGGCTGATTTTGCTCATATTTGGTGGGTAGTTGAGGTGCAGCTTTTAGATGGTCCCTTATGCATTTTTAAAAGCTCGGATCATTGAAATTACCACCACGCATACGCAAACGCAAATCTGAGGTACTAAATTTCTCATGGCCCCATGGCCCGAATTTGATGAAATTTTCAGGAAATTTTCCTGAACGCGGAATTTCCTGAAAGCGGAAGACTTCGTTACAAGTTTTCAAAACCAGGCACACGTTCAAGCTACCAAACTACGTACGTTCGAGGTACAATTCAAGTATTCTTGAGAAGGTTCACGATATAATTCTCGAATCCACCGCATATTTATAAAACTTAGGACTTTCCTGTTTTCTGATTGTTTTTCGCAACAAAATTTCATTATTTTTCTCTCAGTTTGGCTAATGAGTCGTACAGCCAACCTACTCCTTCAAAGTACAGTAATTTTTGACGAATCAACAAACGATTTTTATGGTTTGTTTCATGGGATTTGCTTAAATCATAGAAAGTCGTAAATGTAGATCGGGGTGTAAGCTTGGTTTGAAATATAAATCGCCTGTAAACACATGGATACACTTCCGAAATTCAGTAGGCATTTAATTTTACAATTTGTACAATATACATGTTTACCTAATCACAGCAAGCTACCTCTTTGACAATACAGTTATTCGTTAGCTACCTACTTGGCTAGTCCTAATTTCTTCCATCTACGCTCTAGATGTTGCAAGCCGTTGCATTAAAAAATTATCTAAATTATTTCCACGATCAGTCCTGACACCGTGGAGAGTCGCAATAACAGTAAACAGGTGAATAAGAAATTCGGAACAAACCTCAGAAGAATTCATATTGAGCTACTACATATTGGGGAAATCACGTAGAACGGATGGATCAATGGGAAAGTCGCTGACAAGGATCACGCGACAGAGGTAGGTAGTAGTTATTCTGTTGGAAAACTTATGGTGGAAAACTCTGTTCAACTTTGTTGAGTTTTGAGACTGTCCAAAATTGCAAGGATAGTCCAAGGACCCACGTATGGTATGTAGGGTTTTTATATTATTTTATTGGGTAGGTATTCATAAGAATCAATCAATCGGATAGGTAGTGGACATCAATCGGGTTGAGCATGAATCACCAATTTTTGCACTTCTTTAGGTAATGACTGGTAGAGCGACACGGCGCTTTTGGTTTATTATTCTGTGAATAATACACCTATGTAATCGCTCAGCAAAAAATTTTTATAACACCCCCTCAAAATTTTTTCTTTTCCGTTTCAAGGTACGTAGATTCCAAAAATGCAATGTCCGTCCGCCGTACGCCGTCCGCCGTCCGCCGTATCACGTGTACAGGCTTCATTTTCGGTCTAAAAAAATCGTTCTTTCGCACACATGCTCCATTTGGGCCCTAGTTGTGTCCCGAAACTTTTCAGCCCGATCGGAATATACCCAGGGGTGTTATGAGTGAAAATGTGTATAAAAATAGGTACTTTTTGCGTTTTAGCAACATGTTGGTAACATGAGCTTTTGAGGTATCGTTTTTCATGTTTTTGGGGACGAGAAGACCGAATATGAAGTCGATTTTGACCAAAGAATAGAAAATTGAGGTTCTACCAAATGTTCAGCTCCTAAAATTGATTTTTTATGAGTGAAAAACCTGGGAAATCGTCTGAAATCACCATCAGTTTGTATAATAACACTGGAAAAAGTGTCAAGACGTGGTTCAGGACGATTAAATGACACTTTCAATGATCAAAGATAATTTAAAAAAAAAGGAGCGTACCTAATTCAAGTTTTGGGGGCCAAAATTGGTGGAAAACACCAGAAATAGCTATTTCAATTATTTAACATGCAAGCAACAATAAATGACCAGCCAACCTTTCTGTAGGTATGTCCAATAGAATAATAAACCCATGTGACAAGGACTTTGCAGCGTTTTTGGTTTATTATTCTGTGAATAATACACCTATGTATTCGCTCAGCAAAAAATGTTTATAACACCCCCTCAAACTTTTTTCTTTTCCGTTTCAAGGTGCGTAGATTCCAAAAATGCAGTCCGTCCGCCGTACGCCGTATCACGTGTACAGGCTTCATTTTAGATCTAAAAAAGTCGTTCTTTCGCACACATGCTCCATTTGGGCCCTAGTTGTGTCCCGAAACTTTTCAGCCCGATCGGAATATGCCCAGGGGTGTTATGAGTGAAAATGTGTGTAAAAATAGGTACTTTTTGCGTTTTAGCAACATGTTAGAAAAATGAGCTTTTGAGGTATCGTTTTCCATGTTTTTGGGGACGAGAATACCAAATATGAAGTCGATTTTGACCAAAGACGCGGAAATTGAGGTTTCACCATTGGTTCAGCTCCCATAATTGGTTTTGGTTTATTATTCTGTGAATAATACACCTATGTAATCGCTCAGCAAAAAATTTTTATAACACCCCCTCAAAATTTTTTGTTTTCCGTTTCAAGGTACGTAGATTCCAAAAATGCAATGTCCGTCCGCCGTACGCCGTCCGCCGTCCGCCGTATCACGTGTACAGGCTTCATTTTCGGTCTAAAAAATTCGTTCTTTCGCACACATGCTCCATTTGGGCCCTAGTTGTGTCCCGAAACTTTTCAGCCCCATCGGAATATACCCAGGAGTGTTATGAGTGAAAATGTGTATAAAAATAGGTACTTTTTGCGTTTTAGCAACATGTTGGTAACATGAGCTTTTAAGGTATCGTTTTTCATGTTTTTGGGGACGAGAAGACCGAATATGAAGTCGATTTCGACCAAAGAATAGAAAATTGAGGTTCTACCAGATGTTCAGCTCCCGAAATTGATTTTTTATGAGTCAAAAACCTGGGAAATCGTTTGAAATCACCATCAATTTGTATAATAACACTGGAAAAAGTGTGAACAGGTGGATCAAGACGATTAAATGGTACTATCAATGATCAGAGATAATTTATTTTAAAAAAAAGGAGCGTAGTTTATTCGAGTTTTGGGGGCCAAAATTGGTGGAAACCACCAGAGATAGCTATTTCAATTATTATATATGAAAGAAACAATAAATAAAAAGCCAACATCTCTGTAGGTAGGTATGTCCAATGGAATAATAAACCCATGTGACAAGGACTTTGCAGCGTTTTTTGGTTTATTATTCTGTGAATAATACCCCTATGTATTCGCTCAGCAAAAAATTTTTATAACACCCCCTCAAACTTTTTTCTTTTACGTTTCAAGGTGCATAGATTCCAAAAATGCAATGTCCGTCCGCCGTACGCCGTCCGCCGTACGCCGTCCGCCGTATCACGTGTACAGGCTTCATTTTCGGTCTAAAAAAATCGTTCTTTCGCACACATTCTCCATTTGGGCCCTAGTTGTGTCCCGAAACTTTTCAGCCCGATCGGAATATACCCAGGGGTGTTATGAGTGAAAATGTGTGTAAAAATAGGTACTTTTTACGTTTTAGCAACATATTGGTAACATGAGCTTCTGAGATATCGTTTTCTATGTTTTTGGGGACGAGAAGACCGAATATGAAGTCGATTTTGACCAAAGAGTGGAAAATTGAGTTCTACCAAATGTTTAGCTCCCAGAATTGATTTTTTATGAGTGAAAACCCTGGGAAATCGTCTGAAATCACCATCAGTTTGTATAATAACACTGGAAAAAGTGTCAAGATGTGGTTCAGGACGATTAAATGGCACTACCAATGATCAAAGATAGTTAAAAAAAAAAAAAAAAAAGAGCGTACCTAATTTGTGTTTTGGGGGCCAAAATTAATGGAAACCATCAGAAGTAGCTATTTCGATTATTACGCATGAAAGAAACAATTAATGGACAGCCAACCTTTCTGTAGGTATGTCCAATAGAATAATAAACCCATGTGACAAGGACTTTGCAGCGTTTTTTAGTCAAAAAGCTGGAAAACTGTCTGAAATCACCATCAATGTGTATACTAACATTAGAAAAAGTGTAAACAGCTGAATCAAGACCATTAAATCGCACTACCAATGATCAAAGATGATCTGGGGGGGGGGGGGGGGGGGAGTGTACCTATTTCATGTTTTGGGGGCCAAAATTGGTGGAAATCATCAGGAATAGCTAATTCAATCATTCCACATGAAAGAAACAATAAATTTAACTGCCAACAAGAATCTCTAGAACTCCAATAGAATAATAAACCCATGTGACAAGGACTTTGCAGCGTTTTTGACTTTGTTAGAACGTCCAATTTGCATGGGGATGGCTTCGAAAATCGCTCATCGAACCAACATTTTTCGAAGTTGTACACTTATCCAACGTTCGAGGTTCCTAAGTGAGTCAAACTGCTTGTACGTCCTAAAAGTGCGGGATACGAACGGGGTACGTACCTAGGACACTCCTCCACGCCACAATCGCCCAGTGGGACGAAATTGGGCGTTAAGATTGTTCAAGCCTAGGTACAAAACTCATGATTTGTTCTCGCTCCAAGCAGATGATGATTATAATATCCAAGTCAAGCGGATCATGTGCAGGATTACTAGAACAAACCGTAATGTTGGCGACTACATTGATTAAAATCAAAAGGAAGTTAGTTTTGAAGGGAATCACAGTTGGTGGCACGAAATGGCAAGCTTAGTGTTGAACCACTGCGTGACCTGCAATGGTTACCCAACCTGTGAAAGGCACATGTCAGTTCCAACAGTTTTGCATTGCTGTCCTGTTAATAGATTTGTTAAAACCTAGGGGAAGCTTTCCCTATTCAAGTTGCCTAAAAACTCAGGAGATTTCAAGATGTGTTCCAGGAAAACAATAGCTGCTTTATCACCTTGCACCTATTTCAAGTTAGCTGATCTTGCAATTTGGTGACGCCGACTACGATATGATCGAACCAACGTGTTATTGTAACAGAATGCAAGATGTGATAGTGACATATGAAACTTTGTAGGGCGCAGAGTACCTCAGTTAGGAGATTATCTGTAATCCTGATTTTCTCGAAACTACATACATTAGAACGCTCTTCTTCATGACAGCAGTATTATTTCAATGAAACGGAAAGTTATTCATTCAAAGATACGCCCCTAGCACATTACAGATCACTGCTTTTACAGTTTCGTGCATAGGCAGCAATGTCAACCATCGATTTATTCCACTTATAAAAGGCTATGATGAAAGGCCCTAAACTTTTGTGTGCCTATCTCCGCCTCTTTCAGAAAACCTTTATAACCGGGAGAAAACTTTTGTTCTTCCATTTATTCGATGGAAATAAAACCCCCTTCCCAACGGGTTGTTAGACAAAACTTCTTATTGAGAGGGTGGATTGCCAATTAAATGTATTAAGCCTGAAGTTTTGATTGTAGGAACCACTACCACCACCACCCGGAACGACAATTACAAAAGGCGCCAAAAACTGATTTGGGATTTATTTCGACATTTCCGTCAGGAGCATGAACGAAAGAGCCGTTCAAGAATTATTAATATTCGAGAAGCCATTTGGTTGGATACGAAGAAAAAATATTATGGAGTGTTGTGGCATGTTTTGATAGTAGAAAGTGAATATAGCTGGGGAGTGAGGAATGAGGGAGGCAGATGGAGAATCTTTCCCCACTCCCTAACCACGTGTAGAAGAGAGTGGGAGGGTTTCCAGGGTTAAGCTGACAGAGAGGGACGGAGCTATAAACCAAGCTGGAATTCCAATAGACAGTTTTCAGCTTGTGTGTATTGTGATTCCGTCGTTAGATAATATTGAAACTTCCAAAAGTATCATCGCTTTCACAAGAAATATAAACTAAAACAGCGTCAGTTCAAAACAGCTAAAATACCTACATTTTGTTGAAATCAGCACAGCTAATTTTAATAGGTAAATTCTATCACGACATTCTCATTATTGCGAAATTTGTCTTCCAAGATGTCCTAATCGATTTGTGGCTATACAATCCGCTAATTAAAAAAAAACCTCATGCCACAACCGCTAAGTCGTCTCGCTAAACGATCTACGGCTCAATCCTTAAAAGTGCCATTCTACAAAATTTAAATCCATGCTTTCTGACTATCGAGCAAGCTAGTCTTGTTTTTAATCGCTTATTTTATCGAATTTCCAGTATGTTCGTCTAGGGTTTCACTCTTTCTCTAAAATAAACTTTGTTTATGGACTCACCATTCGGGATAGGCGTCAACTTCAAAAACAAATACCCTCGGTAATTCGAAATAAGTCCTAAACCACGAGAAAACGGAAACATGAGGTTAAAATTGGTTTTTACATAATGGCTCTGTATTTCACATTTAAATCCAACGAGATCAATGCACTAAAGAAGTGATCGAATTAGGAGAATTGTGACAATGTTCGGGGCTCAACGTCGAGGAGGAATCAGGAGTGAGAGATGACAAAAATTTGGATAGTAGGACAACATTTATGAACGAGGACGAAATCGAGCCATTTTCGTTTGTTATTTTGTGATTCGAGGAGCCGAAACGTTTGGATTTTTTAGTGGCATACGATTATGGCTTCAAATTGAGCTGAGAAGGAGGTAAGTACGTAATTTTGGGCTAAAAATCATGGTATAGGGATGGTGAGGGGAAAACCGAGGAAAAACGAGAAAACAGAGTAATTTTGGTATATTATATAATTGTTGTTTATATTATATTGTTATTTGACGCGCTGGTATTTTTTACAGGATATGAGATTATGGTTTCCAAATGTAATGGAGAACGAAATTGGGGTATAAATTCAGGCTGAGAACAACGGCGGTATTTGAACTGTGTTGAAAATTGAGGTAAGAAGATGAAACGAAAAATGTCGGGTTATTATTCCGTGATTTGAGCAGCGACGTTTTGATTTGATCAGTTCCATTGGCTTCAAACGGCAATGGTGAGAGGGGTTTGCATAATTTTTGACTGCCGGTGGGTGGATTTTGGAATGTCGTAAACATTAGGTACGAGGGGAAAATGAAGTTTTGTTTTGTTTTGTGATTCCAAGTGACGAAATGATTGGATTCTGTTGATAGAGGTGATGATGACGATTGAGGTGCCTCATTTTGGGTGTGGAACAAGAAAAAGAACCGTTGAAAATGGTATTTGGATGGTGTGAACAAATTAAGGAATAAATGGGAAATTGAAATTTGGTATACGCTTTGCCGAAATGTTTGAGGATCTTGTTTGCTGGATATGGATGATGATTTCAACGTGTGCTGGAGAGGTGGTGCGCAATTTCGTGCGGCCAACGGGCGGATTTCGTATTTCACACCGGTGAGATCGTGATTTTCGACAAAAACAGCCCGAAAGATCGAGACTTGATTTCCGGAAACGTCTTTTTCTCTCGCTCAAAAACGACAGAAGCGGACAAGCACCGAGTGCGAGGATGATGACATAACTGAGGTGTGAAAACGCTTCGTCCCGAACGTGGACACATTGTGGAACTGGTTGGAAATGAATGGGCAGACAAGAAGACTTGGCACAGGGCTTACCATGTTTAGGGAGTTGCAGGTTGTAGGGTGCCTGGCGAAGTGGTAGTAGCTGTGCGGGTAGTTTGCTGGCTTGTGATGCCGGGGGTTGGAACAGGGTGGCACGGGCGGCCCGGGCGCATGTCCCCTCCGCTTCGTCCCCCTCGCCATCCGCGGAACCGCTCGCCCGCCTCATGATTAAAGATTTCCAACTCCAAAAAAACGTCGACGTACAAGCTCGACAATTATTACCGTAAAGAATTCCTCGACGTGGGAAAAAAAACGTCTGCCAATTCGAGTAGGCAGCACGGCTTCCTCACCTCAATCACATAACCGTATAGAATATTTGGGTAAGTAGTTGCGTTTTGACACGGGACGATCTGCGATCCAACCCGCGTGTACCCTCAAAATTTCAGCTCTCTATGACTATTTTTCGCGTCGTTAGAAGCGTTCCAAAGAAACGGTCAACATATCATGTTGGCGCATGCGCAGACGAAAGTTACGTTAGGATTCCAAACGATCAAGGTATTATTCCTGATCGACGCTCCGAATTTGAAGTCATTTCAACGATATTGAGGGTAATGATGGGCGTTTCAAGTATCTCACGTTTGCGCATGCGCAGACGAAAGTTATCATACTTTGGTGCCGATCTAATATGCGCCCTGTTTTACTATCTAGTATGCGTCTCACCCGTTACATTAATACGTACATGCACTCACCGATGTCGAGGGTATGTTCGCTGTCTAGAGACGTTGTCCAAATAGTGTTCAGCTTGTTTGGAGCGTCGTCAGAAGGGTAGTTGGCTGTCACATGCGATAAACAGTACGAACGTCTTTCAAAAATGCCAGAAACAAATCAGGCTCGGTTTTGCGGAAAATCCTCCAGCAGTATTCGTCCAGATGAGCCTGAAACATCGCTGGTGTCATACCTCTTTTCTTTTTCAATAAATTATTCTTTGCGTCCAACCATGAGCGTTCAATTCCCTGTGTGTGTGCCCCACTTCTTGGGTCAACGTAATTCTGTTGGTGGTTCACTGTTGAGTGCTGGTAACCGAGGCTATTCAAATTGCGGTACGCTGTCCATTCATCGGAATGTATGAAGGAGCCTTGCTGACATTCGCGTTCAATAATTGGCACAAGCGTTCTCCTGTCTCGGCGATCAACGTGAAAGTAGCGCCCATCATTCCCCTGTTTGAGTCCGAAAACCCATGGCCCGTCCACAAGTTGGCCGTGATTTCGGTTGTTTTCGACATCCTCGTCATCCAGCAGCATAGGAGGATTATCGCCCTGAAGGAGACGCCCTCTGTTATATTTTCTACGGCCCGCGAACCTAGCCTCATCAATTTGAATAGGTTCATCAACAGTACCTACTTACCATTTTACGACGGGCTGAAATTATGCTAGTACACACCTCACGACACATATTGAACCAGTCACACACCGTTTGGTTAGCTCGTCCTGTTACGGCAGTTGTAGAAGCATAAGGAAGGTCTAACACAAAGCACAGCACTAGGTCAAGAATTTCACACAATTTCAATGTCGAATTGACCCTCTGGTTCAGATCGGTATAGTGGGAAAAACCTGTTTCCTTGCCGAACGGAACGCGTGGTTTGGCAATGTTTTTTTGTACACCTAAATATTGGACGATACTGTCCTGCCCGATCGCGTTTCCGCCCTTCTTTCATCGCACTTCCGCAAAGGTGACAAGGCTGTACCGTTTCCTCTTCATCAATTAATTCATTACTACGTAAAAAAGTTACCGCCGTTGCTTCATCTTTGCCGACTTGTTCATAAAAATGCCGAAATAACATGCTCGCGAGGTGCCAATATGGTTTCCGAACGAATACTGACCCCATGACGTTGTGAGTCAGGGAACGTGAAGTGTTATCTGCTTGCCCTTTGACACTAAGAAGCTTCTCTGATGTTTATAATTTCGGGTAGTTATGGGCGTTACAAGGAATTACCTCTTATTTTCATTCTGGAGGACACAAATTGTTTTTACTCAGTCACAAATTCAAGGCTTCCCTACCTTCGGTAGTGAAGAAGCAAAATTTGTCCTGCTACTTCACGAGGTGGCTCGTAGATCACTAACAGAAATTTTGTCCACTAACATTTTCAGTTGAAGTGGTGTTTATAAATTAAAGCGTTCTTGTGGACTTGACTATTATGATCAAACTGGTAGGAAGTTAAGAGAAAGAATAAAAGAACATGAAAAAGATTTCAGGGATAATAAGGGTGATTCGGCCTTAGCACGTCACTTGAATGAATCCGGTCATAGCTTCAATTTTGATCTTGCAGACAGAAAGTTCACTGAATATATTCATTTTTCCCCAAAAGGGAGCATGTTGGATGTACTTGAAAAATTCGAAATTATTAAGAGTGATAGGTTGGTTAGTTTATTGCGTTCATTTCTGTAACAGCTTGGTTCCACTCCTCTCCATCACCTTCACCTCATGTTCCTTTCACTTTTTTGGCCTTCTCTTCCTGGGCCAATCAGAATCGACCCCCCTTCCTTTGTACCCTTCACCATTCTCCTTCACAACCAATCAGAATCGACCCCGCTCTTCCTTTGTTCCCTTCACCATTCTTCTTCACAACCAATCCCAAACCACCAATCCCAATAAGTCCATTTTTCTTTGAAGTGGGTTTCCACGACTTCTTTGCGAGTGATTTAGTTCGTATCAATGATCGAGCTGAAATTTTGCACATACATTTGTTATGCCCCAAGGAAGAGCTTTTGTGAGGTGGCTTCTTTGGTTCATTACAAATGTATGTGCAAAAGTTCAGCTCGATCTGCGAGGCTGTCTTGATGCCTGCGAGGATGTAGCACTGTCAGTGAAGAAGAAGAACGAGGACAAGAAATATTTGAAAAATAACGACTTTTCAAGTCCTCAAATCCCTTCAACGCAGTTCAAAATGAAGATTCTGCTAAAACAACACATCTCCGACCGAGTAAATTTTCCGTAAGCGCACTCGCGAGGAAGGAGGGAGAGGTTGAAGCCTTTTAATAAATCGGCCTATTTAAACAAAAGTCAACCGCCTTCTAGCACACCCCCCCCCCCCCCCACTAAGATATTTGGTGTGCATCCGCATTAACGGCGACAGCTAATTGCCCTCCTTCGTTCGTGGTTTAATTTGTTTTCTCGAGTTAAATATGAGCGTAGGTTTTGGGGAGACGTCCTTGGTAGAAAGCTGTGCCAGGGGGAGGTCTGATCTCCTCGACCCAATCTCCCGCGCCGTTCGGGCTCAACTACTATTCGGGCTGAAAGGTAAATGGCACGGCTCGTAGGGGCAAAACGGCTCGAATATTAACGTTCACATGTTGTAGGGCTGGGGTTGCTCCGAGAATCGTCGATATCATTTTTCTGTAGGCCGAAAAGCGTGAAAAACTGCGATCCACTTCCTGTTATTAGCAACGGAATAACTGAAAGTAACCACCTACGTAACGACATGAAAAACGCTGCAAATTATCACTGTTTTATGTGGTCAATACTTACAACTAGTGCTCCCCCCCCCCCACCCCCCCCCCCCCCCCACCACCACCGGGAAAGCCCTAAATCGAGAACTCGAGCGGCTCGGGAATTGCAGTTACATAAAAACGCTGCGAAGTCCTCGTCACATGGGTTTATTATTCTACTGGACGTACCACATACATTGTGATGGTTTCACCACTTTTGGCCCCCAGAAACACAAATCACGTTTTTTTTTCAATTATCTTTGATCATTGATAATGCCATTTAATCGTATTGATTCACGTGTTGACACCTTTTCTAGTGTTACTATACAAATTTATGGTGATTTCAGACATTTTCCCAGGTTTTTGACTCATAAAAAAATCGATTTTGGGAGCAGAACCATTGGTAGAACCTCGATTTTCCACTCTTTGGCCAAAATTTACTTCATCTTCAGTGTTCTTGTCCCAAAAAACATGGAAAACGATACCCTCAAACGCTCATGTTACTAACATGTTACTAAAACACAAAAAGTACCTATTTGTAAACCCATTTTCACTCATAAGATCCCTGGGTATATTCCTATCGGTTTCGGGACACAAATGGGAGCGTGTGTGCGAAAGAATGACATTTTTAGACCGAAAGTGAAGCCGGTATGCGTGATATGGCGGACGGACTTAGCATTTTGGAATCTAAGCACCTTGAAACGTAAAAGAAAAATTTTCAAAGGGGTGCTATAAAATTAATTTTGCTGAGCGAATACATGGGTGTATTATTCACAGTATAATAAACCAAAACGCGCGAGATTCAATAACTGAATCATCAATTATTTGTTATTATTCATGAAGCATAACGTCTGTTCAAGTACGAAAGTACCTATCAACAAAACTAAAAGAACCTTCTTCAAATAAAATATAATTATGACCGAACAACCAACTCGATTGCATACAGCCATCCGTGATTATGCTCAGGTGTTCCCTAGCAATGATTTATATGGGGCAGATTTATACCGCTTTATTCACGATCTTGTTGACGATGGTTTGTGGTGCAAACGAATGGCTGGACGTAAAATGCTTCGTGCTGTCTCGAAAAATGCTTAGAGATCAATTTAAAAAAATTAAAAAAACTATATATATCCTTCTATTGAACGTATTCGATAAGGTGTTCGGGACATCTCAACCTCTATCTTTCACCACTTAGTGCCAGTAACACCGAGCTTCTCGGGACAACTAGACCCCGAATGGGACCTACAAACCAACTTTTATTAATTTTGGTTCATGCAGGAGGAGCAGTCCTAAGAAGATACCATCAGGTCTCAAACAATTTTCAGTACATTTAAAAACATTCTTTATAATTCTGCTTTGCTTGCCTCATAAGCCCCGGGGCTCTCTTGTTTCCTGGACAGCTTTTTTAGGCTATAGGAACAATATATTGACTAAAAAGTTTTAAACAAATCTAGGTTCGTGAACATGCGTAGTATATACATACATTTGAGCAGCGTTCACGATGGGGTGAAAAGGGACGCAAGGAGTGAGAGGCTCGCAACCGAGTAAAAATGCCGCGCGAAAAGCTCTGCGATCTACCTACTGGGGGCTTGAACCATGAATGTTGCAGAGATACATGATTTTAGGCTGTCAGGCATGCTGATTATAGTTGAAATGATTCCAGGAGTAATTAATATTAATTATTAATCATACAACCCCTTTCCATTCAAGGGGAGTCGAGTTGGTTGTTCTGTGATATATTCCATTTGAAAATGATGGATCTTTTGGATTTTGTTGATAGGTACTTTTGAAACTTGAACAAACGTTGAAATATTATTGGGTAAATAATTACGCAACGATAAATTATTACACAACGGTTTATTATACTATTTACGCAGAAGGGGCATCTATACAGGTAAATTATTACAAAACGGTTTATTATTGCCTATGCTTCACGAATAACTGCAAATAATTCATTATTGAATGATTTAATCCCGTGCATTTTTATGAAACTTTAATTCCCGGGCCGGCTCCGGTACTCCATTTAGGGCTTTCCTGGGAGGAGTGGTGGGTAATGACCACAGAAAATAGTGATCTACGCAGAAGGGGCATCTATACAGGTAAATAATAAACCGTTGTGTAATAATTCGCAGCGCTATTTATTTTTGTATTAATTTTTAAGTTTCAAGGAGCGCAGATTCCAAAAATACAATGTTCGTCCGCAATATCATCCGTATCTACCTTAATTTTCTCTCTAAAAAAATTGTTCTTTCGCACAGGCGCAGGTTATGTCTTCTATCTCGGCAGCCGATCGGAAAACACCCAGGGGTGTTACGGAAAAATTGGTGCAAAATTAAGAATTTTTTAAGGGTTTGTTTAGTGAACTTGGGCTTGTGAGGCATCGTTTCCATGTTTTTTTAGGGTGAGGGGACCGAATATGAAGTTGATTTTGACCACTCAGTGAAGGATTGAGGTTCTAACGAAGTTTTAACTCTCAAATTTCAAGATTTACGGATCAAAAACATGTGAAAACGGCTGTAATCACCAGATATTTGTATAATAACGTAGGGTGTAGTAATAATAGTGAATCAAGACAATTCAATGACAATCTCACTGATCGAAAATAATTTGCCAGAAATATCAACCTAAATATTCGAGTTTAAAACCGTCATTAGCTTTGCGGTCGCTTCACTGAGGTTCCAATCGTCCCGCATAAACTGATGTGGCAAGGACGTCGCAGCGTTTTTCATTTGGACATACCGTTTTGAAGTTACACTCCGAAAGTCACTTTACTGACTTTCTTTTTAACGTCTTTATTTGCATGCAATTTACAATAATATACAGTGTAATATTACATCATATGTTATTTGCTTATTATTGCTAAGTGCATGCAAGATACACATAGTGAAGACAATGTAGGTACATCACGAAGAGAAAAAAACACAACTTTGGGTGAAAAATTATTTCCCATGGGAGCTACAGAAGCTCGTGTTGAGAAATTAGTCATCAGGTTCACACCATAATTCTAAGTTGAATAAATTTAAACTGTCCTCTTCATACTTTGAATTTTTAGATATTCTTAATTATGCTATATAGATATTTATATATTTCTAAACTGAGGTATTATAAATATGGTAGATGCTTGATATCCTACATAAATATTAAAGCAGGTAGTTCTGGTAGGTAATACATTTAAAATATTTTTTAAATATTTGTTAAGTAGATATTCGATAAAAAAAATTGAATATTCTCTCCCTTTTTCCCAACAGAATTTTTTTTTTTTTTAATCTCCTGTCAGCTTGTTGAAAGCATTTATTGCTCGGTATCTGTAACGGAGCTAGGCTAGGTTTGTTCGAAAACGCGGTACATTTACAGTAAGTATAATTTACTTTAGCCCTCGTATTTAGGTGGTGATCTGGAAGGAAAGGGCGTTTTCCCTGTTCCCCTTACCATTTGTTTCAAGTAGGTATTTCCACAAGGTTCATTTAATGGGGAATTTGCATTTGCCTAAATAAGGGTAGCGAAGGTTGTCGGGAAACTAAATTTGTCATAATCCGAATTATTGTTTTTTTTGTATTTATAATAGGTTTAATACGCTGTGACATATCCTCCACTCCAAGTAGGTAAAAAGTATAACAGTATAGAGCTCACAAAGGCATCGTACACTCTTTTTAGAAATTTAGTGTCTACTAATGCCGTCAATTTGGCAAACATATAGATTGATTTTCTTAGTTTACAGTTCGCTTCTTTTATTTGGCGATCCCATTTTTAAATTTCATCTCGATAGATTCCCAAAAATACCTTGCGTTTTGCAATCTGTTTATATTTTCGCAATCTGTACGACGATTTAGCTCTTAACAGTCGGCGTTGTGTAAATCTTAGCACATTTTGACCTGGTCGTATCTTTGCAAGGTATTTCCTAATGAGATCGCCCTATAATTCTCACACAGCGTCCTATCATCATTCTCAAAAATAGGATTACGACCGTCTTGTTCACAGTTTTTGGTATACATCACTTGCAAAACAATATTTCTATATAAAATGTACCTATTAGTCAACCAAAACCATTTGCACTTTTGTAACTTTTTAAAATGTTTTCCCAAGTTGGTAAAATATAATAGCCGATTTTCACCGCACGACTTCGGCAACATCACTGAACCTAATTTAATATATAGCGACGCGTAACTTTATGCTCTTTCTTTTTGGTAGCGGCGAAGTTTGCTGAAATATCGATAATTCCCGAGCAATAAGAGAGCAAAATGCGGAAAATTTTAGGATTTTGGGCTCCCAAAACATAAACTCGCCTCCTGTAATTGAGAAAACTCAGATCACTCGTATTTAGGACCAACTAAGGACACTAAACCGCTTTCCAGCTTTATCTTAATTAATCCCATCTCCCTTTTGGGATCGAACTTGACTGGCCTCCACGAAAGAATATAAGTAGTAGAAAGGGGAAGACGGTATCGATCAGATGGAGGGAACGAAGATGACAATGGAATTGAATGGCAATCAGAGGAGAAATAGATCAGTATGGACCTTATCTTATATCATCCACGCGCCAGGTAGCGGCTCGGCCAGGGAGGGGCTTTCTACTGTTTTTCGTCCTGCGTAACATATGAAATGATTACCTTTCCGCACAAATTACGTACTTTTCACGCTCCCTTTAACTGAAAAAAAACATGCTATTTTCAGACCCTTTGGAATACAGTATTACGAAGTCTCTTGGTATTGGAAGTGTTTTTGGTTTATCATTTTCAATAATGAACCTTTGAAATCGAGCGTGAAATTTTTAACCCCCCCCCCCCTCCATCTCAAAAATTGATGGTTTACGTTTCAAGGTTGGTATGTGGAATCCGAAAATGCAATAAAAAATGTCTGTCCTTCCACCGTACGCCATGCTTCGCACTTGTCTTAGTTACCATGAACCAAAATTGACAAAATTTGGTTTATAGGCCCCATTTGGGGTCTAGTTGGTCCTCGAAGCTCGGCGTTAATGTCAGTCATCCCTAAGGGGTGAAAAATAGGGGTTGAAATCTCCAGGAAGCTGTTATCTCGATTTTGTTTAACGGTTTTGAATAGTACTCAAACTTAGGAGTTTTTTAAGACCACCCAGACGTACGTCGAGCGGTTCTTTCACAGTAAGGCCCAGAAGTTTGCACCGACAGGCTTTTTCAACAGCAGGGTGAATGCAATTGTATACATTCAGCCCAAATATCATCATTAGGGACGCGGCAACAATCGGGAATTGGCCCGAGACAATCATTGCTAAGGAGCACCTGATTATATTCACGGAGTATGAAGTCGAGTTGGTCGTTCTGTGATATTATTTCATTTGAAAAATGATGGCTCTTTTGGAGTTTGTTGATAGGTAGTGAAACTTGAACAACCGTTCAAGTATTATTGATAGGTAAACTATTACACAATGGTGAATTATTACACAACCGTTCATTATACCATCTACGTAGAAGGGGCTGGAGTTTGTTGGTAGGTACTTTTTCAACTTGAACAACCGTTGAAGTATTATTGATGGGCAAATTATTACACAAAGGTAAATTATTGCACAACGGTTCATTATACTATCTACGTAGAAGGGGCACCTATAACAGGTAAATTACAACGGTTTGTTATTTGCCTTATACTTCATGAATAACTACAGAATAATTAATGATTGAATTATTTAATACCACGCATTTGTAGGAAACTTTAATTCCGGGGCCGCTCCAGTACTCGATTTAAAATTTCCTGGGGGGGGGGGGGGTCGAGGGTATTGACCACAGAAAAGAGTGATCTACGCAGAAGGGGCATCTATACAGGTAAATAATAAACCTTTGTGTAATGGTTTGCAGCGTTTTTGATCATTAATTAGCTAATTGATTAAGTAACCCAAAAGTTGAACTAGAAGTCAAGGGACCCCTCTAGTTGTCATAATAGACTAGGAAGGACCAGGAGCGTAGCGTGCCTCTGGTGACGGGGGTACCGCAATGAATTCCACCCCCCCCCCCCCCCCCCCCCACCAACATTCACACTTCCTCACACACTCTAAAAATGTAAATGTGAAGCAGTTCTTAGCAAGCTGTTTGTCAAAGGAATTTTATGATATTATTGATCTTCCAAATTCATTAGAAATAATTCATAACATTCCCTTGCAAACAAAATAAAGGTTTTTCGAACTACAGCCTGATAACCATTGGTACCTATTGTATGTTTCAACAGTGAAATGCCGAGTGTACTCACGGTTACGCTCCTTCACAACTCTCTTGAAATCAGGCAACGCTGAGGTTGACCGGCCGGCTCTGATGTGTCGTTCTTTTCGCTAAAACTACGAGAACTAAACGAACGCCGAACCACGGAACAATTAACGCAACAACTATCCATTTTAGGAGGAGACTAGGACACTAGGAAAGATTCGAATTCAAACAACTAAACCTGAAATTAGGAACAATTATTGTGAAAACTACAAGTAATAAAATTATGAGAAAACAGGCCGTCGTAAGAATAGCTTCCGAAAAGCAAAATGGATGACAGTGACAAGTTGTCAAAGTTTTTTTCTCGAGTTTTTAATTGATAGCTACAATCGATCCATACGCCAGAATCCCTCCTCACCAAGATTGGATACGCTGGATATTTGCGCTACCCCAACTTACTAACACAGTCTCCTGAAGATGTGTAAGACACTCACTCACACACGCAAACACACTCACACAGACGATGTAGAGACACACACACATCGGATTCTGGGCCTCCGCAGGACTGGTAGCGGTACCCCAGCGACCTTGAGATTTCAAATATTCGAAACCTGCCGAAAACCATATGATTCTAATCGACTAATCGATACTTGGCTGTTTTTCGTCCATGACTGGCAGACATGGAGGTTGGAGGATAGTTCATGGAGGGAGAGTCATGGAGGATGGAGTTATGAGTGGACAATTCAAATTACTACCTACCTACGGAATGTAATTTTTTTCATTTTTCGTGTAGGGTAGCGCCGGTACCCCCGGTACCCCTGACGCTACGCGCCTGACTAGGACGGCGGGGAAAAAAAAAAAATAATAATGAACCAAAATAGGAAGGAGGTCAGGTGAGATGATCGCGTGGGAGGATTCCAATGACCGAACGGCGAGGGAGGGGGTTAGGTGGAAGCGGTCTGGATACAATCCAGATCAATAGGCAGCGGTGCGGGGGTTGTAGAGTTGCGAGTGGGGAAAAGGGTGGAGAGTTGAATGGAATGTGAGGATCAGGGGACTTTCACCTCATCCCCTTTACACCCGACATCCCTTCCCGTCGACGACCCCTTTTCCACACCTTCACGGGACGGAAGGCGTAATAATGCAGACGATATCGGGGCGAAGTCCCCTCTCATATCGGGCGGATATGATCCACAGATATCGAGACATGTGTCCTGAGTAAGTCCCACGGTTCCCCCTTCTTCAGGTGTCACCGTCTCTCCGCACCGGGTATCGACATCTTCGCCTTTAGATGAAAAGAGAGAAAAACTGTTCTCATCATCTCCTCGGTCAAGTTATTCAGAAACGCACTTTGTTGATATTTTTGGACGAAATTATCCAAGTATTTTATTAAATCATAGCGTTCACAGAAAGCTAGTCACACCGTCCAACGGGAAGAAGTCAAAAACTCTGCAAAGTCCTTGTCACATGGGTTTATTATTCCAATGGACATACGTACAGAAATTTTTGCTGATCATTTATAGATTTCATGTGCAATTATTGAAATGGCGATGGTTCCCATAAATTCTAGCCCCCAAAAACACATCTCACGGCTCGGCATTTTTTTTACAGTTTATTTTTTATCATTGATAGTACCATTTAATTGTCTTGATTCACTTATTGATACTACCGCTTCCAGTGTTATTATACAAATTTATGGTGATTTCAAAAAATTTCCCATGTTTTGATTCGTAAAAAATAATTTCGGGAGTTTAACCTTCGTTACAACCTCAATTCTTCAACTCTTCGGTTAAAATCAACTTGATATTCGGTCTTCTCACGACCTCATGTTCACTAAAACCTCAAAAATCCCTCGAAAACCCATTTTTCTCCCATAACACCCCCGGGTGTATACTGATCGGGCTGCCGAGCTTTGGACCACACATAAGACCCAAATGTGTTCCCAAATGGGGACACAGTGTGCGGAAGAATGACAATTTTAGGCCAAAATTTAACGTAAATTTAAGGCTGAAACTTCGTTAGAAGCTCAATTTTCCACTCTTTGGTCAAAATTGACTTCATATTCGGTCTTCTCGTCACAAAAAAATGGAAAACGATACCTCAAAAGCTCATCTTACTAACATGTTACTAAAGTCAGGAATATCTGAGGAAATTATAAGAGTGTCCAAAATATGACATCAGCTCGAACGAGTGAGTGATGAACCAAAACGCTGCAAACAGAAAACTCTGAAAAGTCCTTGTCACATGGGTTTAATATTCTATTGGACACATCTACTATTATGTTGGCTGTTTATTTATTGTTTCTTTAATGTGAACTAATTGAAATAGCTATTAATGATGATTTCTACCAATTTTGGCCCCCAAAACACGAATTAGGTACGCTCCTTTTGGTTTATTATTCCGTGAATAATACACCTATGTATTCGCTCAGCAAAAAATTTTTATAACACCCCCTCAAAATTTTTTCTTTTCCGTTTCAAGGTGCGTAGATTCCAAAAATGCAATGTCCGTCCGCCGTCCGCCGTCCGCCATATCACGTGTACAGGCTTCATTTTCGGTCTAAAAAATCGTTCTTTCGCACACATGCTCCATTTGGGCCCTAGTTGTGTCCCGAAACTTTTCAGCCTGATCGGAATGTACCCAGGGGTGTTATGAGTGAAAATGTGTGTAAAAATAGGTACTTTTTGCGTTTTAGCAACATGTTGGTAACAAGAGCTTTTAAGGTATCGTTTTTCATGTTTTTGGGGACGAGAAGACCGAATATGAAGTCAATTTTGACCAAAGAATAGAAAATTGAGGTTCTACCAGATGTTCAGCTCACGAAATTGATTTTTTATGAGTCAAAAACTAGGGAAATTGTCTGAAATCACCATCAATTTGTAGAACAACCTTGGAAAAAGTGTCAACAGGTGGATTAGGACGATTAAATGGTACTATCAATGATCAGAGATAATTTATTTTTTTTAAATAAATAAAAATGAAAAAGTCAAGGAAACCACCAGAGATAGCTATTTCAATTATTTTATATGAAAGAAACAATAAATAAACAGCCAACATCTCTGTAGGTAGGTATGTCCAATAGAATAATAAACCCATGTGACAAGGACTTTGCAGCGTTTTTTTAAAGCTATCTTTGATCATTGGTAGTGCCATTTAATCGTCTTGCTCCACTTTTTCTAGTGTTATTATACAAATTTATGGCGATTCGAGACGATTTCCCTGGTTTTTGACTCATAAAAAATCAGCTTTGGGAGCTGAACATGGTAGAACCTCAATTTTCCACTCTGGTCAAAATCGACTTCATATTCGGTCTTCTCGCCCCAAAAAACATGGAAAACGATACCTCAAAAGCTCATGTTGCGAACATGTTACTAAAACACAAAAAGTACCTATTTTTATACCCATTTTCACTCATAAGACCCCTGGGTATATTCCGATCGGGCTGAAATGTTTCGGGACACAACTAGGGCCCAAATGAAGCCGGTTCACGTGATACGGCGGACGGCGTACGGCGGACCGCGGACGGACATTGCATTTTTGGAATCTCCGCACCTTGAAACGGAAAAGAAAAAAATTTTGAGGGGGTGTTATAACAATTTTTTCTTGACCGAATGCATAGGTGTATTATTCACAGAATAATAAACCAAAACGTTTAATATGGCACGGACGCCTCGTTATCCCTACCTCGCTGAGAGAATCAGTACTTGCTGTACTTAATGAGGGTCACCCGGGATCACAGGGGTGTGTTCGGTAGCCCGATGCCATGTTTGCTGGACCAACATGGAATCGTACATTGAATTCCACGTCCAGACATGTGCCACGTGCAAACAAATCCATCCTCTGGAACAAGATTTACCTCGCTACTCATGGTACCGAATACACGTGGATTTCTGTGGCCCCTTCCAAAACAAAAATATTGTCTTATCGTTATTGCGGCTTCATCAAAATGGTTAGAAATTAGAATGGTTCGTAATTACTCCGAAAAGCGTCCCTACCTAGTTATTTAGGATTCAAAACATGGCAGTTACATGTAATTTCTATCCTAAAATCATTATTGATTCACTATGCACTATGGATTGCAAGCTATATGTACATATAACTAGTGCTATATTACTAGCGCCGGTTTATCAATTCCTCAGTTAAAACTCTGATTAGCTAGTCACTGATTTACGTTAATCAGAGATTTTAACTAATCAGAGCTGAGGATGCGTTTATCAATGACTGCATGGATACTGAATAACAGCTAGTTAGCTAGTCAGAGTTTTAACGAGAGAAAACAACGTCAACACTACAATAACGCGAAAATCATTGAGAGCTGGACGGCGTTTCCATGGTAATATTCTCGCTATCGTCACAATTTGGCCAAAAGCGGCCAAATTATAATAATTGTGCTCCCCTGTATATTTGTAATACATTTTTATTCGTAGGAATGGACCAATGTATTTTTGGTTCCGCGGCGGCTCCTGTCGTCCTTCACCGGCTTCGGCTTATTTCCTCTTTTGGTTTATTATTCTCTGAATAATACACCTATGTAATCGCTCAGCAAAAAATTTTTATAACCCCCCCTCAAACTTTTTTCTTTTCCGTTTCAAGGTGCGTAGATTCAAAAAACGCTGCAAAGTCCTTGTCACATGGGGTTTAATTATTCTACAGAAAAGTTGGCTGTACATTTATTGTTTGTTTCATGTGAAATAATTGAAATAACTATTTCTGATGGTTTCCACCAATTTTGGCCCCCAAAACACAAATTAGGTAGGTACGATCTTTTTTTTTTTTCAAATTAACTTTGATCATTGGTAGTGCCATTTAATCGTCTTGATCCACGTGTTGACACTTTTTCTAGTGTTAATCTACAAACTGATGGTGATTTCAGACGATTTCGCAGGTTTTTGACTCATCCAAAATCAATTTTGGGAGCTGAACATCTGGTACAACCTCAATTTTCCACTCGGCCAAAATCGACCTCATATTCGATCTTCTCGTCCCCAAAAACATGGAAAACGATACCTCAAAAGCTCATGTTACCAACATGTTGCTAAAACGCAAAAAGTACCTATTTTTACACACATTTTCACTCATAACACCCCCGGGTGTATTCCGATCGGGCTGAAAAGTTTCGGGACACAACTAGGGCCCAAATGGAGCATGTGTGCGAAAGAACGACTTTTTTAGACCGAAAATGAAGCCTGTACACGTGATACGGCGGACGGCGGACGGACATTGCATTTTTTGAATCTACGCACCTTGAAATGGAAAAGAAAAAAGTTTGAGGGGGGGTTATAAAAATTTTTTGCTGAGCGATTACATAGGTGTATTATTCAGAGAATAATAAACCAAAATGCAATGTCCGTCCGCCGTCCTATTCGCAGAGGGCAGGAAGCCGGCGAAGGTGCGTATCGAGCCGTCGCTAGAGGCGAGAAGGCGGGACGCTGTTCGCAGAAGCCGGTAGCCGGTGAAGGTTGCGTGTTCGTCGTCGGGGTGACCAGTGTGATGATCCAGCGGGAGCAATAAGTACACGAAACTCTCAGTAGTCGGTTTGTGACTTGAATGCATGTTTATTGGTTAAATACATCGCCTTTTTATACCCCTTATTACAGACCCGGAGGGGGGTAGGGGAACCCCGCTCCGGGAAGCCGCCAAGACGCTGCTTATACCTCAAGTGACGCTATTACATTTTTTATAGGGAGCAGCCGATCACTACAGTGTTAAAAAATTTTTTGCTGAGCGAATACATAGGTGTATTATTCACAGAATAATAAACCAAAACAAAAATGCAATATGGCTGCTCACTAATCAGACTTCGGCTGAATAGTTAAATTTAACTAGAGCTTCGATCTCGAGTTAATGATAGTCACTGATTAGCGATAATCAGCAGCTAAAGTGAATTGGTAAACGGATATATGCGAGAGATAATCAGAGATTTGACTTAGTCAGACTTTAATCGGGCTTGCAAATGTGATTGATAAACCAGCATTTAAAATGTTCACTTCCTTTAATTGGGCTTGTACGTACTATAAACAATAAACAATAATTTTGATTGGAGGGGTCAAAATGGTTACGAATACAGCAAAAGTCGAGCGAAGCGTCTTCCAACAAATAGAGAAGTATCGAACGGTAAGAATCATTCATCCCGAAGTATAATAGGTATATATTCATGAACTCGAATGAATGAATCATTGGCTCGATCAGCATTGCACTTGACGTTGCCGGTTGATTAAAATGCATTCCTCCTCGTCTTAGAAGCTCCAAGTCTAAAATATAATAAATAATTGGCGAACTACCTTGAAACAGAAAGCCGATCGACAGTAATCAATAATTGTTGGTGGGGGTTACCGCTGCAACACGATGTGTGCCATATTTTCAATGCGCTCTTTCATATTATTACATAGGAGTTAGTAGGTACATGGTGGACGGTGCTGAGTTTCAAGGTGAAGAATTGACAGGGCGATTGGCAATTTTATCCATCTCAATTATCTCGAGTTGAGACCAGGTCATTTTGTGCGACATACATATAATAAACCATTGGCTTTTTGCAATTTCACACATACTTGTCTGCCTCGATTCACGCCTTCATACCAATTTAGGTGAATCTAAATCAATTTCTGGCGATCTGTAGCATTTTCAACCAATTTGTAGCGAATCTCCTAAAATACTCCTATTCGACCCACACTTTATTTTGACATTTGCATACATGTCTTAGCTCTGGCACATGAACTGAAAATTGCTCACGAAAACTCGTTACGAAAAATCGTCGCGAAGAAATGCTCACGGATACTTTTCTGATGATTTTCTTCGCTTACAACCGAATCGTTGCTACGGAATTTTATCTTCACCATTTTGCATCGTTCACCACTCGTTGGAAAGCTCTTGATTTATCTGACTCATCACCACATCCCTGAGAAGCACTGATTACGAGCTTGGTGTGATGCGAAAACTTATTTGGGGGGCGTTTCCAAAAAGAATATGACGGCAGATTATGGATGTGGAATTACTATCAGAAGTAGTAACCAAGGAACATCATTATATATAGTTACATATTGTTGAATTCACTTCACTTTCGCATTTTTGAGTGGTACGCGTGCGTGCGATGGATTTTCCATTTTCCCGTAGGCACCGCACTTCTCTTTACTTTCTATATTATACTTATAGGATATTTCCACAATTGGGAGAAAACTTCTCCAACGGCGTGAATGAACACATGGCTGTAACCATGCGATTGAATCTTACCAACGCCATAATGTCATATTGGAGCCGTATACCTACTTACTAGCTTATCGATGCCACTAGTAGACATGAAAATGGTCTCCCGTCGTTGCATAAGTGTATGCAACGACTTTGTTTTAAATTTATATGCTTAATTTGGTATTTCAATTTTTAAACCCATTTTTAGCCATAACACCCCTAAGTTTTAAACGCATTCTTAAATTTGTCATTTTAGAGACCTACATACATTTCGACGCAATTTCAAATATTTCATCACGCAGGCCCGACACTATCCGAGAGGACACACTTGATGAAGAAAGTCACAATCTACGATTTCGGGAGCGTAAAATGTTTTATGACTTGTAATGATCATTGAGTTGGTAATTTGATTTGAGCACAATAACACCAAGCTGCAACTCCGGTGACAATTACCTAGTCGATTTTATTGCTTTTTGCGATCGCAAAAACTAAGATTTGGGCTTGGACGCACAGCTCATCTTGCATCGATTGCCAGGAAACCGATGTCTTGAAAGATCAAATATGAAACTTGGAACGTTGGATATCTCTCTGGGGAAGAGCCAGAGCTGATTGGAGACATCAATATTTATGAATAATATTATAAATTCTAGTAAGGGTGGTAGGACGAAGTTGGATGACTGCTACTAAAGTATTCACCGACCTATCAAGAGTCAGCGCGAGGAAATGGAAAAATCTCGAGACTGAAGCGAGGGGAAAGTGAAACTACGAGTGCAAAACTTTACTTATTAATCTGGCCACAAACGAGCGGATATTTACGGAAAATGTGATCGGCCGATCAGGATGGCCGATATCGCGACCGACCCGGTCGGCCGATCGCGATCTGCCGTCGCCCCAACGTGCAAAAGAGTCCACGATGAAAATCTGGCAGACTTCACTCGCCGATGTCTATCATCCGATCAGATCGTCTCGTTAATGGGGCAAATCGGCAGATTTCCGGCAAATTTCGATCGGTCACCGACCTAGATCTGGCAGATTCAAATCATTTGACACGACAAAAGATTTCCGAGATCTGCGGCAGATCTGTGGGCTGTGTCAGTGTTCCTCGCCACGTGCAGTTTGAAGCAGTGTTCTACTGGAACTAATTTTAAACTAATTTCAAAAGTATGGGGCTACAACGCCTTCTACGCGGCAGGCGTAATGGAATTGCGTTTGTAGGATGTTTTTGTACGATTAACCGCGAAATTTACAAAAACATTGAACGCACTAGTTGGGTCAAGTCGTGGGTCGCTATGAGAAATACCTTCGGGCATATGAAGTTGGTAAACCACCTTAAGCAAAATCATCCTGCTGACTTCGAAAATTACACACGTATGGACGAAGAAGATTTCAATACTCTTCTAGGTGAGTACGATTGATTTTGGCATCTCAGTTGTTGAAAAAAATATGTTGAAGTGCAATTTGTAAAAATATTTAGAGAACCACGATAGTTCTGAAGAGGTTTTATGGTATTTAAAAAACAAAACCAATTCAATTTCGATTCAATTTTTTATTCAGCAAATACTCTATACAACAAATACAATGATTTTTAGAGTGTCTACATGCATAATAAAAGTTCTAAACTTATGTTGGCTTATCAGCCTAAGATCAATGACCAGGCTCGTCTCTTCCACCGCTATTTATTACTGCGTATGAATGTATCAGCAGTTTCAATGACAAAACACACCGTAAGTGTTTGGAGAATGAGTTACACTGATCAAAAACTAACAGTATTTACAGGTTATTCCTAAGTAGTTCGTAATTCCACATAGTTATATATTAATTGCAACGCAATTCTTAGCCCGACCCCCAACTAGTTTTTTTGTCACATGTCACACTTTTTTGTCCCGCAATACCGTTGCTAGGGAAGCTAATTTCTATGCTATTCACGCTATGAACCTATAATTTGGTATTTAGCCTCCTTAGGACTTCAACTTGACATTGCCAAGGCCCCGAATCAGCTGAGTGGCCCCTGAAGCTAATTTCGATCCTTTTCACACTATGAAGCTGTAATTTGGTATTTAGCCTCCTTAGGACTTTAACTTGACATTGCCCAGGCCCCGAATCAGCTGAGTGGCTCCTGAAGCTAATTTCGATCCTTTTCACACTATGAAGCTGTAATTTGGTATTTAGCCTCCTTAGGACTTTCTATGTCGGACTCAAATTGCGTTGCAAATTCCTCGTTCTATACAAAGTATAGAAGAGAAGAGATTGGGGGTCCAGGGGGCTCGCCCCCTGGCGAGGCGCGGAGCGCCGAGTATATATATATGTATTGTATTCAATATATATATATTGAATTTGGTTAGTTAATTACTATTATTGATTGATTAATTATTAACTAATTAATTAATTATTAATTAATTATTTATTTATTACAAATTACTTATTTATTTATTACAAATTATTTTTATTATTTATTTATTTATTATTTATTTATTAGTACAAATTATTTATTACAAATTATTTATTACAAATTATTACAATACAAATTACCCTATTCACGCTATGAAGCTGTAATTTGGTATTTAGCCTCCTTAGGACTTTAACTTGACATTGCCCAGGCCCCGAATCAGCTGAGTGGCCCCTGAAGCTAATCTCTATGCTATTCACGCTATGAAGCTGTAATTTGGTATTTAGCCTCCTTAGGACTTTAACTTGAAATTAGCTTCAGGGGCCACTCAGCTGATTCGGGGCCTGGGCAATGTCAAGTTAAAGTCCTAAGGAGGCTAAATACCTCCTTAGGACTTTAATGTAATGAATGTAATGTAATGAATAGCATAGAAATTAGCTTCCCTAGCAACGGTATCGCGGGACAAAAAAGTGTGACATGTGACAAAAAAACTAGTTGGGGGTCGGGCTAAGAATTGCGTTGCAATTAATATGTGTGTGTGTGTGTGTGTGTGTGTGTGTGTGTGTGTGTGTGTGTGTGTGTGTGTGTGTGTGTGTGTGTGTGTGTGTGTGTGTGTGTGTGTGTGTGTGTGTGTGTGTGTGTGTGTGTGTGTGTGTGTGTGTGTGTGTGTGTGTGTGTGTGTGTGTGTGTGTGTGTGTGTGTGTGTGTGTGTGTGTGTGTGTGTGTGTGTGTGTGTGTGTGTGTGTGTGTGTGTGTGTGTGTGTGTGTGTGTGTGTGTGTGTGTGTGTGTGTGTGTGTGTGTGTGTGTGTGTGTGTGTGTGTGTGTGTGTGTGTGTGTGTGTGTGTGTGTGTGTGTGTGTGTGTGTGTGTGTGTGTGTGTGTGTGTGTGTGTGTGTGTGTGTGTGTGTGTGTTGTGTGTGTGTGTGTGTGTGTGTGTGTGTGTGTGTGTGTGTGTGTGTGTGTGTGTGTGTGTGTGTGTGTGTGTGTGTGTGTGTGTGTGTGTGTGTGTGTGTGTGTGTGTGTGTGTGTGTGTGTGTGTGTGTGTGTGTGTGTGTGTGTGTGTGTGTGTGTGTGTGTGTGTGTGTGTGTGTGTGTGTGTGTGTGTGTGTGTGTGTGTGTGTGTGTGTGTGTGTGTGTGTGTGTGTGTGTGTGTGTGTGTGTGTGTGTGTGTGTGTGTGTGTGTGTGTGTGTGTGTGTGTGTGTGTGTGTGTGTGTGTGTGTGTGTGTGTGTGTGTGTGTGTGTGTGTGTGTGTGTGTGTGTGTGTGTGTGTGTGTGTGTGTGTGTGTGTGTGTGTGTGTGTGTGTGTGTGTGTGTGTGTGTGTGTGTGTGTGTGTGTGTGTGTGTGTGTGTGTGTGTGTGTGTGTGTGTGTGTGTGTGTGTGTGTGTGTGTGTGTGTGTGTGTGTGTGTGTGTGTGTGTGTGTGTGTGTGTGTGTGTGTGTGTGTGTGTGTGTGTGTGTGTGTGTGTGTGTGTGTGTGTGTGTGTGTGTGTGTGTGTGTGTGTGTGTGTGTGTGTGTGTGTGTGTGTGTGTGTGTGTGTGTGTGTGTGTGTGTGTGTGTGTGTGTGTGTGTGTGTGTGTGTGTGTGTGTGTGTGTGTGTGTGTGTGTGTGTGTGTGTGTGTGTGTGTGTGTGTGTGTGTGTGTGTGTGTGTGTGTGTGTGTGTGTGTGTGTGTGTGTGTGTGTGTGTGTGTGTGTGTGTGTGTGTGTGTGTGTGTGTGTGTGTGTGTGTGTGTGTGTGTGTGTGTGTGTGTGTGTGTGTGTGTGTGTGTGTGTGTGTGTGTGTGTGTGTGTGTGTGTGTGTGTGTGTGTGTGTGTGTGTGTGTGTGTGTGTGTGTGTGTGTGTGTGTGTGTGTGTGTGTGTGTGTGTGTGTGTGTGTGTGTGTGTGTGTGTGTGTGTGTGTGTGTGTGTGTGTGTGTGTGTGTGTGTGTGTGTGTGTGTGTGTGTGTGTGTGTGTGTGTGTGTGTGTGTGTGTGTGTGTGTGTGTGTGTGTGTGTGTGTGTGTGTGTGTGTGTGTGTGTGTGTGTGTGTGTGTGTGTGTGTGTGTGTGTGTGTGTGTGTGTGTGTGTGTGTGTGTGTGTGTGTGTGTGTGTGTGTGTGTGTGTGTGTGTGTGTGTGTGTGTGTGTGTGTGTGTGTGTGTGTGTGTGTGTGTGTGTGTGTGTGTGTGTGTGTGTGTGTGTGTGTGTGTGTGTGTGTGTGTGTGTGTGTGTGTGTGTGTGTGTGTGTGTGTGTGTGTGTGTGTGTGTGTGTGTGTGTGTGTGTGTGTGTGTGTGTGTGTGTGTGTGTGTGTGTGTGTGTGTGTGTGTGTGTGTGTGTGTGTGTGTGTGTGTGTGTGTGTGTGTGTGTGTGTGTGTGTGTGTGTGTGTGTGTGTGTGTGTGTGTGTGTGTGTGTGTGTGTGTGTGTGTGTGTGTGTGTGTGTGTGTGTGTGTGTGTGTGTGTGTGTGTGTGTGTGTGTGTGTGTGTGTGTGTGTGTGTGTGTGTGTGTGTGTGTGTGTGTGTGTGTGTGTGTGTGTGTGTGTGTGTGTGTGTGTGTGTGTGTGTGTGTGTGTGTGTGTGTGTGTGTGTGTGTGTGTGTGTGTGTGTGTGTGTGTGTGTGTGTGTGTGTGTGTGTGTGTGTGTGTGTGTGTGTGTGTGTGTGTGTGTGTGTGTGTGTGTGTGTGTGTGTGTGTGTGTGTGTGTGTGTGTGTGTGTGTGTGTGTGTGTGTGTGTGTGTGTGTGTGTGCGTGCGTGCGTGCGTGCGTGCGTGCGTGCGTGCGTGCGTGCGTGCGTGCGTGCGTGCGTGCGTGCGTGCGTGCGTGCGTGCGTGCGTGCGTGCGTGTGTGTGTGTGTGTGTGTGTGTGTGTGTGTGTGTGTGTGTGTGTGTGAGTGTGTGTGTGTGTGTGAGTGTGAGTGTGTGTGATTTTGAACGTTGATCAATAGTTTAGGATAGGTGTTGATCGATTGTTGAGGTTACTATTGGTCTTGGCTAGGGCGGTATCTGTACAAATAGGGCTGAAGCTAGCCATGGAAATTGTCGAGTGTAGAAATCATTATGTGCCTGTGGATCTGGAGGACATAGTTGGCATTTGTTCGCGTCGGTTTAATCATCGCTTGCTTAGTAAATAAATGCAGGTATTTATGTACACATAGAACAGTTCTGTGAATACAAGCCATTCTGGGAGTGAGAACACCGAAGTGTTTGTAGTAAATAGTTGAAGTACGTTTATACCGACGTTTATACCTACTTAACAAACACGCAAGGGTTGGTAGGTACGTACTCAGGTTGTTGGTACACAGTAGGAAAGATCGGTTGAAATTGATCTGCACGTTGGCGGAGGGGGGGGGGGGGGGGGGAGGGCGACGGACAAGGTGTTTGATTCTGTCTTCACAGTTATCTCTTTCGCGAAACCTTTTGTTAGAGGGAGGCGCCAGATCACGTCGGCCGATTTCTGTGCCCGATATCGTTGACGGATATCGTTCAACAAATTTTCCGCTCAAATCGCTCGATCTTCTCGTCCAGGCATTCTACTAAACTTCCAGATTTTTACGCGGATATCTCTCAAAAACCCCACATCTGCCGTTAAAATCCGCTCGTGTGTGGCCGGCTAAAGGGTGGGTGAGGGTTAGAGAAAAGGGCACAGATTGGATTCTGAGAGACGAAGAGACAGAATTAGGCGCGACGTTGTGGTCAGGGAGGGGATGAGGGATTTCACCGTCCAGATTGAAATGGAGACGAGAGCCCTTGGAAGGTGGGGGTCGTCACGAGCCAACGACGAACACCTGCTTCCCAAAGTCCCTTCAGAAAACCTTCGTTTTGTAGCACTGGCAGCGGTGGGTCTCAGGGAAGCGGGAGGATTAACTTCAGACTTCCCCGGGGAACGTCACACGAGAGGCTTACCGAGTGCTCGGGGGCCGCGGAGTCACCGCGACCTGTGGGAAATGGGAGCAGAAGGCAGTTGATCCGAGACTCGTCAAGTTCTCTAACTGCATTTCCGCGGATATCCGCCAAGAGAGTTGGCAGTACACAACAAAACTGGGGTGAGCGGCTGGACGTTCGCGTTTACACTCTTGTCACCTGGTGGCTGGGATTGGGACGGCGACTGCGGTCCGTCGGTTCGAATCCCAACGCCACTCGTCCCAACCCGGGGCGGTGAGAAAAATGGGTAGCCACGAGCGAAATGATCGGATCAAACTCCAACCCTGAGAGGACTGTCAATCACGCCCGCGACCGACGCCAGCAGGGCAGTTGGACGTATATAAAGCACAAGCCTCGAATGGGTGTTTACTTTACTTTTTTATACAACCGAACTACTTACATAATTTCCGTACACCGTACGCCGTATCGTGCATACAGGCTTCATTTTCGGTCTAAACAATTCTTTCTTTCGCACACAAGCTCCATTTGAGCCCTAGTTGTGTCAGGAAACTTTGCAGCCCGATCGGAATATACCCAGGGGCGTTATGAGTGAAAAATTGGTATAAAAATATGTATTTTTTATGTTTGACTAACATGAGCTTTTGAGGTACCGTTTACCATGTGTTTTAGGACGAGAAGACCAAATAATATGATACGAACTAAATCACTCGCGAAGAAATCGTGGAAACCCATTTCAAAGAAAAACGGAGTTATTGAGAAAATAGTCTATTTCCACTAATACATTACAATAATTCAGTAAATTACACTAATACAGTCGATTTTGAGGTTCTAAAGAAGTTTCAGCCTTAAATTTACGTTAAATTTTGGTATAAAATCTTCGTCCTTCCGCACACAGTTTGGGTCCCTATTCTGGAACACATCTGGGTCCTACTTGAGCTCCGAAACACGGCAGCCCGATCGGCATACACCCCCAGGGGTGTTACAGTAGAAAAAGGGGTGTAAAAATAAGGGTTTTCGAGGGCTTTTTTTGAGGTTTTAGTGATCACGAGCTTGTGATGTATTGTTTTCCTTTTTTTTTTTTTTTTTTTTTTTTCTTAGGGCGAGAAGACCGAATATGAAGTTGATTTCGACCGAAGAGTGAAGAATTGAGGTTGTAACGAAGGTTCAGCTCCCGAAATTCATTTTTTATGAGTCAGAAACCTGAGAAATTGTCTGAAATCTCCATAAATTTGTATGATGCACATTCGCATGTATGGCGCTATCGATGATCACAGATGATCTGTAAAAAAAAGAGAGCCTAAGTCGTGTTTTTGGGGGCCAAAATTGGCGGAAACCATAAAAAAATGACTATTTCAATTATTGCGCATGAATGAAACAATAAATGAACAGCAAATCTGTGTAGGTATGTCCAACAGAAAAATAATCCCACGTGACAAGGACTTTGCAGCGTTTTTAAATTATGCATGTCCTTCCGGATGGTAAATTGGTGGAAAATTTGTTACAACTGCTAAAAATCGGAAAATGGACATCCACCCCCACCCCCACCACTACTAACAAAACACTTAATAATACATATCATTTTTATTACAGCCAATTTTGTCGATTTTACGCACCAAAAAATCTGGTACAAAAATTCAGTGAATATCTTTGATAATTGAAATAGTCTTTGTTCGTCTCCAGTAACCATCATCTCCCACATTTAGTAACCTTAGAGCCAGGTATGAAATGCTTAACTGACAACTGGGCAGGAGGACAACCGACTGACAAGTAAGATGTGGTAATTGGGAAGGAAATTTGCGGGAGTCAGTCGTCATGCAGGGACACGATCGCCGATCAGTGACCTAGACAGAAGGGCCACACAGAGAATAATGAGCCGTTGTGGAAGCACGCCATCGTCCTATAAGATTTTTGGTGAGTTTGATGGTAATTTTCAACGATATTCGAATCGCAAACACTCGAATTTGTGCAATTTTTTTTCTCTCCGGCGGGCAAAATTGATCTGTGAGATGAACTGACATTTTCCCCGTTCGAAATGCCGCTCATTACGCCTCGTGAATTTTCCCGACTCGGCAGTAGCTACTGTTTTGGAAAAAAAAGTAATCGAAAATTTGATCTTTGTTTCAACACTCTTTTTATTGAAAACTGCGAAGATATATTGAAAAAAAAATATATATATAAACCCGCGAATAAACGCAAGTTTGAATGAAAAAGTTAATTTTAATCATTTTCCCCATGAGCCATTGCGAAATTTGAAGTTTAATCTCGCAGATGATTTGCGTCCGTCCAATCTTCTGAGGATTTATCCCCCCCCCCCCCCCCCCCACCACCTTCGCACCTTGCTCTTGGATGTCCATATAAAAACCTGTTCCTTCCCCTCTGCTGGATGTGTATAAACTCTTTATAAAAACCGCAGCAGAAAACTATACTAGGCGAAAGTTACAGCGCTTCAAATGTGATGTGGTCAATTAGGTCATTTAGGTTCATTAGTATATTATTATTATACCACGACTTGTTCTCTTACATACAACTGGCTTGTAATTGGGCTCGCCCGTAATTTTCCAAATAAACAATAAACAACAACAATTTGGAGCGATTTCTGACAGTTATAACTCGACTTCCACAGAACCGATCGGGTTCGGATTTTGAACACTCCCTCAGGGAGCTCAAGCGAATAAGTGTGCCAAACTTCAGATCTCTCTCAGCATTTCAGCTCGGTCCCTTATGTATCTGAGGATGTAGACCTGTCTAAGAAGAAGATGGTTCCGAGGGTTTAAATTTGATAAAGGTCCTCAGGGGCAATGTATAAGGCAACTGGTCGAAGAAGGTAGGACACCACGTAGGTAGGTACCAAGCACGGCGCACACGAATATACCATGCACACCCACGACCGATCGGCTGTGCGGCTTAGCATCATTTCCTTCCTTCCTACAGTCACTGCTGTCAACTCAAGTTATGACGGAAACTCGTAGTCTTTCACATCAGGTAAGCTTGGCTTACTGTTGCATCAAGGAATACAAAATTATGTATAGCCTGGTCGACAGAGGAGAGGAGGACTAACAAGGTCCTAACTACCAGGTTGTTATAATTCAATAAAAAATAAAAACACTCCAACTCGTGTTTTAAGCTACGTAGCATCCCGAATCATTCTGCATTCACCAATTTGAACACGTAATTCAGAAATGCACTGCATTCATAGCGCGCGCGTATTATTGTCACCGAATGAATTGCCACATCAACATTCTTCGTAGAATTTAGTTCGACCCAAGCGTCGAGCATATTATTCAAATCTTTATTAGTTCAAATCTTAGCGGGAACTGTGAAAATAAGATCGGAGATAATAGCTTTAACGAGAGCGCTAACCGACGACAATATTATTTCAACTCAATGGCCAATATAACAAACAGGCTGAAGCAAACGTGGATGGGTGGGGGGGGGGGATAACTCTATTGGGCCGAGAAGTTATAAACCCAGGGTTAAATGGTTTTAATGAATACCGAGTATTTCGAATAACGATACTGGAGTTAGGCAATCGTGAAATGAGGCAATCACGTCTTATTTTAACCTACGTCCCTGTACCTGAAAAAGCTGTGACATACTCGATATGAGAAAACGCTGCAAAATACTTGTCACTTGGGTTTATTATTCTATCGAACGTACCTACAGTAATGTTGCTGTTCTTTTTTATATTTTTTCTTTTTACAGATGATCTTCGAACACTGATAGTTCCATTTTATTGTCTTGATTCACCTGCTGATAGGTACTACTGCTAGTGTTATTATACAAATTTATGGTGATTTCGGACAATTTCCCAGGTTTTTGACTCATAAAAAATGCATTTCGGGAGCATAACCTTTGTTATAACCTCAATTCTTCACTCTTTGGTCAAAATCAACTTCATACTCGGCCTTCTCGCCCTAAAAAATATGGAAAAACGATGCACCAGAAGCTCTTGTTCACTAAAATATCAAAAAACCTCGAAAATCCCTATTTTTACACCCTCTTTTCTCCTATAACGCCCCTGGGTGTATTCCGATCGGGCTGCCGTGTTTCCGAGCACAACCAGGACCAAAATTTGTTCCCAAATGGGGATCCCAACTGTGTGCGGAAGAACGTCGATTTTAGACCAAAATTTAACGAAAATTTGAGGCCGAAACTTCTTTAGAACCTCTATTTTTCACTCATTGGTCAAAACTGACTTCATATTCGGTCTTCTCATCCTAAAAAACATGGAAAACAATCTCTCAAAAGCTCATGTTACTAAAACACAAAAGATACCTACTATTATACCCATTTTGGTTTATTATTCTGTGAATAATACACTTATGTATTCGCACAGCAAAACATTTTTATAACACCCCCTCAAATTTTTTTCTTTTCCGTTTCAAGGTGCGTATATTCCAAAAATGCGATGTCCGTCCGCCGTCCGCCGCATCACGTGTACCGGGCTTCATTTTCGGTCTAAAAAAGTCGTTCTTTCGCACACATGCTCCATTTGGGCCCTAGTTGTGTCCCGTAACTTTGAAGCCCGATCGGAATATACCCAGGGGTGTTATGAGTGAAAATGTGTATAAAAATAGGTACTTTTTTTGTTTTAGTAACATGTTAGTAACATGAGCTTTTGAGATATCGTTTTCCATGTTTTTGGGGACGAGAAGACCGAATATGAAGTCAATTTTGACCAGAGTGGAAAATTGAGGTTGTAACAGATGTTCAGCTCCCAAAATTGATTATTTGTGAGGGAAGTAGTATTAACAGGTGTATCAAGACGATTAAATGGCACTGGCACTACCAATGATCAAAGATAGTTGAAAAAAAAAGAGAAGGAACGTACCTAATTTGTGTTTTAGGGGCCAGAATTGATGGAAACTATCAGAAAGAAACAAAAAACCACAGTCATGCAGCATGGCTATAAGAGCGAATTTTCGAAGAAATAACTGATTTTATGTAAAACTGTTTGTCTCAAGAAATAACCACGTTCCTTCATCTTCAAAGTGCTCTAGTTTGAGAACGGAATGAGATATCGCAATTCTGATTTCACCATCGTGTTCAGCGTACAAAAAACTTTAAAATGAGGTGTCACTTGTCAGACTGCTTCATTTTGGGAATTTATGAGTAATTTTCCCCCCCTAAAACCCCCCCTTAGAGAGACCCGATTCTGCACATCTACGAACTTAGCCTGTCGATTGCAAAGGCAGATTTTTCGTGCAAATTTGAACTTTTTATCTCAATTCTTTCGAGAGTTATCGTCTGGAATGACACATACATAAATATATATACATAATTTTTGGTGTCTTTCGGCAGTGAATTCCGGATGGTCTGAAACGGATTTTGGTATAAAAATCTTTCGGAAATTCGAGTTTTAAAAATTTTGGACCGAGAACAATATGCTTCCTTTTCTTCGAAAATTCGCTAATAAATGAAAAGCCAACATTTCTGTAGGTATGTCCAAAAGAATAATAAACCCATGTGACAAGGCCTTTGCACGTTTTTCACTCATAACACCCTTGGGTATATTTCACTCATAACATCCCTTGGGTATATTTCACTCATAACACCCTTGGGTATATTCCGATCGGGCTGTAAAGTTTTGGGATGCAACTAGGGCCCATATGGAGGATGTGGGCGATAGAACGAATTTTTTAGACCAAAAATGAAGCCCGATGACGGCGAACGGAGGAAGGCGGACGGACATATCATTTTCTGAATCTACGCACCTTGAAACGTAAAGGAAAAAATTTTGAGGGGGCAGTTATAAAAAACATTTGCTGAGCGAATACATAGGTGTATTATTCACAGAATAATAAACCAAAAGCGGCAATCCTGGAAAACTCACATTTCTGTTTATTTTCAATAATGTACCTTTGGAATCGAGCACGAAAAATTACTTACAGTGTGTGCGATGTGGAGAACCTCCAGATAGGCAGATGTCACAGACTCGTTCGTGGATGGCAGAATCGGGAAGACCGTTGACGAACACGAATACCTAAAACCGGGATCCCAATTTGTTTTACGTCACAAGTACTTGTATAGCTCACGAACGCCGCCTGACCGATCGGAATCTGACAAAGTTTCGGATAAGGCGGTCAGGGGATTTCACCGTTTTTTATGCATATTTTATAATCAAACTTCATAGTTTGATTAATTGAAGGTTGCCGAAGGACGAGGACGACAGCCGGTCGATGGAAAAATCGATGCACCGTTGAATCGATCACCACGCACGCCTAATGGAAAAGGTCCGTAGACTAACGGAAATAAATCGGTAAACCGGGGGTGCTGCCCTCCTGTATTTTCCATCTACTTATTTATTTTTATTATTGTGCACAGGACATCATGTAGTCCCACCTCGAGCACATACAACGAAATATGTAAGTATATGTATATAAGTATACTTATGGCTATGATAATGATATTTCACATGTAAAACAAGGTTTAATTAGATAGTATAGGTCAAAAATACAAAGAAAATATAATGGGAATGTCAATCCAAAAATTATCATAAACCCAGAAATTCGGCGTATACACGAGCCACCCTATCAGCGTCCAATTCACCCTACCACAACCCGTCATCAGTGGTACCTTTTCTACATCACGTTGACTAATATTATTTCTTAACCAACCACCCTAGGAATTCATGTAGGAGGAAACAACTTTTGGGAAGTTCACTCACCAATCACACTGCGAATTAAATGCGAGCTGGAGATCTCATTATAAGAAAAACGAAAGACAATTTCACGCAGGTGATGAGATTCAGTTGGTTCGAAGACACCCTTGAAGGTTTCATCTCCAAAAAATGGCAGTTCAGCTTTTGCGAAGCTTTGAGTCCCGTAATTGGTGCTCATCGTCATTCTCATTATTCTTACAATCACCGATGATTTCCTTCGCTAGGATAAATCTGTATGGACTTCCTCCTAATCATCCCGAGAAATAATAAATTATTGCTCTTGTCGCAATTTTTAAGGACGGCTCAATGAAGCCTATAGAATCTTGAAGGGTCGAAAACCGTGAAGAGACACAATGACCACCAACAACAGCTCGAGATTGATCACGAGTGATTTGGTTTGTAGCTTGAGAGCCAGACCTTGGGATTGTGATACGAGACAGTAGGCGGGGTGGTGAAAAATTGACCGTTTTTCCAGTCTTACCCTATGAGTTACACGGATTTTCGCTTTTCTATGTATTTCTAGTTAACCCGTAACCTACCCTTAAAAAAGTTATTTTTAGGCAAGTTATTTTTAGGTGCTGAGCTATCGGTGATTTCCCCTGCAACATCTTGTCCAATTAAATTCAGCTACGAACTTAGCACGGTATCTCGGAGCAATCTATACAAATCTCGCCAGCGGCGTCTAGCAGGTGGATTCGTTGCTTCACGATCTAATGAGCCTTACCCAAGATAACGCACCCTGAGCTCAGCTTGGACGTGAAAAAAGATGCTTTAAAAAAATTTAAAAAAAATGCAGCAGGCCCTCCCTCGCGTCCATGTTGCATAACGAGCAAATCATAATGAGTTCCTCGTCCTGCTCGTAGGGTTTGAAGTTCAGCTGCAGGAGATCTACCCTGAAACGGAGGGCCCAGCGCAGCACCCACAAAAGATAATATATCGCTCTTCTCCGCCGCAGGCCTCAAGCTGTGATCCAGGAGGCGGTACGAACGATTAGTTGATTCCTGCCCCTTTCGTACCATCTCATCGCGCCAGAAAGATGCCGCCACATATGACACAAGTGTGCGAATGGAAATGGCCCATTCCCACATCTCAGCAATACCTTGAACGAACCCAGCGTGAGAAACCCCGTAAGAACACTTTCCCGCTGACGGAATTTCCTGCTCGGATCAGCAAGAAAATACGTCTGGGACCTTGAAGCCACACGCCTGTGCCCAACATCACCAAAACTATCCCCACTATCAACAGAGGTGATAAAAACCATCGAAGGATAGGAATCGACGCCTTTTTCCCAATAGTCATTGGAGACGAAGTTCTATCGCGCCGTGGCATGAGCACACACAGTACCAAGTGCCATACCAGGACGATCTTCGCCGTGGGCCGCATGAGGAAAGTGACGACCCGTCATACATCCGTCACCCGGAGGAACTAGCCAGCCTCTCGGGATATCTGCCGCCTTCACGCCACAGACTCGCCCCACTCAAGGTAAAGCGAACTTTCCTACCGTTGCGCCTCTTACCGAGTACGAATCGTGTCGCGTGTGAGATAACTGTGCACTGGAGAGCATAGGAACCATTAGACTAATTATAGCATAGTAATAGGTATAATAATAACAATAATATATTATAATGTGAGTTTACACAATAATAAACCTAAGTGAATTACGATTATAATAATGCCCTTTCTCTCTCCTAGTGACACATCAAAGGCGGCATAATACATACTAGTAACTGCTCGAACTCTCCTGAAGCCATCAGCCTCAGGAAGACAGACTAGTTAACGAACTAGAACAAATCGAGCTCCTTACAAGACGTTCCGGCTGTTGCTTCCAGGTATTCAGATCAGCAATGCTCCCGTCAAAGCGGCAACCATACCTGTTTGCTAATGATTGCAGGTCTTTGAACAAGAACACCCGCCTTCTGATGAGCTCCACAGCCACCACCGGAGGCTACCTGTTCCTGAGCATCCTCAGCGTCTTCATTATGTATCTGCCCGCCAGATTCAGAGTGAAAGCAAATAGAGGCTCGGCCCCAGTCTCCAGGTATACAATATAGTTAGGGCAGTTTTTGGGCAGCCCAAACACAGACTTGATGAAATGACGCTGCACCTGCTCCACGGCATTCGACATGTACAGCTCCACACCCCCGCCCCGTAACAAAGTATGGCTCCCGTCACGGCACTAAATACTTTCAGTTTAGCATCCAACGGTATATGGGGATGCGTACAATTATCCAGTATACACGCTTGCTAATCCCAGCTTTGCCGCTGAAGCTCTGTCGGCGAAGTGCGGACTAAATGACAACCTTTGAGTCAACGTGACACCAGGATAATTATAGGAGCCCACATTGTCAACCAATTCACCCCGGGAGTACCATTACATCTCTGAGCCTAGCCGTCCTCCCCTGTGAAAAAACATGGCCTTGGATGTAAGTAAATTCACTGAGAGCCCCCAACGTGAGCAGTTCAATTATGATGCCCCCTACCGCCACCCCAAAGAGAGCTCCTCCACCAAATCATTAACATATAGCGCGAACAGTAAAGGACTCAAAAGACATCCCTGCCGTACACCACACTCAACCGAAAACTACCCAGATCGGCCACCTCCACCCCAGACCGACGTTCTGCCCCCTGCATTCGTGTCCCTTAAGAGTCTTCATAAAATTCCTCCAACCGTTCGGACCCTCTAGCTTTTGATACAGAGGGTCATGTGAATGCCGTCAAATGCAGACCTGAAATCGATGAAGAAGGCATATAACTTCATTCCAGGCCCCGAGGATAATCTCAAGTGTACCAGGCTACAAACAGTCGTAATGGCGTCGACAGTAGAGTACCCCTTCGGAAACCCATTCTCACATTCGCTCAGTAAGTGTTCCCGCTGGACATGGGCCTCCAGGCGTAGTAGTAGTAGGGCACAAAACCCCTTTGCAATGCATTCTATGAAGGATAACTCCATAGTTCTCCACGCTTGCACTATTATCTCCCTTCTTGAATAGGGGAAAAATCAGAACCGCTGAAAACTCTCAGGGACCTCGCCTGTTGCGTAAGTCCAGTTGAAGACTCAATAACCTCGATAATTTTTTTCAGAAATTATCTTTGATCACTGAAAGTGCAATTTAATTGTCTTTATTCATCTGCTGATACTACTTCTAGTGTTATTATGGTGATTTCAGACAATGTCCCAGGTTGAGTCGTAAAAAATTAATTTTAAGAGCTGAACGTCCGTTAAACCACAATTCTCTCTTTTTGGTCAAAATCAACTTCATATTCGGTCTTATCGCCCTAAAAAACATGGAAAACGATACCTCACACGCTCATGTTCACTAAAACACACATTTTTACACACACAACATATACTTGGGTGTAGTCCGATCGGGCTGCCCAGCTTCGGAGCACAACTAGACCCAAATGTGTTCCCAAACTGTGTGCAAAAGAACGACGATTTCAGACCGAAATTTAACGTAAATTTAAGGCTGAATCTTCGTGAGAACCTCAATTTTCCACTCTTTTGTAAAAATCTACTTCATATTCGTTCTCGCCCTAAAAAACACGGAAAAAGATACCTCAAAAGCTTATTTTTTTTAAACTATTTTTACCACCATTTTTCACCCATAACACCCCTGGGTATATTCCGATCGGGCTGCGAAGTTTCGGGACACAACTAGGTAGGGTTACCCTGTGAGCGAAAGAACGAATTCTTTAGACCGAAATTGAAGTAGATACGGATGATAAGGCGGACGGCCTACGGTGGATGGCGGACGGCGTACGGTGGATGGCGGACGGACATTGCATTTTTGAAATATACGCACCTTGAAACGTAAAAGAAAAAATTTTTGGAGAGGGTCATAAACATTTCTTGCTGAGCGAATACATAGGTGTATTATTCACCGAATAATAAACCAAAATGTTGAGGGCGTTATAAATAATTTTTGCTGAGCGAATACGTCGGTCTATTATTCACAGAATAATACACCGAAATTATGCGAGTTCCTGATTGGCTTCTCTGTTCTGTTCTCTTCTCCAGTCGGTATTTTCATATTGTTGATAAGTACATAATGTTTGAGCTGAACACCTTGATTATGGAATAATATTATTAATGACAGAATGAAGTCCTACATTATAAATCTGCCTACTTTCAAAACGAAAAATAATGTGATAAGCACATCTATTTAATTATTCAACTCTTTAGCACGGCGTTTGGGGAAATTCTATTCGATGTAAGACGAGACTGAAATATTGCGTGGTCTTGTTTTTTCTTCTTCCATTCCGTTCTTCACGGATCTTTCCTTTCCTTTTGCTCCAAGAATAACAAAAGTGTTTTGCGAGAGTAAACTGGTGGATGGTGGAAAAGGCTTTTTGTGTTTCAAATACTCGTAAGCATGAGTGATGGCGCCACCTCCCTTCCAACTTATATCACAGGAGCGACAAAACCCTCGTTCTGGATAAGGGATCGGGATATGCCGAGGAAGGTGGGAAAGATAGTCGGAGAGAGCTGTTTATCATCGCTGGCTGGATACAAAGTGAGTTCCGGTCTTTGACTGTCAGTGCGCCGCCGAGTGTGAGCAGCTTAGTGTGTGAAGGGAAAGCTCCCTTGCTCAGTGTGCCGGAATCAAGGAGTAGTTTCTAGGGAGAGGCAAACGGAGGTGAATTCCCTGCTACTGGCGCTATATATACTCGTTTTTACTTTTCTCGAGGAGGAATCCCAAGTAGGTATAATATATATCTCATTCATCAAGATGTCACATCAGCCATTTCATAGGGAATTTTCCGCCGAGGACGAATTAAAAGCACTTTGATGTGGGCAATATTCCATCAGTGTGAATACTCTCAACAATTCCACACCGTTAAAGAACATTGAAGTTTCTTATTTTTTTGCTTCCTCACTATTAGAGGTAGGGAAGCCTTGGATTCGTTATTGAGTAAAAAAATGTATGTCCTCCAAAATGAAAATGTCCACTACCATTTTGCGTTTTAAACATCCAGGAACATTTTTGGTTCCGTGTCTGTCTGTCTACTTAACAGGTAATTCCTTGTAACGCCCATAACTACCCGATATAATGGTCGAAGTGGGCTGAAAGGTCGATATAAATGGTCGATGTGCGAACATGAAAAAATGTTGACAGTTTCTTTCTAACGCTTCTATTTACACGAAAAATAGTCGTAGAGAGCTGATATTTTGAGGGTACACGCGGGTTGGATGGCAGATGGTCCCGTATCAAAACGAACCTACCCACTTATTCTATACGTACATGTGATTCAAGTGAGAAAGCTATACTGCCTACTCGAATTGGCAGACGATTTTAAATCATATCAATCTATGATTTTTGATTCCATAGGCAAAGATTTTGGTTTATTATTTGCATGAAAAAAAAAAAAAATTTACCTCCCTCCCCCACCCATCAAAATTTGAAGGTTTCTGTTCCAAGGTATGTAGAATCGGAAAATGGAATAAAAAGAATCTGTTCGTCCACCGTACACCACACTTAGCACTTCCCTTAGTTACCATGAACCAAAATTAATGAAATTTGGTTTGTAGGTCCCATTTGGGGTCTAGCTGGTCCGCGAATCTCTGCGTTAATGTCAGTCATCTCTAAGGGGTGGAAAATAGGGGCTAATATTTCCAGGACGCCGTTATCTCAATTTTTTTTACGTTTTTAAATAGTCCTCGAGCTTGGGAGTTATTCGAGAACACCCGGAGCATTGAGAATTAGCCCTAGATTCATAAGCTATACTTTGCCAATATGTTTCAATATGCGAGGTTGGCCCATGATGACGGTAATTAGCTACTCTTTGGGTCACCGGAAATCGATAGGTTGCATAAATTGGCATAATGTTATTGGAAGAAGATGGTCCGCAGTGAACTTTCAGAACGCATGAATCATTTTACAGTATCACTTTACAGTATCACTTAACTGGATCATTGCATTGGATCATAGTAGGACTGCGCATCAGCAAATAATCGACATTTTGAATGGCCTTTCAAATACCTGGGATTTCGCGTTGAGGCGCCGACTTCTGTTTCTCAACGGGAAAATTCTTCTAACCAATTCCCAACTTCATCCGCCATTCCCCTGTACGGCTGTGGTTACTCGATTTTAGGGCTTTCCCGGGTGGTGGGGAGCACGTCGGTAAGTATTGAACACAGAAAACACTGATGTACGCAGAAGGGGAATCTATAGATACATGTAAATAATAAACCCTTCTGTAATAATCTGCAGCGTTTTTCATTGGGGATGATGGAAGCTATCATGCCTCCTGTCAAGGGAACTACTACTAGATCGAGAAGGCTATGACACCACTAAGGGATCAGAAATACACTTTTCTAAATAATGTAAAAATCTGCGACATAAAACAGCAAAGCTGCAGAGAACCATTTCCTGCTGTCTCCGGTGACCGTCTTACAGTTGTATGTGTTTTTAAGGTACATCAGCTAGTAAGGAGAATCAAATAAACCAGTGTGCAAACGGATGTATATTGAACTTACATACTGTAGTGTGATGTCTAAAGATAACAGTGTTAATGTAGTATTATGTTTTAAGATTACTGTTGGTGCCAAAACTCTGTAATCCCCTGTTGATTGAGGGAAATGCCTCTAGAATGCCTATGAACCTCCTTTCCATGTGAGGAACATCCCCATTTGGGCTCTGCTCTCCTGTTTATGGTAGAGGAGGCGTCGAGATAAGCACAATCGTTTTTCAGTTCAAGTTAATCCTCCACACAGTCCATGTTTTTACGTCAAGTCGGGTAGCTGTCTGAGCATTCTTTCACAGCCAAGCACGAAGTTTTGGGGGGTGGTTTTGCCAGTTTCGATCCAATCTACTCGTAATTGCGAATCAGGTAGGGATTGCCCATCCTTACATCCCTAGCCGGCTTTCCTTGTTTCCAAAACCCAAAACCTAATTTGTACAACACTAACTTTTGCTACAACCATCTGCAAACTGGAGACGGCCGAACCACAAGGTAGGGTTATTTCAAATTTCATAGTTCCGGACACACGACCGGTGGTCCTTCATCTATTTCACTTTTCTTGCTTCATACCTATTTCGTCTGGATTTCGTTGGAACCAGCATTGAGCCGCTATCCAGGGGAATCGTCCTCACAATAATATCTTATTACCTAGGTGTGATGAATGTGTTTTAGCGTACATCCATCACGAGCGGTGTGAGGGGGGATGTGCCCGGTTTGGTTATGGGCGGACCACCACCATGCCCGAGATCTTTTAGGATAGTTGTTTGGTTTGGTTATGAGCGAATCACCACCATACCCAAGATCTTTTAGGTAAAGGAGAGAGACGAGGTAAGGAGGAAAGAGAGTAGTCAGCGACTAGAGGAGAGCGTAGAATAGATAAAAAGGCGAAGGAGGCGAGTAATAGGCTTGGGGGCCGTTTCCCTCCATCCTCCAGCTATTGGAGGATGGTGGGGATCCCCAGGCTGGCCCTCAGCTCTCCTGCGTCTTCTGTCCCCACTTCTAGGTTTATTTGGAGAGATCTTCAAGTTTACAGGATAGAGTTGTGGATCTGGGAGGATACCACGACACCTGGCATCAAGGGAATGGGTAGCCTACTGCATACAAAGATACCAAAAATCCTATGGAAGAAACAATACTCGAGTACTTTTTTGCCGCCATACATCAAAAGGTACCTGACAAACGTGACAAATATAGGAGGTCATTTATTGCCGCACAATAAGAACATCACTTCACACACCAGCTCTCTTGATTCACGTCCTTGTTGCCGGAAGGAGCCCATTTAATCAACTTTTCTTTCACCCTCTTAGGAAACGCAGTGGGGTTTAACGTCTCAAGAGCAGCAGGGAAGTCACTGAACGTATTAATTTATACTCTCTTTGTCAGGAATATGCCTTTGTACCAAAGCAAGCCGATAACTCCGAACAGATAGGTGGTCCCAGTTCCACGTGGCGTATTGGTGATTGCCACCGAAGCGTGGGAAATTTAGATTTTCACCAACTCTGGTGAAAACTCACAGGATGTAGAGCGCTGGAAGAGTTAAAAGTTCCAAATTACTGAACAGTTCCTTGCAGCGAGCGTCAGAACCCTCTATTTTTAAGATTAAGAATCCTCCCTCCAAAACTTTGTTTGTCGCGAAGACACTTCACCATTACTTTAAGAACGATCTTCCCAATTCCCCCGTTGCGATGGCGTTACTCGTCTTTTCTTTGGTGTATTTGTACATGTCCCGGTCCCAAGAAATGACTTTTTTCAAAAGGCAGCATACTTGGCTCCTCGATTGTTCATAGAACTACTACTGCACCTTAGTATCATTCAATTATTTTATAAATTCAAGTGTGGCTAGAATGACTTCCTTACCAAGAAATACGCGGAAAATGACAATATGTCCGTACTTAGCTCTGCTTTACTAACTAAATGTAAGTTCCGTCCCTGTCTTTCATTGTAATGGTTTTCCTTAATTTAACCTTATTCACTCGTGTTTATCCAAGCCTTTAATGTTGTTCATCTCTGTCACTAGTATAAATTAAAGTTATATATTTTGTAACCAATCATATTTAATTAGCCAGTCTTGATCTCCGGACAATTTTCTAAATTTTGGAAATCAGAAACTGCCAGTGACTACTACTACTCATAATATCTGGTATCAAATACTTATAACTTATTACTATATTAAAATATGCTTCCTCTTCTTGTAAATAAAGGTTTTTGAACGATTTTTATATAATTGTATATATAATATTATTATTGTATTTTATCTCACCTACAATAATTTATGTTCATTTTACATACACGTATAAATGACCTCTGAAAGAAACGGGCACACACTTGATACTCCTAAGCCCTCAAGATGATATAAAAATATACAGATGCGTTGGCCTGAAAGACTCTCTTTATCGACCCCGATCGAAACTCAAGATCACACTACCAGTTTATATAAATATCGGTTGGGGGTTTTAAGTACCTTGAAACGGACTTCTTTTTTTAATGCTAGATTCCAAAGGTTCATTATTGATAAGGTAGGTTATTTGACCATAATTATTAGGGGCCGTGGAGTCCGCGAGGGTTAAGCCGGGTTTACAGTGGTCGATCTGAAGGTGGAGTAGAGTGGTAGAGTAGAGTACAATTATTCTATCCTACTCGAGTAAACATTTTCAGTAGAGTAGAGTTGACTCTACTGACTAGAAAGTAGTAGAGTGGTAGAGCACGGTGGTAGAGTGGTTGTACTCTACTGACTCCCCCACTACCAAAATTTGAACTCTACTGTTCACTCTACCATCTACTCTACACATGTAAACGGTGCAGTAGAGTTTGAAGGAGAGGAAGAAGGGAAGAGACACAAGTCTTGAAAAGAAGTGACTATTTGAGTTATGGCATCGTTCATTACAGTATCACTGCTTTTGTGACACCATGCCAAGTAACTGTTCAGTGCCTCAGGACCAATTCTCATCACAAGTTTAAACTCATCAGGATCTCCAAACCCCTGACCCACTCCCTTCTTGCTCCCACTCTCTTCTTCAACACCTCTTCCGTTTCCTTCAGCAAAACATTGGATAAAGAAGTAAAGGCTTCCTAATTTTTTGGTTTATTATTTTCAATAATGAACCATTGGAATCGAGCATGAAAAAAAAAAAGTTCTTACCTCCCTCAAAATTTGATGGTTTACGTTTCAAGGTACGTAGAATCCGAAAATGCAATAAAAATATTTCTGTCTGTCCGCCGTACGCCGTACGGGCCACTTTTCTTAGTAACCATGAACAGAAATCGATGAAATTCGGGTTATAGGTTCCGTTCGGGCTCTAGTTGGTCCTCGAAGCTCGACGTTACTGTCAGTCACCTCTAAGGGGTTCAAAATAGGGGTTGAAATGTTCAGAACGCCGTATCTCGAGAACTTTCGACTGAAGGGTATGGTTCTTTTTTTACGATTTTAAATTTGTCTTGAGCTAAAAAATTTTTTGAGACCACCCGGAGCGCTGTATACGTCCAGCCGTTCGTGTGCACCAAAAAGCTTCGTTAATACGATCGTGAATCAAACGGTATAAATCCGGCCGGGATTTCATCACTAAGGAGCACCTGATTATACTCAAGGATAGCTGTATGAAGTCGAGATGGTTATTGTGCGATATTATTTCATTTGATAAGTGATGGATGGACTATCGGATTTTGTTGGTAGGTACTTGTGAAACTTGAACAAACTTTGAAGTATTATTGATGGGTAAATTATTACACAACGGCAAATTATTACACAACGGTAAATTATTAAATAACGGTAAATTATTACACAGCGGTAAATTATTACATAACGGTAAATTATAACACAACGGTTCATCTACCAAGAAGGGGCTGGATTTTGTTGATCGGTACTTTTGCAACATGACCAACCGTGTAAGTATTATTGATGGGCAAGTTATTACACAACGGTTCATTATACTTGACCAGAGGGTAGGAACTGACCACAGAAAACAGTGATCTACGCAGAAGGGGCATCTATTTCACTCCACATCAACAATTTACCTTCAGAACTTCATTATTTGCGTTTCTTTTCGCCATTTTAGTTACTGTTTGTCATCGACAGAATTATTTTAGCAACATCTAATCTAACTCGTGATTTAGGTAGGTACCTAGTAACGAGTACGGGGTTAGCTACGGAGGGTCTGCGATCTACATTATATGTATAGACTAGTACATAATTATATAGACGGGTTATCTATACAGAGAGCTGTGATCTGTAAAAGAAGGGTATTCTGTACAAAATAATAAACCGTTGTGCAGGGATTTGCGGCGTTCTTTCTTTATAATAGACATGGTACAGAAGAACTTGATCAGATTAGAATAGAAAGCAAAAATGAAAATCAACAGAGAGATTTCTCTACTACACCTTTCTGGAAACAGCACTCGACTGACGTGACGTGTGAATGATTCAGGTAGAGATGAATGCACTCTACTCAACCTTCAACACAGCCCGGCTTTAGAGCGCCCGATCTTTATCCCCGTTTGGGATAAAAGTGCGACCCGACCAGCGAAAAGCGAGTGGCGAGTAGCTCTTCAGCTCTGATGGAATCATGTGAAGCCCACAGGGACTTTAGTTGAAATTAATAAGTACCTAGTGTCTATCTTTCGAGTAATAGGTCCCCCCAGGAATATATGAGTAAGTTCAAATCCAGGGTTATAATACTAAAAATAATAATAATAATTTTCAGCGTTTTTAAACAATTATAACTCGGCTTCTACTGAGCCTATCGGGTTCAGATTTTAGCTCTTAAAACCCTCTCTAACCTTCACAAACGCCCCCATTGTTGTTCAGCTTCCTGTTCTACAGCTTCACAGGCATAACGGATCGAACTGAAATTTTACACACGGATTCGTTATGGTCCAAAGAAGTGCCTTTAGTGCCCCCCTCCCCCCCAACCATATCGAATCAGTGTGTACAATTTCTGTTATGCCGTACAATTCTGTTATTTCCGTTTCCGTTATGCCTGTGAAGCTGTAGAACAGGAAGACGAACAACGGCAAGATCAAGAAGTAGAAAACTTCTATAACTCCGGCATCTGATGGTTCCGAGGGTTGAAATTTGGTTCACGTCCTCAGAGGCCCCTCGAAAATGGATGTACGAAAAAGGAACACTGGATACCCCAATGGTGGCAGAGTTACGGGGGAAGGGGTGGGGGCTATTTGTTCCGTCCCTTTTCTTGTGCAGGCGTGACGCTCCCACGTCCCTAGACATATATTACTTCGACCTAGCATAATAAATGGTTTGACTTCGACCAAGCAGAAGCTCTCATTTCAAGATATTATACCGCGATATTATAGAGCAAGAAATTTCTTAAACGTTTACACTTTAGTAGAATTTAATTTGCGGTCGGCACACGGCCCGAGTTTGCTAGAGCTGCATTCTCCAACGAGCAAGCGAAAACTTTAACCATGAGAAAACTTTGTAAAAGGGTAGCAACGGGGACAGCTTGCGAGGCGCAGGAAGTTGTGGTTTTAAAGAGGAAATACGAGTAAATAGGGTGATTATTATAAATATTTCATTCGAGGCAAGTGTAAATATCGTTTGCACTGGTCAGATGAAAGAGGATCCAAGCTTCACTCCGGGATATGTATTATTCACAGTCGGAGCAGGTGACGGGTAGTGGGAGGGTGAAGTGGGCACTAATGGGATGGCTCGTGTGTACGTCAAACTCCCTTTTCCACTGTGAGAAAGGCATTTTCTTTCCTGCTTTATTCAGTGCAATTCCTCAAGGGTACCCACAAAAAATTAACACGAAAAGATCGGGCGTACGAAAAAAAAGAGGGAAAAAAGAAACTTGACACTGAGTAGGGATGGCCCCAGACATACACTAGTAGGGATCGAGAATTGTTTAAAAACAGAAACAATCTCGAGTCCTGTTCATTTAGCGGCATGGGCGGATAGGTGTGCCGCAATAGCAATAGACTGCCTCCGTCTAACAATATGTACAAAAGCGACACTGCTGAAGCCAACGTAACAACATCTAAAAGAAGGTTGCTAGGTAGTGTTTAAGTTAACCCCCAGCAATCATCAAACAACCAACATCTGCTACAACCAACGCCACAACTAAAACTCCATTTCCAGGTGTTCGAGGGACTACTGATTAACGTAAAATGTTGCAATAGAACGTGCAAGTAAAATCGTCGGTTGAGTGGAAGAAGTGATCAAGCCCATTTTTGCGAAATCGAGTTTTTGGTACCATCGGGTTCGCCAAGAACTCATCTACAGGATAGTAGGATAGTATATTTTACAACCACCCCCCTCATCACCACCCACGATAAGTGCATTCAGGGCAGAATCCTGAAAAATTCGTGAATTTAGGTATTTACCAGAAAACCAACCGGCGTCATAATGATCAAGTACCACATCATCACTTTTCCCTTTCCAACTTTTCGGATTCAAGTGTCGCTTCTTACCGCTGAAAGTGATCAACGCCATTTTTACTGGAATATTATAGCGTACCATTTGTTTTCATTAGCTCAGGCGTCGTTGGTATGACGAAGTGAACGCCAACCATCAGCCGTATTCCCGTTTGCTCGGCTCTGGATTCTCGAATGCTTCCACTGTTTACCTCTTCCAGTCTTTTTATTGTGAATTTTTCATATAAATAGTTTTCGTTTCCGTGCTATCAACGTACCTCTGCCTGATGCTGTGCTTCGGGGGAAGTTATTAGTGGCTAAAGCTCTGCTAAACGCGACTAAAGGTAGGTGTAGGTACTTTATCGATTCCGTTCTTACTTCTTATTCGCACAACTGCTTGGGTTTAACCTATATCCTCACAAAATAGAAGGCAAGAGGCAGCGTTTCTCCTTTGTGATGGTGGTTTTCCATTTCTGATCGGGCTGGTGTGTGGCTGGTTTCTAACGTGTGATTAAGGATTGAAAAATTAGCTTCTCGAATCAATTCCAGTATCGAATTACACTTGGGATTCTCGTTTTTTTTTTTCTTTCTTGAAATAGTTACCTACCTACCTACCAAGATGAGGTGCAGGACCTCGAAATATTTTTTTCTAAAATAATTGTTATCAACCGCAGTAGTAGAATAAACAAATTGGAATACAACGTTTTAAAATATGGAATTTAGTATACTCAACTCCATGGTTTTCCCTTGGACTTTATCATTTTTCTCAGTGGAGTTTGAGCTGCTCGGACAAATCCTTCCTGGAAAAATTGATCAACTCCGTTTTTCTGTCACTTTTCGGAACTTTTTTCCAGCCGGAGCGGTTTTTGGCTGTTTGGGCAACTTAAAAACTCTTTGATCACTTTTTCTACTCAACCGACGAAATTACCTTATAACTGGAGACGCCACAACTAATATAACTTTGAATCAATAATAATAATTTTGACACTGTCAACTTGAGTTTCTATGGTCACGACGCGGTTGGGTGGGCTGCTTTTACTAATAAACCACAAAGGTGGATCAAGATTTTACGTCCACTACACGAATTAGATGGACCACATCAACTGCTAAACCACGAGAACCTGAGTAGTGATTTGACGCGTGACATAAATATACGCTGCTTTGAAGTATCTCTTAATTTATCACTAATTTCACCTGAAATCAATGTCTTGATGGGCTGACGTAGGTGGCTCTTTATTTGCTGCAACTCAGGATTTCACCCTTGCGAGAGGAGTCAGGTAGACTGCTTCAAATATCAACCACGGGAATTTGATAAATATCACTCACACACGGCTAAAATCAATTCAAAGGCTAAAATATAACTCAAACCACGCGGAGACCTCTCAACCATCACTCGATCCCTCCCACTTTCTCTTTCGCAATAAACTGTTTGAAACATCTATTAAACTGAAGAGAGGGGAAAAAGGAATTGTCCATAAAAAGTAACTGTACGCCCACTCTACCCTTTAGGACTGAGTGTTGTACAATTGTTGTCCGTTGTTTAAACATTGAAGCGACTCCGGGATTAGAACTTGCTGGCGCTCCTTTTCCTCGCCAGGTTTTGCCAAGCCCATTTTCTTTTCCTCCGTTTTGTTTGAGTTCCTTCGTAGAACGTATTAGAGGACGCGGAACGGTGAATTTGATGCTATTCTCCAGAGAATCCAACAGAGTGGGGGGAGGTTATTCGAAATGCATATCCGGTCGGGATGGCGGAAACTGTTATTAGGAGAACTGAGATTCGCCGAGGTGTAAAATGCTTCGGGAGGATATGGAAGAAGGGAATTCCTTTGGGATGACGTTCAGAAGCTGAACATGTTACTTCAGAGTAGCTAAAGATAACCGAAAGCCCGGAACAATAAGAATGCTTTTAAGAAGTGCAAATACACAGCAAGTATGGAATACACAGGAGAGTACAAAGAGTTGAACAACAATATCTCGAACCGAAGAACGGCACTGAAATATGATTTAGCCTCCTTGCGATATTGTAAATAATTATTGTTGTTGTTCATCAACGAAACCATAGGAATCGAGGTTGTTTTACGTTCCAAAAGGTAATTACGTAGTGGACACCATAGAGAAAAAGTCGTGGCTAGCACAAGTCTTGGATAGCACTATGAGCATTCAAGATCAACGTATAACTTTGAGAAATTCTAAATATAAATAAAACAAATAATTATATGGGCAGAGTCTGAATGAGGATGATATATTAGACACTTTTTACAACCAAGGTTGACAGTGACGTGCAACCACATCAGCATCATGTATCTGTCTAAAGCATCTAATATCTACATGCTGATCACCGTAACGATTCCAATCACTGTAATCGTCAATAATAAAATATAATTGTCGTGGTATCCTCCCAGAACCACTCCTTGCAAACTTAATATCTCGCCAAATAAACATGGAAGTGGGGATCCCCACCATCCTCCACTAGCTGGAGGATGGAGGGAGACAGCCCTGAGGGCTATAAATACTCGCCTCCTTCGTCTTTCTAGCCATTCTACGCTCTCCTTAAGTCGCTGAATTATCTCTCTCTCCTCACTCCTCATCTCTCTCCTTATACCAAAAAGATCCTGGGTATGGTGGTGGTGGTCCACTCATAACCAAACCAGGCACGCTCCCAAAAAGATTCCGGGCATGGTGGTGGTCCGCCCCTAACCAAACCGGACATACATCCAAAAAGATCCTGGGCATGGAGGTAGTACGCCTATAACCAAACCGGGCACATCCTCCCTCAACACCTCTCGTAGTGGATGTGCGTCAAAATATACATTCACTACAATAATCATATCATAATAATGCTTTCCGGTCGTACCGCATGTGCCACATGCACTTGTTGTCCTTTGTATCTGGTCGTAGTGGATGTGTCACATGCAGCCACTTTAAACTTTAATATTATCTTTCTACTCAGCCAATAATTATTTTTAGACAATTTCTTCCCAACTACAGTACCTAAGCAACAAATAGCTTCAAAAATTGGCGTGGTAAAATTTTTTTGGAGGCTTCTTCAGCGCCGGAAGTTATAGATGACCCTTCGCGTTATCCAGGTGGGAAGCTCGAATGAAATGGGATTTTTCGCCTTGCCATCATTAGTATCATTCATTGATTCTGTATATCTCCTTCAATTCGCCTTGTTATCATTGATTCATCTTCTTCGCCACTTCTTGAATTCGTATCTTTTATTATTTTCATAGCTTTGATATTATTGTGTTTTTGTGGTTTTCCTCATTTTGTGAGCCTTGCAAGATGCCGAAACGGCGGTGGACTGAGGCAGAGCTATTGGAAATTCTTCAAGATGAAGAACCAGCTGTCTGTGTAAGTGTCGTTCTAGAAGCACTGCCCAAGTCGTTGAACAAAATCAAAATGTTTGACATTATGACAGGGTACACCTAGGATGTCTAGTATTTTTGAGACCTAAAGCCTAGTTGATCGGACCATTAGAACCCGTAAGAAGGGTACATTTTCAGACTAGTTTGATCGTCTTCACCTATTTCACCTCATTTTATTTATTAAATTAGAATTATTTGTGAAGGAATTTTTTAACTTTCAGTATTTTGATCTGACAATGTCACTCCCCTAGATTCGAAATCAGTCGGGAAAACGCACAATAGTTTGATAATTTGAACCACGAACAATTTTTTGAGATGGTACCAAAATTCTAAGATTCCTCAAAACACCGTGTCCTAATGTCATAATGGCTGCCTGCATGTATGACGCATGCACTACGACCGCTGCGCCTATTTGACCTCATCCACCGTACGACTGCAAAAGGTTAATATCATAAGCGTGGAAACAAATTCATCAGTTATAATTATACTGACTCGCTTTCCCCCGACAGTCGGAATAAGTCCATAGTCATATAATATATATATCACTTCCAAAAAAAAAATTTCTCATTCATACATACAGGTAAAAACAAAATTAAGGCAGCTTGTGTGGGTATTGCAGAAATATTATGGAAATATATTTCCTCTGTATGACGAACTATACACAGAGGAAGGAGTCTTCCAGCATATTAACTGAATTAAATCAGCAAGAAGTTACATAGGTACCATCAAATAAACAAATTAAAACTGCAACATAGCAAGACAGAGAACGAAAGATTAACGTACGTAGCATAACTGAAAATTATTACAATAACAATTTATTGAGAGAACGAAAAAGAATAAGGGAAAGAAAAGTTCTATTCAATATAGTTTTCAAACAATAATTTTGAAATGATTGCCATGGCCTTCTGGTTTTCACGGTTCTTATCTCCAAAGGTGAATTGGAATATTTGACGCCAACAAAGATATGTGTAATTGAGAACTGACATCGAGGACTGGTAGAGATGTGTCTCTATAACGTCAAGTGTCTCTACGTAGTTGAAGCACTGAGGATTTTATGGAGAGCTGACGGAGGTTGGATTTTCAATTTTTTGAACAAAGGTGCCTGTATGTTCCCGATATGAATTGCCTTCCATCACTCGAATGATAGTTTTTGAGTTCTAAAATGAGGGGAATACATATTGGAGTAGCGATTGGACTAAAGCGTGATGAACAGTTTGAACTGTGCTGTCTGACAGGAAGTTTCTAGGAAGCCCCATATGAGAGAAAAGCGCTCTCGAGGTCAGTAACAGTTCTGGCCATCAAATTTATACCATCAGCATAGGCCTATGGTTTTAATGGAGCGCACTACCACACCAGTGAATTGTACAAACACCGTGTTGACTGACTGTGTATAAGAACGAATTGCATTATGTACAAAAGTAGACAAATGTAAAAAAGCGTAACAAGGCAGCTGCTTTGAGCTGCTCTTCTTCTCTTCAGTGATTATTTGTCCAGACTTCGTGCCATGTATGGGCATAGATTTGTTTGTTTGTTGTTGATGCCTTTGGCGTAGTCGATTTTTCTGTACACTAGCTTTCGAACTGGCGGGGTTGATGTAAGATGTAGATGGATTTCCGCTGAATGATGATGGTGGGGGCGGTTAAAACAGTATTGTTGAATCTTGCAAGTATTGGTAGATAGTAGGCAGGGTTTCTGCCGAGTGGTCGTTTTTGAGGTTTTCTACTTATGTTGTTCAAAAGAACTACGTGTAACAACGTAGTTGCTTTGAACAATATAAGTAGAAAACTAAAATGCGACAGACAAAATAAGTAAAGCACCAACGCAACGTAAGCGGTAGTTGAGTGTGCGTATAACGTCTGGAGCCCGGCGATGTCGGCCACAGGCCAAATAACATTCATAACATCAGCATCAATATTTGATTATATTGGTCAAAAGACAGGAGGCCAAAAAACTACCAAGGGAGGCTCAAATTAATCTAGAGTGCTCCTTTAGTGACCATAACAAATCCGAGGTACCCAGATGTGGTGCCTCGGATAAGCAGTTTAATCTTTACGGAAAATGGTGGAAAAGGGAAGTATCAGCTTTAGCTTAAAGCTGGACGTATCTTACTTTGTGTAATTCCGAACTTCTGTCGAATTTCGTGTAATTATAGTAAATTACACACCATAACGTTGACTAACTGCATTATGTAATGTCACAACTTGAGGACTTATGAAGCTTCGATATGAGGTTTCCCATACTTCTTGATTAATTGATACCATTAAACTGATGGTTGGAAAACGATGGATAAAATAAACCTCAGGCACACAACAGAAGGAGAAGTAATAGATTTTGAATTGTTTGTAACCTCCGAGGAAAGCTACGTGAAAGACAAGGGGAAATCATGGTGGGGAGGGGGGAGGAGGCTGCCCCCTCCACCCCATAACTTTCCTCGGGCCTTCTGAATTAATGAGATGGTAAATACAGAGGGAAATGGATTGATGGGACTTCAGGTTCACTCGTCTACCGCTCGGGGCGCTGAAAACAAATAGCTCGAATGCCCCTCGACGGTTTACAGACGGCTCAATTCGTCGGGGTTTTAGTACAACCCCCCCCCCCCCCCCCCACGGGTGCCTCAACGGTGTACGTAGCCCATACATCATCCTTGACGTCACAAACTGCCCCTTTTCTTGTAAATACAGGTGTTGAGTACGGAACATGCCTTTACAAAAGAAAACTAGGCGTCTCTCAAACTCCGGGGAACCTCCCTCGGTTTTCTTCTGCAACAACTCGCGGAAACCGTGCTCCCGTGTAGAAGATACCAACCATTTTCGTTGAAATCCTATTGAAAAAACGCTGCACGGTTTTCCACAGCGATAAACTATTCTCTGTACTGACTATTCTGAATGCGACACACTTCGACGGAGAACAATGAATGTGCCAATCCTCTGAGAATATCACAGGAAAGCGCTTCACAATAAAACGTCGCCCAAGTTTATTGACACAGCATCCCCGTATTGATAACATGATAGTGTGGAAATAAGTAGATCAATTTAAAGTATGATAAATGATCAATTCAGTACAGATTAGCGTGGATTCAAGATTTCTATATATAATTTGATTTGCTGTTATGCATGAAACATAATGACGTGACCATCTACGGCCCAAATCGCATGACTCCTGAACATTTCATCAAAATCGGGCCATTGATTCGCCAGAAATTGAGAACCTCAGATTTCGCTTTTGCGCATGCGCAGTGGCCATACAAACCATCCGATCGCGATGAAATTCTTAGGGCGATTTAGGGGCTAATCCGCATAAGCCCTACAAATGTCAGCAAAATCTGATACAATAATTGAAGAAACTATGCCTGTGGCAAGGATTTGCGGGCACATACGGACAGACAGGCAAGCACACACAACCAAATTTGTTCAAAAATCTCTAAAATGTAAAACGCGAGTAGAAATTTTCATTTTGGGGGCAAAAACGCTGTAAATTATTACACAACGTTTCATTATATTTCTGTGTAGACCCTTTTGCGTAGATCACTTTTTTTGGGGTCAATAATACCTACCGTCGCACTTCCACCAGAAAAGCGCTAAATCGAGTACAGGAGCCGGCCTGACTGTTAAAGTTACCTACAGAAATATGCATTTTTCCACCGCCCATACAGGAAGCCACCGGTCAGGGAAAAGTCAGGGAAAAAGATTTTGGTCTGGGAAGTCAGGGATTATTACCCATCCGTCCCCTCAGCTCCCCGCAGTTCTGAGGGAAGTTCGAGGGAATACGAATGGGAAGTTCGATTATGAACGATAACATTGATGTTCGATAATATCGGACCTTTCAACATCGATGGTAAAACATCGAGCATCGGAGTCAAAACATCGGTTTTTCGATAACATCAGCCATCGATGTTCCATCCCAAAGAAAGTTGTAGGGGGAAAGTTGTTCCGTGGGTAAGCGGCGGGCAAAGATTTGCGATTGGTCGAGCTGTAAAATCAAGTAAGTTCAGTTCTGATTTATATCAGTGCACTAGTAGGATCCTAGAGCATGCCAAGTCAAGGGCCGGCTGTGGTTGGTTAACGCTTGCATTGTTTTATGGCGGATTTATTGTGTTGACGCTTGGTAGTTCGCTTTGCTGTACGCTGTTGGCGTTTCGCTATTAATGGGCTGTGCCAAGTCAAGGGCCGGCATGTGGTTGGTTAACGCTTGCATTGTTTTATGACGGATTTTTTGTGTTGACGCTTGGTAGTTCGCTTTGCTGTACGCTGTTGGCGTTTCTCGCGCCTCGAAATTAGAAATTTATTTAGGTTAGCCCATTAATAAATACATAAATCCTTCAATGTAATAATATAATTGTGGTGATCGGCTGCTCCCTATAAACAATGTAATAGCGTCACTTGAGGTATAAGCCGCGTCTTGGCGGCTTCCCGGAGCGGGGTTCCCCTACCCCCCTCCGGGTCTGTAATAAGGGGTATAAAAAGGCGATGTATTTAACCAATAAACATGCATTCAAGTCACAAACCGACTATTGAGAGTCTCGTGTACTTATTGCTCCCGCTGGATCACCACAATAATATTTAGTCAACTTACCTGTTTATTTACCCTTCAGTCATCTAAATTTGATATCTAGGGAATTTGCTAAAATTCAAGCAGAGGAATCGGGGAAAAGGTGGAAGAGTCGGGCTTCACAAATCACGGAAAGTCGGGGAAATCGACAAAAAGGTGAGGGAAAAGTCAGGGAAAATGAAAATGAAGCCTACCATATCTCCAGTACCGCACCACTTCGGCTCCACGAACCCGTCACCGGGTCATTAATGAAATTCTGATAGTCGCTGAACCTAAGAACGAAGTGGAACCGTCGACATATTCGTCAATTATGTGAAAATTTAAGGGCTAGGAGAAAAAAACGCTGCAAAGTCCTTGTCACATGGGTTTATTATTCTACTGGACATAGTAAAAATTCTGGCTGTTCATTTATTGTTTCATTCATGTGCAATTATTGAAATGGCTATTTTTTATGGTTTCCCCCAATTTTGGCCCGCAAAAACACGAATTAGGCTGGTTTTTTTTTTTTTCAAAAGATTATCTTTGATCATTGATAGTACCATTTAACTGTCTTGATTCGCCTGTTGATGCTACTTCTCAATAGCAGATAATTTCCCATGTTTTTGACTCATAAAAATGAATTTCGGGATGTGAACCTTCGTTACAACCTCAATTCTTCACTCTCTCTTCGGTCAAAATCAACTTAATATTCGGTATTCTCGCCCTACAAAACATGGAAGACGATACCTCACAAGCTCATGTTAACTAAAACCTCAAACATCCCTCGAAAACCCCTATTTTTACACCCATTTTTCTCCCATAACACCCCTGGGTGTATGCCGATCGGGCTGCCGAGCTTCGGAGCACAACTAGGACCCAAATGGAGACCCAAACTGTGTGCGGAAAAACGACGAGTTTAGACCAAAATTCAACGTAAATTTAGGGCTGAAACTTCGTTAGAACCTCAATTTTCCTCTCTCTGGTCAAAATGGACTTCATATTCGGTCTTCTCGTCCCCAAAACATGGAAAACGATAACTCAAATGATCATGTTACTAACATGTTACTAAAACACAAAAAGTACCTATTTTTATTCACATTTTCACCCATAACACCCCTGGGTATATTCCGATCGGGCTGCAAAGGTTCGGAACACAACTAGGGCCGAAATGGAGCCTGTGTGCGAAAGAAAGCATTTTTTAGACCTAAAATGAAGCTGGTATGCATGATACGGCGGACGGACATAGCATTTTCTGAATCTATGCACCTTGAAACGTAAAAGAGAAAATTTTGAGGGCTTGTTATAAAAAATTGTAGCTGAGCGATTACATAGGTGTAGGTGTAGGTGATTACATAGGTCTATTATTCACAGAATAATAAACCAAAAGTACCTACCGATAAACAAAATCCAAAAATAATCACCTTTCTTCAGATGGAATAATATCGCGGAACTACAAACTCGATTGCATAAAGCCATGCGTGATTATAAGCAGCTGTTTCCATCAATGATACCCTGAGCCTTTATTTTTGGTCCCGTAGAGCGGATTCATCATCGAAATCACCCAGGGTAACTACAACATCCACGAATTTGGCCTCCAGATCTTCTCAGCATCAGGAAGGTATGTTTTCCGGATCGTCTGTTGTTGAAACCTTCCGTTAACGGAGCGAAATACTCCAAAACAAGCTCTTGTGAGACAACGGGGGTGGCAGTATTAATTTGTCAAGTTTTCCTGGACTTCTCTCCCCCCAGAGAACAATGACCGATTAGCTCCCAATGGAGGTTTCTTTGATGGATCGCCTGCTCCCGCACTGCCCTCAAGGAAGATTGCTTAGAGACTGTCGTTACACATTTGTGATACCAGCGGTATCTTTCTACCTCCCACTTTATGTAATTCGGCCAACTCAAGGAGTGGGAATGGATCGATACACTCATAATTAAAGAAACGCGAGTAGGTACTTCATATAAATGCGTGTTTATAAACGAGTACATCCATGTTCTCTCGCAGCCCAGATTAAGGTTGACTCTGGACTGCCATGTTCTGCCGCTAGAAGCGCTACATCCATGTTCTCTCGCAGCCCAGATTAAGGTTGACTCTGGGCTGCCATGTTCTGCCACTAGAAGCGCTACATCCATGTTCTCTCGCAGCCCAGATTAAGGTTGACTCTGGACTACCATGTCCTGCCGCTAGAAGCGCTACATCCATGTTCTCTCGCAGCCCAGATTAAGATTGACTCTGGACTGCCATGTTCTGCCACTAGAAGCGCTACATCCATGTTCTCTCGCAGCCCAGATTAAGATTGACTCTGGACTGCCATGTTCTGCCGCTAGGAGCGCCACCATACTAATTACTGAGTGGACCCCTACATTATCTCGCTTTCAAAGTTCGTTCAAGAGACTGTGCTTGCTAGTTGCACTTTATTGTTGCTCCTGGAAAGCTACCACACTTAACTAGCAATATTCAATATAATTCATCACCCCGACAATTAATCAGACTAAATCCAATAGGGCCAAGTTGAGGGAGGTCAAAATTTTATAGACAAAAAGAGCACAGTCATTTACTTCGTAAAGTGCCTTCCCTTATTCCACAACCGTCTATTTATTGCTTCTGTATAGATACGCATCTCTGTAGATTCTGTATAGATCCTTGTCAGCCTAGAAAACTACTCTGGCACCATCGACTGACCTATGTATTTTCTTATTGGAACTGAATAGTACAGTTGGGATGGGGAAAAATCTTCTTCTCGTGAGGAACACATTGGCAAATTATCCATATTACTCATTACCACCAACTCCCTCTCGAATGCAGTGATTTGTGAGTTTCTAAAATCCGTTGAATCTTAATATATACACAGTTTTCTATTCCCCGCCAGTTGATGCCTTGCAAAAGGGGCCCGAAAAAACATGATTTGAATGAATATCAGATTAGGGTAGTCAAAGGATATTGCATCAGGGGAGGATCTTGAATAGGGAGAAAGCGGGTTGGAGGGTGACAAACGACTAAGTGCTGAGGACTGGGGCTGATGATGGGGATCTTCTGCACCGAAACTGAGTGATTAGAGTTTTAGTACTTCAAGTTGCGTGAACTTGACGTTCTTGGCACCATCCATTTCCGAGTGTCGTTACCCCCGAAGAAATGGTCGATTATAATAGTGATATTATTATTCTCTCGGTTCCTCGGGGAGGGACATACTTCCATAATTTGGCAATTTAAATGGTATTCCACTAGGGTGAGCTTAGTTTACCCCCATTAAAGAAATTACAGATATCCCATTCGGGAGTCCACTCGTTAGGACACAAATTTGCTGTGCAGATTATGGTGTTACGACAAGGTTGGGATGGATACCTAACATTCACTTGTTGGTCTGAAGTACGAACATAGGTATAGTAGGACCTCGCATATCCAGGGTTTTCAAGTTTTGCTTCTCTGTGCAATTTTTCCGTATGTCCTCAATTTTCTCAAACTGAGTCCTCGGAATGCCCTCCGAATCACAGTCCTCAAAAATAATCGCACGGAAGGTGCGATCGAAATTGAAGATTTCATATCGTGTCCCTTGAAAGATCGTGGCATTTTTGCTTCACCCACAACAGTCAATTTTACTTTGTACGTGCCAGTTGCATTTGCGATCAACATTATCGTCAATCATTCCTTACTCGATTTATGGCCTGGTGCATTTTTCTCGGATTCGCCCACTAGGCTTTTAGATGGAAGACCTTTTCAATAAAGCCCTGATTCGTTAGAATTATAAATTCGGTCACGAGTCAATTGGTGGTTTTCTATCAGAACAGTGAATTCTGATCAACAGATACAGTGGCTCCCACGAGATAATCCATCAAGAGACTCACGTTCCACACTCAACTGTATTATGCCGTGTCGAATTGTTGAGACACATTCAAACTGAGTATGTATACAAAATGAGTGTACAAACGAGTTCAAAGACTCAGGAAGGTTGGCACGGACAATAGAAGCACCTGGTACGTGAGGCCCGGATATCAGAGGTCTTACTGTATAGCAGGAAAACAACATTATTCAGAATCTGTTGACAAGATGGAACTGGTTGAAGAGAAAATAGGAGAGATTGAAGCAAACAGGTTGTAGGACAAGGAGAGCGGGAAGGGATCAGCAGCTGAACTCAATCGAGATAACCCGACCGAATGGGGAAGCAAAGTAAGTACAGACAATAAGAAGTGCTCAGAGAAATGTCCAGAACACCAGAAACAGAAAACAAAGCTAGTAATAATGAAGAAATTGAGGCATTTGCTGAACACCATCCAGAAATTCAGCACCCTTTGTGTGACGTAGCGCAGATACAATCAGGGGAATCTAGTAACGAAACGTTTGAACAATGCTGTATGTAATAGTACGACTGGTTGGAAAGTTGCACATGAGTTGAGTAGATCTTGACACAGAACGAAGAAAGACCTGGAGCCACCATAAGCCGTGGAGTAACCACAGGAGAAATAATTTTAGTAGCTAGGAGTTTATGTTCTATTTTGATGTTCAAATCAGCCAGAAATTGTGCGGTAGGTTTTTATACTTTCAATATCTACAGATAAGTGTACCTGGTTATTTTCCAATCAAGTCCTGATGTACAACGAGCCTTGCCCATGGTCTACTCAACGACATACGAGGACTTTCGAATTCCGGGGAAAATCTTCCTTCAGTGTTTATCTCTGGATCAATTTCCTTTTCGGCACGGGAGCTCCGTTTGGGCGGATCCGAGCGGCAAATCCGTCATGACAGCCGCCGACCGGATCCGATATAGCGTTTTTCCCAACCTTCCAATATCCTGGAGGACAACGGATGTAGAAGAACGTCATATGATGTGACCCCTCCTTCGCTGTTTGCTGGGAAAGGGGTTGCCAGGGGACAAACACTCAACCAGTCAATGTCTTGTAATATCTGACTCAGCTACGGAAGTGTTCGAGGGGGGGCTTGAGGGGTTAGTGACAGAGGGGGGAGGGGGACACATCTGACGACCCAAAACCTTTCCTTTCCCGTATCTTTATTAAAATCCTTCAAGGATGGAAATATATTTCCTTGCATTGAGCTCGTGCCGAGTCGGGAATTCTTTCCTCCCTCTCCACGACATATTGGTGCACCGGTGCTGTTGTTAGAACAACAAATGTAATCTATTCCATTATAAAACTTGCAACATTAATAATTCACAAGGACTTTATATGATGTGTGGCATAAATAGAACCAAAGCAACACATCCACGAACCTAATCTTCCAAAATGCCATTCAGTCTTCATGTTCCGTTTCTGACTGTCTCACCCCCGGGATTGGGAATTTTTCCTGTATCACACCTTTCTTGCAAGCGCAGGGCGATATCCTGTTCAAACAACCCCCCCCCCCCCCCCTATCATACCAAATAGGGATCCCCCCATGACTATTTACCAATTCCCTCCCCGACACATCCGAAGTATTTACAGCAGTACCAATGTACGAATGCATTATGACGGTATCATATCGATTTCCTCCATAACAATACCATTAACATCCTTTATGAACCATTATGGGGGCTGTGATCTGAGGCGGTCAAAATGGTAAGGGTACCTAGTTGAGAACTGACCCCTACCCTAGACTACATAAATAATTGAAAACATGAAAAATGCTGGAAATATTCAAAAAACGCTGCCACAACGGTTTACTATTTACCTACATTACTCTTTGTGTAGATCACTGTTTTCTATGGTCAATACCCTCGAGCTCCCTCCGGGAATGCTGTAAATGGAGTACTTGAGCCGACCCCGGAATTAAAATTTCATACAAATGCGCAGGATCCAACATCACAACATCAACTGTTGCTATTCATGAAGCATATAAGGGAAATAATGAACCGTTGTGTAATCATTTACCTGTATAGATGCCCCTTTTGCGTAGACAGTATAATAAACCGCTGTGAAATAATTTAATGTATGAACAAAATATAAATGAGCAATCATTTTTCAAATGGCATAATATCACAGAACAACCAACTCCTACAGCCATCCGTGATTGTAATCAGGTGCTCCCTAGCGATGACATCTGGACCGGATTTATACAGTTTGATTCACGATCGTGTTGACGAAGCTTTTCAGTGCAAACGAACGGCTGGCCGTACAGTGGTCTCAAAGAATCCTTTAGTTCAACTTAACTACTTTTTTTTAAACCATACCTTTCTATTGAAAGTTCTCAAGGTACGGCGTTCTGAAAATTTCAACCCCTATTTTTCACCCCTTAGAGATGACTGAAAGTAACGCCAAGCTTCGCCAACCAACTAGACCCCAAACGGGACCTACAAATCAGATTTCACTGATGTCGGTTCATAGTCACTAAGAAAAGTGCGGAATATGGCGTACGGCGGACAGACAAATTTTTTATTGCATTTTCGGATTCTACTGTGACGACAGCTGCATAGTATCGTCACGGGAACTGTTTCTTGGAACCTCTGGGAGTTCTTCGGCTTCCACCTCTTCTGAAACCTCCTAGAGCTCGTCAGTTGTCCCGAAGCCTTTCCATCGGTGAGCCATTTGAATACCATTGCGGTTCAATCCTTCTATTCTAAATCATAGAATCCTCCCTTAGAAATTTGAGCCTAAACCTTATTAGGAGCAGTACAAGTTTCCTGGTTAAATCTCAAATACTTGTTTTCATTCCTCGAACCTGATAATCTTAATCACCATTAAGAAGGCCAGCGGGAATTAATTTCCTTATAACACAATTCTTAGTCGTATTGGCTGCCAGAATTTATTATTATATTTTTAGTGAGGTTACTGGGACCCCAGCAAATGAGTTAGAAACCCTCTCTAATTGAACTGGTTCACCTTGAATTTTGGTTTATTATTTTCAATAATGAACCATTGGAATCGAGCATGAAAAAAAAAATGCTTACCCCCCCTCAAAATTTGATGGTTTACGTTTCAAGGTATGTAGAATCCAAAACTGCAATAAAAATATTTCTGTCTGTCCGCCGTACGCCGTACGGGCCACTTTTCTTAGTTACCATGAAAGAAAATTGATGAAATTCGGGTTATAGGTTCCGTTCGGCGTCTAGTTGGTCCTCGAAGCTCGACGTTACTGTGAGTCATCTCTAAGGGGTTCAAAATAGGGGTTGAAATTTTCAAAACGCCTATACCATTTTTTTACGTGAATATTTTTACGGTTTCAAATAGTTCTTGAACTTGCGAGTTTTTTAAGACCATCCGGAGCGTCGTACGTCCAGCCGTTCGTTCACAGTAAGGCCCCGAAGTTTGCACCGACAGGCATTTTCGACTCCAGTGTGAATGAAATTGTATACAATTCAAACCAAATCTCGTAACCAGAGACGCGCCCACAATAGGAAATTTGGCGGAGATGAAATCATTGCTAGGGATCACCTGATTATATAGGCGGAGTATGAAGTCGAGTTGGTTGTTCTGTGATATTATTTCATTTGAAAAATGATGGCTCTTTTGGAGTTTGTTGGTAGGTAGTGAAACTTGAACAAACGTTGAAGTATTATTGATGGGTAAATTATTACTACGGTAAATCATTACTCAACGGTAAATTATTACACAACGGTTCATTATACCATCTACGTAGAAGGGGCTGGAGTTTGTTGGTAGGTACTTTCGCAACTTTTTTCACTCCTCATCAACAATTTCTTTTCAGAACTTCATTATGTGTGTTTCTTTTTGTTAGGTACTGTTTGTCATCGGCAGAATTATTTTAGCAACATTTAACTCGTGATTTAGGTAGGTACCTAGTAACGAGTACGGGGTTAGGTACTAACCTAAGGAGGGTCTGCGATCTACATAATATGTATAGAATAGTACATATCATATTATATAGACGGGTTATCTATACGTAGAGCTGTGATCTGTAACGGAAGGGTATTCTATACAAAATAATAAACCGTTGTGCAGGGATTTGCAGCGTTTTCTCCTCTATCAAGCCCCAGCACCTTACCAGGTAGAATAGCGTGGTTTGCGAAAAAATCGAAGATAAATGGGGGGGGGGTTTCGCATTGATGACTTAGCAGTCGTTGGAGTTTAAATGTTGCCCCGGTATTTCCTCTTCGTCGGAGGACATGCAGAATTATTACTCAAGATGTGCGCCACATTAAATGCGTTAAGCCATTACCGGATATCAAAGTCTCAACTGTACACATAAACACGGATGAGAGCTATTAGAGTCTATTGATTGAACTGAGTACCTAAGCTGAGTGCATTTGGTTCATATTTGCTTTGGCTGTGTACCATCAGGATTCAACCGGAGCTATCCTGGACGTGTCGGAACTACATTTGATTACAACCCTTATGGGTCAAGCGTCTCCTATTATACAACATACCTAAAATGATGGGAGACCGGCATAATAGCAACGGTCGTGCTCCGTTAATAATTAAACACCAGTGTATTCGCTCAGCAAAATATGTTTATAACGCCCCCTCACACTTTTTTCTTTTAAGTTTCAAGGTGCGTAGATTCAGAAAATGCAATGTCCGTCCGCTGCCCGCCGTATCACGCATACCGGCTTCATTTTCGGTCTAAAAATATTCGTTCTTTCGCACACATACTTCATTTGGGCCCTAGTTGTCCCGAAACTTTGGAGCCCGGAAGCTTTTGAGGTACTTAACGTTTTTCATGTTTTTTAGGACGAGAAGACCGAACATGAAGTCGATTCCGACCGAAGAGTGGAAAACTGAGGTTTTAACCAAGTTTCAGCCACCAGTTTACGTTGAATTTTGGTCTAACATCGTCGTTGTTCCTCATACAGTTTGGGTCCCCATTTGGGAACACATTTGGGTCCTAGTTGTGCTCCGAAACACGGCAGCCCGATCGGCATACACCCAGGGGTGTTATGGGAGAAAAATGGGTGTAAAAATAAATGTTTTCGAGGGATTTTTGAGGTTTTAGTGAACCATAAATTTGTATGATAACACCAGATGTAGTATTAGCAGGTGGATCAAACCAGTTAAATAGCACCATCAATGATCACAGATAATCTGTAAAAAAAAAAAGGGAAAAGAGCCTAATTCATGTTTTTGGGGCTAAAATTGGTGGAAACCATCAAAAATAGCTATTTCAATTATTGCGCATGAAATAGACCATAAATGAACAGCAAAACATTTGTAGGTATCTCTCTTCTGGTAGGTCTCTCCAGCGTTTTTATAATTCACTTTGTGTTTTTCATCCTGTCCAGCTATAAATTTCCAGATATATATAATACTGTGCGCAGAAATATGTAGTTCATGTAGGTGGTTTATGGTTGTTCTCTTTCCGGTTTTCTTCATAGTTCTAGAGAGTTCTATTTAATGGGGAAAAATTCTCTATGTGTCTCTATTTGATGGAAGAATCTGCTTTGATCATTGCGCATCCACTCCCCTTGCTCATCAAGAGCAGCAGCTCCTCTAACATTTCTTCGAAGATGAACACTTTTTGAGCTCAAAAATCCAGCTGTTTCATCGTTGTCAATGCAGCTGATGAGCTGAAGTCCAGCAGTTCCTCCAGCAGCAGCATAAACTCCGAAAAACACCGACCTCGACCGCTATCTTTCCATCACTCCTAAGCCATTGATGTTGTCTGGCCACTAAGCTCTACCTATTCACTACATACCTATTCTCCCAGAGTAGAGGAAATAAGTACGCTCTGGCACAGGGGTCACCCGGCAAGACCTGTGATACTAAACCCGAAACACTACGAATTTTTCGAACACATTTACGAAATTTTCGTAGATTTCGTTATTAACTTCAAAAATTTAAGAAAAAATTTTCAAAAATATCTTCGTTTTTCAGAATGTTCGAAATTTACATTTCAAAAAAATTACGGAACTTGTGAAAATTTACGAAAATTTTGACATTACTTACTTCCGAAAATATTCACAAGAAAAAATTATTATTTCGTTAGGTACCTACCTTCCAAATGTTTCAAAAAAATTAACGTAAATTTCGCTGATTTTTTTTTTCTTTTCTTGAAAAACAATACCTACTGAACCAATACCAAAACAATTTCAAAAAAAAAAATCAGCAAAATTTTCGTAAATTTTTTTGAAACATTTTGAAGGTAAAGGCATTTTTGATAATTTGTTTTTGAATGTTTTCTAAGGTAATGACAAAAATTTTCGAAAATATCTTAAATTTTTCAAAAATTCCGTAAATTTGTTGAAAATGTAAATTTCGAAAAACAACGATATTTTTGTAAATTTTGTTCGCAAAATTTTGAAGTTAATAACAAAATTTCGTAAATGTATTGGAAAATTTCGTATTGTTGCGGGTTTTGTGTCATGCGGGTATAAGGTCTTGCAGGGTGACCCCTGTGCCAGAACATACTAGGTAATTCCCTCTACTTCCCAGCACACACATTGAATTTGAAAATTAACCAATTGAAATATAGAAATTGAAAATAAATGACATTATCGATCATACGTCTTACTGAGGTCGTTTGCGACGGTGCTGTGGAGACTTATGGAATGCTCAAAACTTAGGGGATCTTCGCTCCAACGTCGCCTTCAATCACAACCACTTTCAGTTCCCATCCAATTTCTTATCGAGTTTGTTTGGCGCTCGAGGGGCTCAGATCGACGCATAATTTCATCCCGCGAAGGAATGGGATGTTACAGAAAATATCGCCTATCAATGCCGTTACAGTTCCCATACAAGTTTGCTTATTCGTCGCGCGGTCGGGAGGAGGAACCCCATGGGAATACTTCCATAAATAAGTCCCGCCCTCAAAATACCGGTAGGTACAGGAGCAGGAATGGGCGGGCTCTGAATCATTTTTGTTACGTCGAATATTTTTCATCCCTTTTTTCTTCTCCTTTTTTGCTCCCCGAATGCCCAACTTTCCTAGTGTAGGTAGTCAGTCGTCTTCGACAGTAGTGTATGTGATTCATCACTCTTCGACCACAAGCCTGTTCCTTTAAAAACACGATCAGATATGCAAGTTTCAAAAGGGGCAAATCGGTTCTGGGCAGATAAATAATTCGAATATCAAACGACAAACAAATATTCCAGCTCCCGCTCACCAACAGCGGATTTATGTAACGCTCGCGTACTACACAGGTAGGTTGTTGTATGAAACGCATCGATTCTGGTAATCAGGACAGGAATTGCGGCAGGGTTGACAGAGCAAATGCTTGTTCGAAGGAAAAGGAGGCTCTGAATACAAAGCTGAGACCTATAGTGAGCCTGGTAGGTACGTGTTCCGCGAGGGCTTGGTGAACGATCAACTCACACAATTGGTTAGAAAGGCTGCTAAACTGAAGCGACGACCCGCTCATACAGGGAAATCATACCCGGAGGAGAGCTGCTGAGGACGTTTTTGGAACACAGCCTCTATCAAAGAGAAACGGAGTTATTGGAAAAAAAAACGCTGCGAAGTCCTTGCTTGTCACATGGGTTTATTATTCCAATGGAGTTACGTATAGAAATTTTGGTTGTTCATTTATTGTTTCGTTTATGTGCAATTATTGAAATGGCTATTTTTGATGGTTTCCACCAATTTTGAGCCCCAACAACACGAATTAGGCTCGGTTTTTTTTAAACAGATTATTTTTTATCATTGATAGTAGGTACCATTTAATTGTCTGGATTCACCTGTTAATACTACTTCTAGTGTTATTATACAAATGCACGGTGATTTCAGATAATTTCCCATGTTTTTGACTCATACAAAATGAATTTCGGGCTTAACCTACGTTACAACCTCAATTCTTCACTCTTCGGTAAAAATCAACCTAATAATCGGTCTTCTCGCCCTAAAAACCTTGGGAAACGATACCTCACAAGCTCATGTTTACTAAAACCTCAAAAACCCCTATTTTTACACCCATTTTTCTCCCATAACACCCCCGGGTGAATGCCGATCATGCTGCCGTTTTTCGGAGCACAACTAGGACCCAAATGTGTTCCCAAATGGGGACCCAAACTGCGTGCGGAAGAACGGCGATTATAGACCAAAATTTTAAGTAAATTTAAGGCTGAAACATCAATAGAACTTCAATTTTCCACTCTTTTGTCAAAATCGACTTCATATTCGGTCTTCTCCTCCCAAAAACCTGGAAAACGATACCTCAAAAGCTCATGTTACTGACATGTTACTAAAACACAATATTTTAATTATATCGACACACTAAAGGGGGGAAAGGGGGTGGGGAAGCCAGTAGATGTATGTGTTATCAAAGGGGCAGGTTGTCAGTAAAGGAATCGTTTTGGGAAACCTTTGGGCTTATCCTTCTGGTCCACAAAAAGTTGAAGGAGTTTGGTGAGCTGCTATCAAACAACGCTCTGCTACCATGTGACAGAGTGAGGAGAGTGACGGTGGACCCTGGAGAGTCCCCTTTCTAGAACAGCGAGATTGTCACCGGTTAAGAAGAGATATCGATTAGGCTTCCGCTCACTGATCCCGTCTCCACCGGAAGAAAAAATGTCTTCTGGGTAGCGGAAGTATGAGAGGGAAAAGGGAGAATGAAAAGTAGTATTAAGTTCTGGTTCATGAAACGACATCTGAACAACTTCAAGGTGACTAACCTCCATCGTAATGGTACTACCTCATTAATATTTTACTGGTGGAGAACAAGGCTCCTACATACGAGTATTGGTGGGCAGTGTTGTCAGAGGTTGCTGTCCAGTGAATTGTGCTCACCTGGGAACCTCTAGGTGATCAACCTGCATCGTTAGGATGGAACAACTATTGGGATTTGTAAATTGGGACACGGCATCAATCGCCTTCAAATGAGCTCAATATATTTTAATTATACTGACACTCTAAAAGAGTATTGTCGTGGCATCCTCCCAGAACCACTCCTTGTAAATCTGTAAATATTAGATCTCGCAAATAAACTCATAGAAGTGGGGACGAAAGACGCAGGAGCACCGAGGAACCCAGTGGGGATCCCCACCATCCTCCACTACCTGGAGGATGGAGGGAAACAGCCCTCAAGGGCTATAAAAACTCGCCTCCTTCGCCTTTCTAGTCATTCTATGCTATCCTCTAGTCGCTGACTATACTCTCTCACCTCCCTCCTCCTCTCTCTCTCTCTCTTCAACCTAAAAGATCCTGGAATAGGTGACAGCCTTGAGTGTTGGAACCTGCCGGGCACGCTCATCCAAAAAGATCCCGTTGAATTGGTGACAGCGTTTAGTGTTGGAACCAGCCGGGCACAATCTCACATCCTAAAAGATCCCAGAAATATGGTGACAGCGTTTAGTGTTGGAACCAGGCTGGGCAAAACCTCATACCGCTCTAGTGAATTATCGCTATACCTATTCACTACAGGTATGTATTATCAAAGGGACAGGTTGTTTAGTAAAGGAATCCTTCTGGGAAACCTTTGGGCTTATCCTTCTAGTAAGCCCACAAAAAGTGGATAGAGTAAGGCGAGTTGCTCAGCACATACTATCAAACCACGCTCTGCTACCATGTGACAGATGTGACAGTGGGGGTCGACCATCGAGAGTCCCCCTCCTAGACCAGCGAGATTATCACCGGTTAAGAAGAGATTTCGATTAGGCTTCCACTCACCGATCCCGTCTCCACTGGACCAAAAAACGACTCGATAACAGCCACACAGTTACAATCCACACTCTTCAGTTGGTTAATGTTGAGTTACCGGTGTCGCCGGTAAATATCGAGAATCTGTGTGGGGTTGTGTAGGTACGGTTAGCGCAGAGAAAGCAGGGGGAGCGATAGAAAGGAAAGACAAAGTAGAGCAGAGGGACAATAGCGCCGTTAGGATGCCCTAATATCCGCGCCACTTAAGGGAGAGGCTAATGTTACCGCACGGTTCACGGTCCCATATACTTAATGCTTATTGCCTCCCTCTCGCCGATCCGTATTTACATTTTAAATTACTCTCTTCCCAACCCCTTCACAACCGAAAGCCCAACCGGCCTCCTGCGAGTTTCCTCCCCTTCAACCACAAATCGGTTCTTCAACTTGAAAAAATGGAAAACTTCAACTGCTGCTCCACGGGGTGAAAAAGAAAGTCGTAGAGTCAGATTTCTGGAATATTAAAAGCAGATTTGAATCTTCCTCCGAACTATTGACGAACCAAGTGCACCTGTCTGATTCCTTAATGTTACATCATGAGTTATAGTTGGGTATAGGTGTTGTATAGTTACGAGATCCTAGTTTCACAAAATACGGAAAATACATTCATTCTTAAACCAGCGCTCGATGTGTTCACTATTCATTGGAGAGATCTTTCATTGGCGACGAGGATAAACAAATATATAAGAGGAAGGACGTTCTGCATATATTACATTAAGGAAACCCAGGCGTATCGGCAATGAGGTCAATAGCCAGAATGCACCTTTGGTGGCCATCGATGGACAAGGAAATTGAGATATTCTTGAGTACCATGTAAACCGTGCCAGGAAAACCGGCCATGGGATCCGGAATCACCCTTGTATTCCTGGAATGTACCAACTGAACGATGGTCACGTTTGCATGTTGACTTTGCGGAATCATTTGAAGGGCAGAACTGGTTGATTCTGGTGGACGCGATGTCTAAATGGCTAGAAACTGTACCCATGAAGCAAGTCACAACCGAGAAAACAGTGGGGGTATTGGGAGATATTTTTGCACGGTTTAGGCTACCCAAGGTCATAGTGTCGGACAATGGTCCGCAGTGGACGTCCGATCATTTTAAAGAGTTTTGTAGACATAACAATGTTCGAAATGTTGTAACTACGCCTTACCATCCAAGGTCCAATGGGTTAGCAGAGAGAGCCGTGAGAACGTTCAAACAACGGTATGGATCGAGTAGGAGCAGCAAGCAGGAACTGCAAACACAGCTGAACCAGTTTCTGTTTTCGTATAGAGTGAGTAGCCACCGGACGACGGGAGAGTAAACCGGCAAAGTTAATGTTTGGGCGTCAGCTACGAACCAGAATCACTCTGTTGAAGCCGGACTTGGTAGGAAGGCTGGATGAAGAACTGGTGAAGCAGAAGCGCAACCATAACATGGCACAGCTAAAGGAGTTCTTGGAGGGAGAGACGGTGTGGGTAAAACGAAAGAAAGAAGACAAGAAGTTTTCAGAAGCGACAGTGAAGAGGAAGACGGGACCGTTATCATACATAGTCGAGGTTGAGGGGGTGGAGTGCCGGGTCCACGCCGACCACATGCGGAAGGCGTGAGGCATGGTTAGGGATGGTTAGGGACGCCATGGCCACAAGGGACGCAAAATGGTCGTTAGGTAATCGAAAATGGTATCGAGATAGGCGTCCCTTGTGCATTGGTCCGTTACTCCCAACGTCTTTCTGACTCTCTGATTGAAAACAATCTCAGCGTCCCGACTATTTTGCAGCTCATGTGCACCGGGCCTTAGCCTTAAAGGAGGAATGTTGCATCATGAGTTATAGTTGGGTAAAGGTGTTGTATAGTTACGAGATCCTAGTTTCACAAAATACGGACATACGGACACAAAATACATTCATTCTTAAACCAGCGGTCGGTGTTCACTATTCATTGGAGAGATCTTTCACTTATGATCAGCTAACTGATAGTAAATATTTTCCGGCAATAATAAACTAGTACCTGGAGAATCGAGAATATTTTTCTTGTACGAACTAATCCTCGTCAAGTTTCTGCAAAAACTTGGTCCGTCCCTTCAGCAGCAACAGGCCGCCTCACCAACACTTTATAATTATGCTGTATTGAAGGAATAACTAAGAAAGGTTTAAGTTCCAAATTTACTTACGAAGTAGAAACAGAGTTAGGTATGTGCCAGAACTTACCTGCAACAAATAGAAAAATTCAAATTACAGAAACAGTACAAAACGTTGCGAATTCGTCCACTAATATTTATTATTTGCTGATAATCTAGGTAAAATTTCTAAAATACTCCGAAAGTGGTGAATGAGCCTAAGAGGATTTCGCTTATGTGGTATTTCGTTAGTTACATGGAAAACTAGCCCATTTGGTCATGCATCATAGCTGGAACTTTTCTCAGTCAGAAGTTCTGATGTGATTAACATGTTTCGAGGCTGCATAATCCTTGTCACATGGGTATATTATTCTACTGGACATACGTACAGAAATTTTGGCTTTTCATTTATTGCTTTCATGTGCAACTATTGAAATGACTATTTTTGATGGTTTCCACCAATTTTGGCCCCCAAAAACACGAATTAGGCTCGGTTTTTTTTAACCAGATTATTTTTGATCATTGATAGTATCATTTACTGTCTTGATTCACCGATTGATATTACTTCTAGTGTTATTATACAAATGCATGGTGATTTCAGACAATTTCCCATGTTTTTGACTAATAAAAAATGAATTTCGGGAGCTTAACCTTCGTTACTACCTCAATTCTTCACTCTTCTGTAAAAATCAACCAAATAATCGGTCTTCTCGCCCTAAAACATGGAAAAATTTACCTATACCGTACAAGCTCATGTTCACTAAAGCCTCAACAATCTCTCGAAAACCCCAATTTTTACACCCATTTGTCGCCCATAACACCACTGGGTGTATGCCGATCGGGCTGCCGTGTTTCGGAGCAGAACTAGGAACCAAATGTGTTCCCAAATGGGGATCCAAAATGGGGATAAACACAGGTATTTTTTGTGTTTTAGTAACATGAGCTTTTGAGGTATCGTTTTCCATGTTTTTTAGGACGAGAAGTCGATTTTGACCAAAGAGTCAAAATCGATTTGTCGACCAGAGTGGAAGAAAATTGAGGTTCTAACGAAGTTTCAGCCTTAAATTTACGTTAAATTTTGGTCAAAAATCGTCGTTCTTCCGCACACAGTTGGGCCCCCATTTGAGAACACATTTGGGTCCTAGTTGTGCTTCGAAGATCGGCATACACCGAGGGGTTTTTTGAGGTTTTAGTGATCACGAGCTTGTGATGTGTCGTTTTCCATTTTTTTTTAGGGCGAGAAGATCGAGTATGAAGTTGATTTCGACCGAAGAGTGAAGAATTGAGGTTGTAACAAAGGTCAAGCTCCCGAAATTCATTTTTTATTAGTCAAAAACATCGGATATTGTCTGTAATCACAATACATTTGTATAATAACACTAGTAGTATTAACAGGTGAATAAAGACAATTGAATGGTACCATCAATGATAAAAAATAATCTGTTTAAAAAAAACCGAGCCTAATTTGTGTTTTTGGGGGTCAAAATTGGTGGAAACCATAAAAAATAACTGCACACGAAAGAAACAATAAATGAACAGCCAAGATTTCTGTAAGTATGTCCAGTAGAATAATAAACCCATGTGACAAGGACTTCAGCGTTTTATGCTGAGCGAATACATAGTTGTGTTATTCACAGAACAATAAACCAAAAGACTTTAACTGAAGTAGGAAGTGAACCTAAGCGGAAGTGAGTCGCATTCAAACAAAAGCTGGCAACTGCCTTGAATGGACTAATTAAATAAAGTGAACAGTTTCCTCGGATTTACTCGTCTAACTGTTTTGGAAGCTTCCCCACCATCTTCCTCACCGCCCCGCGCCGAAGCTTCTGTTCGTCGAATTTTTTTTTCTTCTCTTCTCCCTCCCTAGAAAACTTTTCTCGCGAACCGTAGCGGAAGGAGATTACAGTGATGGCACCCGTGGAGACGCAGGAGCTCCGTGGAGATGCGGAGGGGACGCTTTTCGGAAAGAACTTTTTGAAAGCGGCGGGCTCGGCGGCACCGCGCGTTTCCTTCAGTTCCATTACCTCCCCAGTTTCCCGCTTGCTTCCCCTTTTGGACCTCGTAATGCGCTCTATCAGCTTGCAAGAGGTGGGGGAAAACTGCGACAGGGGGGAAAAGCGCGGCTGTGGAGAAAAGGTTTTCTCCCAAACAATAAAAAGTACATTCGGGAAGATTAACAAGGACCGACAACTTTTAATATGGTGGAGGGCTGCAGTTGTTAGAAAGCTCGGTGTTATGTCTTAGGTCATGTTGTGGGAGGGGGGGGGGGTTCTCTAGAGTGAGAAAAGGGGGGCTAAGGGCATGGTTTTCTCCACTCCATCAGGATTAAAAACTTTACTTGTGCTCTTCTTTTCTAGACCTTTTAAGAAGTGCAGAAACCGGTCCAACAGTGAAGTCGGAACTTCGGTTGACCGGATCCCCGAGCTGGCATTTTATTGTGGAAACCTCGCTGAATTGATCCGGTTTAGGAAATAATCTGCAGTGAAATAATCAGCAGTGAAATAATCAGCAGTGAAATAATCAGCAGGGAAACAATCAACAGTGAAATAATCAGCAGTGAAAATCATCAGCAGTGAAAATCATCAGCAGTGAAATAATCAGCAGTGATATAATCAGCAGTAAAATATTCAGCAGTGAAATAATAAGCAGTGAAGTAATCAGCAGTTAAATAATAAGCAGTGAAGTAATCAGCAGTGAAATCATAAGCAGTGACATAATCAGCAGGGACATAATCAGTCGCGCAATACTAATCAGCAGTCGCGAAAATTGTTTATTCGGAAACCATCAACTTTGTTAATATTATATGGTAGGGTGGCCAATCATAGCCTACATAAGGTTTGAAGGACTGTAGCTCAAGCTGTTCAATCAATTTGCAAGAAACTTTGCCAACAGTTAGATCAAATCTATCTACCTTCATAATCACACAGAAATTTTGGTTTATTATTCTGTGAACAATAGGATGTATTCGCTCAGCAAAAAAATTTTTGTGACAAACCCTCAAAATGTTTTCTTTTACGTTTCGGGCCCAATAGGTGCACTGAAGAAAATACAAAATATCAATTTAAATTCATGGATTGCCTTCGAAATTTTGAGGGAACACACAAACCTGCGACGTTTAGGGATCAGCAGTGATATAATCAGCAGTGAAATAATAAGCAGGGAAATAATCATCACGGAAATAATCAGCAGTGAAATAATCAGCAGGGAAATAATCAGTAGTCGCGAAAATTGTTTATTCGGAAACCATCAGCTTTGTTAATACATATTATGGTAGGGTGCCCAATCATAGCCTACCTAAGGTTTGAAGGACTGTAGCTCAAGCTGTTCAATCAATTTGCACGAAACTCTGCCCATAGTTAGATGAAATCTATCTACCTTCATAATCACACAGAAATTTTGGTTTATTATTCTGTGAATAATACACCTAGGATGTATTCGCTCAGCAAAAAATTTTTTGTGACAACCCCTCAAAATGTTTTCTTTTACGTTTCGGGCTCAATAAGTGCACTGAAGAAAACACAAAATGTCAATTTAAATTCATGGATTGCCTTCGAAATTTTGAGGAAACACTCAAACCTACGACGTTTAGGGTGGCTGTGCACAGTGATATGGGTGAAAAGTCAAACCGGCACTACAGAAAATGAGCTAGGGGACTAATACGCAAAACAAGCTCCGAAGAAAACTTTCAAAATCCAAATGATGCAACAAGGGCAACAAACTTTCAATGGATATCAAACTGGTAATATTTACAGAGGAATATTACCACCTACCAGTCCAACAGTGAAGTCGGAACATCGGTTGACCGGATCCCCGAGCTGGCAATTTATTGTGGAAACCTCGCTGAATTCATCCGGTTTAGGAAATAATCAGCAGTGAAATAATCAGCAGGAAAATAATCAGCAGGGAAATAATCATCACGGAAATAATCAGCAGTGAAATAATCAGCAGGGAAATATTCATCACGGAAATAATCAGCAGTGAAATAATCAGCGGTCGCGAAAATTGTTTATTCAGAAACCATCAACTTTGTTAATGTATGGTAGGGTGCCCAATCATAGCCTAGTCCAGCATGCCATTCGCCAGCTTGTGGTAGAACTCCACATCTGCCAGCAGTATGTGGCTCTCCAGACTAGGGAGGCCATAAACCGCCGACAGCCGTACGTAATCCACTCTATCGGCCGGTATCCCCAACTTAAAGGCGATATAATGAAGGAGTTTGCGTTGGACCCACTCCAGCCTGTCCTTATGCACCCCATAGAACGGGGACCATACTGGGATTTATATAGTAGTACTATAGCCTCGACAGAGCTAAAGTCCCGAGTGCACCTCTTCAGGAAACCCAACATTCTTAATGCCCTTGCCGCCACAACATGCACATGGTGGTTAAATGAAAGCCTCTGTTCCTGGAGCACACCCAAATCTCGCGTCAGCTCCAGCCTAGCGAGAAGTGCACCCCCACTCATACATGAATGACCGATGCACTCCCGAGATCTTGTGTAGGATGCGACCGAGCACTTTGCAGGATTAAGAGACAGGTGGTTCTGCTGACACCAGCCCAGAAGAGCGTCGAGAAGCCGGTGGAAGACGAGAACGTACCATATATTTTCAGGCCATCCGCAAACATAAGTACCCGCAATACATCTTTTGAAAGCAGGGCACTGGTGCTGTTGATTAGCAAGAGGAATAGGAGAGGGCCAATGTGGGAACCCTGTGGAATACCCGAGGAAGCATGGAATAGCAAAGATAGCACACTCTTCAATCTAACTCTGAGGAGTCTGCAGTCCAAGCAGCTAGCGATCCAGTCGAGAAGCGCACCGTGCACTTCAACCGATGATAACAAGGCAATGATGTGCTTATGGGAAACTCGATCGAATGCCTTGGCAAAATCCACTGAGAACACATCAACCTGCAAGTCCTCCTAGAAATTCGACATCACAAAGACAGTGATTTCGATCAAATCGGTGACCGTGGATCGGCCCCTCATGAATCCATGCTGTTGGGGTGCAACATGACTGGAGAAAAGAGGGGTCAACAACTCGACGACCAATTTCTCCAACATTTTGTGGATTGATGAGATGGTGCAGATACCTCTGTAATTATTCGCCAACTGCCTGATTTATCATGAGTTTGACCGATGAGCGAAAATTGAGGTTCTAACGAAGTCTCATCCTTAAATTTACGTTAAATTTTGGTCTAAAATTGCCATTCTTCCGCACACAGTTTGGGTCCCCATTTGGGAACACATTTGGGTCCTAGTCCTATCAAAAATAATCTGTTTAAAAAAAATATTAAAAAAATGGGGGGGGGAGCCGAGGTCGTGTTTTTGGGGGCCAAAATTGGTGGAAACCATCTAAAATAACTATTTGAATTACTGCGCATGAAAGAAACAATAAATGAACAGACATTTCTGTAGTTATGTCCAGTAGAATAATAAACCCACGTGACAAGGATTGCAAGCAGCGTTTTCACGTCCGAGGGTTTGCATACTTTGACATTGGTTTGACATATTTTACTCCCCAAATCGGTGTGCTGACGAGGTCTCATCCAGACAGATGTTCTTCTGGATCGAAATTTCGTCTTCTCACTCTGTGGTTACAATGATTATCAAACGCACTGCAGCTTCATGACCTCCACAGTCATCTCGTACAATATATCGGTACTCCAACACCTTTCTTGTTTGAGAAATATGGATGATACGTGGGGAGGGAAGATTTTCAGCACACTCAAGAATGTTAATGTGTTCAAGAATGTTAAACGCAGAAAAATTGAATTTTGGTGCTTCATGCACTGAGATTCCAAAAAAATTAGATAACATGGGGTTCAGTGAAATTTCCTTTGAACAGGGTCATCGCTAAACGGTTCAAGAATCACTCACGTGTGGAAATGTTAATATCATAAATAACACTATGGTGAATTTATGTGTGTTTAAAAGGTACTTAGGTATTATACGGAGGCCACTAGTTTTGAGGGGGTATATACCTAAGTATAGGTATACAATGTAGGTACACCTAATATCCCTAAGTAGGTATTACTAGACCTACCGGTGGCTCACCAGAAATCAATAATATTTTTGCTAGTATTGGTTAGTAAATATGGTTCTTTTCGGTTATACCCCCCCCCCCCCCCCAGTCGAGAGCCCACCGTCCCAGCTCTACTTGTCTTGTTTTCTGGTATTTTATACCTAACATTACATTCCACTAATCTATTCAGAAGTCCCAAACAACCTGCTCATTCACGGGATAGTTTCTGGGATTGTTTATCTTTTTTGAGATGCGAGCGCTAGCGAGCATCCAGATCGCTTGACAATGCGAGCGGCAGCGAGCAGTAGGTACTTTTCGGTAGATACTTTTCGGTTAGTGGAATGTAATGGAACGCTCGACTCACAACAATACTAGAATAGTTCTACTACAACATCTATAACAATTTAACCTTCTGTAAGTGCCGCGGCGCGTTTCGTAATGGTGGCCTCCGTTTAATACTCAAGTACCGTTTAAAATTCACCATGAGGGGTGAAGGTGATTTGGATGTTGGAAATTGAAGTTAATTTGACATGCGGGAATTTGGTATGGTGCGGTTAAGGGCGTACCTCCACCGATCTTTTTAGTGTATTTCGCCAGTTCTGGTTAAGGGCGAAACCTCCACCATGTTCTGATGAAATTTGGAGTGTGTGAATTTAAGATGAATATGTGTGTGCGGTTAAGGGCGGACCTCCACCGATCTTTTAGTGTATTTCACCAGTTCTGGTTAAGGGCGAAACCTTCACCATGTTCTGATGAAATTTGGAGTGTGTGAATTTAAGATGAATACCTATAGGAAATGTGAGTTGTGCGGTTAAGGGCGGACCTCCACCGATCTTTTATAGGGTTTTGCCAGTTCTGGTTAAGGGCAAAACCTCCACCATGTTCTGGTAAATTGTGTGCGGTTAAGGGCGAACCTCCACCGATCTTTTAGGGTTGAATAGGAGAGAGAGGAGGTGAGGAGTGAGAAAGAATAGTCATCGACTAGAGGAGAGCGTAGAATGGCGAAAATGGCGCAGGATCCGGGGTTATATAGACTCGGAAGCCACCACCAGGATGGTGAGGCTCCAGGTTGTGCACCGGATCCTGCGTCCCTTGCCCCACTCGTACTGTTTATTTCACGGTATCTAAACTTAGCTTCTTAATATTAGCGAGAACTTAACATTGGTGGTTGTAGTTCCGGGAGGGACTCACAACAAACACGTTGACATAATAGGGCGGATTTTATTGTATCTTATTCCAATTGCCCCTGTTGCGATTTGATTTTCCTCAGAACGTGTTATTTCCGCTTTCTACAATGTTGGCATCATCACCCAGCTCAGAACAGTACAAATTCAAACAATGAGATGTGTACCTATAAATGGAACGTACTACGAAGTTGTTATCGACAAAGCACTGTTTTGATAGCTGCGAACTCCTAACTATTAGAACGTCGACTATTAATGACCGCGAGCAAGGACATTAGCAACGGATTCCAGGGAAAACTGGCGAGTACGTAGTCGTTTCAATAGCATTAGGTAGAGATCCCCTGCCGTACTTGTGTTTCTCAAAGAGGAATTATATGCACCGCAATTCCGAATGGAAGTCTAAAGCTGAACAAGTCGTCTCTTCCGAGCCATAAACCGGTCCGGGCCCGTAACGTCCTCATAACGGCGGGAAGGAGGAGGCTCGGGAAAGGCAATAGCCGGCTGGTAGACGACTATCCGAGTACTCATTTAAAATGGTAGCGGATAAGGTTAATGCCGGGCTCTCGGAGTCGAACTAATTGTGTCCTTATAATGAAGAGTCCGTCGCCTGTGTGGTCAAACCGCGATCGTCTGATGAGCGGACCCACCACTACAGGGCAATGCGCCATTACCTACGACACAGAATGCGTTGTGATCGCCAAACAGACAACCGCAGTAATGAATGCTCCCCAATGAGTCCCCGGGATCACGAAATGAGCTATCGCGGAAATATTCGCAGAAAAATTGCATCATCGAATTGAAAAAAAGGAGCAGTATAGCTTCCTCACTTGAATCAAATGAACGTATAGAAGAGTTGGGTAGGTTCATTTTGATACGGGACCATCTGCGATCCAACCCGCGTGTACCCTCAAAATTTCAGCTCTCTACGACTTTTTTTTCGCGTAGTTAGAAGCGTTACAAGGAAACGGGCAACATTTCATGTTCATGCATGCGCAGACGAATGAAATTTCCATTGAACTATCAAAGAATTATCCTTGATCGACCCTCCAAATCTGAGGACATTTGAACGATATTTAAATTAGTCACGGACGTCACAAGTATTTCACGTTTGCGCATGCACAAACGAAAATATTTCCATGATTTGGAAACTGGACCATTTGCGATCCAACCCGCGTGCACCCTCAGAATTCAGCTCTGCAAGACTGTTTTTCGCGTAGTTAGAAGCGTTACAAGGGATCTGTTAACATTTCATGTTCGCGCATGCGCAGACAAAAGTTACAGTTCGATTCCAATGAAAGTCATTTGGAACCATCAAAGTATCTCCGCACCTACCCTCCAAATTTCAGCACATTTTGACCATTATTTCGGGTAGTTATGGACGTTACAAGGAATTACCACAGACAGACACGGAACCTAAAATGTTCCTGGATGTTTAAAACGCAAAATGGTAGTGGCAATTTTTATTTTGGAGGACATACATTTTTGTTTACTCAATCACGAATCCAAGGCTTACCTACCCTCGGTAGTGAGGAAGCAAAAAACTATATACACCAAAAACAAACTGACAGACCAAAAAATACCAAAACCCAGAAGAATAAAAACCTATGGATCCCTAACCTCCTATGGTCCTTTTGGTTCCAAAATCGATAAGACAAATATTGTCATAACGTAGGCATTTCCTTTCTACTGACAAAAGCAAAAAAATTCAGGGGTATTTTTGAAGCAAACTACGTTCACCCTCCCCATCGCCGTCGTAGGACGCAAAGACCTGCACCTTCACGGGCTTAGAAGTAGGGCCCAAAGAAATTAGTTTTTTTTTTCAATTTACGGCGACTTCACCAAAACTATACAAACGAATTCAGGTAATTGAACGGGTACTCGAAATGTCAAGCCAAAACATCAAAAACGCTGCAAATCATTACACAAACGTTTATTATTTAGCTGTTGACCCCTTCTGCCCCTGTGTACCCTGTATATGCCCCTTCTGCATATATCACTCTTTTCTTTGGTTAATACCCTCATGCTCCCCCCAGGAAGGCCCTAAATTGAGTACCTACTGAAGCCGGCCAGGCAAAAACAGTTTCACAAATATGCGGTGGAGTCAAGAATTCTATAGTTAATTTGTTGTTGTTATTCATAAAGCATAGTTGAAGTTACGAAATTACCAGTCAACCAAATCCAAAATAACCATCATTCTTCAAATAAAATAATATCACGGAACAGACGGAAAACACCTTTTACAGACGGCTATTTGTTCCTTGTGTATTGTCAACTGTCTTACAACCAATTTTTCAAAATTTTTGATGTAAACATGATGGTGTGTACCTGAATCATCGTCTATGAGAAGGAGATCTCGGTGATCGGCTAATTCTTCTTAAGCGACTTTCAGTGGATATATTTTGTAATCCTTCTCCAGTCCGTATACGTTAATCGAAGTGTTGTTCATGATCTCGAATTTTTTAATTTGTTCAGAGGTGTGGGAAAATCGATGCAGGAAAAGTCATATGGATGGTTAAGATTGAAATATTTACTCACGCGGTGAGCATTTTCGGTGATCAATTTGGCTAGAATGGAATATTTGAAGCACAATTTGTCATTATTCTTTACATTTACACAAGCCTTTTTGCTTTCAATTTGAATCGGAAGGCTTTTTTCCTTTTTCCAGTTGAGCCTCTTCCATTTCCTTTTTCAATTTTTCATTAAATTTCATAACCATTTCATTCAGGTTTGTGTCAGTTTGCATTGCCTTATTTCTTGTTTTGAACGCTTTATCTTGTACATCACCGTTCACATTTTTAAATGTACACTCCACAACTAAATTGACCTACTTTTTCGATTAATTCTTCTTTCTTCGGTTCCCACAATCTAATTTTTCTAACTTGAGATTGGTTTCCACATTTATTTTCCTTTCAAAACTTGCTCGTTGTCGGAGTTGAAACTCTTTTCCGCAGTACTTACATTCCAGATTTCAACGGCATTCCAAAATATGCATCAAGTATTGAATGATGGGCATCACATTTAAACACTTTTTACAAACACTATTCATTTTGATGAGGGAGTTGTTCCCGTGGTGTCACGTCGAAGTCAAACACTGAACTGATTAAAATTGGAGACGTTTTTATCGTTAATATAATGAGTGAGGGAAAATCATTTCCTCCGTTGGCTCGCGGATGTCGCGCTTCCTCCTCACTCTGACCACAATAGACTGGATACCATTCGTTTTAATGAGCGATTTCGCACATATTTTTTGGTGATTGGCGGTTAGAAACTGGAGGGGAAGAGGACATCAGCTGATTCCTGAGGAGGAGTAGCCACGGCGGCGGCGGTTAAAAAAAGGCGGGAGACTGATTACCAGCTGGTCTAACGTACTATGCATGGCTTGGAAGAGGGGTGAGGGGAGGTATTTAAAAAATTGGCGGGAAAACGTACAGGTTGTCGTGTTTGACAGTTGAAAACTGGAGGGAAAGAGCCCATCAGCTGATTCCTAAGGGGAAGTAGCCGTGGTGGGAGAAATTCAAAAATTAACGATTTTAAAAAAAGGCGGGAGATCCAGCTGGTCTAACGTACTATGCATGGCTTGGAAGAGAGGTGGAGGGAAAGAGAATTTTAAAAAGAGGCGGGAAAACGTACAGGTTGTCGTGTTTGACAGTTGAAAACTGGAGGGAAAGAGCCCATCAGCTGATTCCTGAGGGGGCTTGGTCGTGGTGGGAGAAATTTAAAAATTGGCGGTTAAAAAAAAGGCGGGAGATCCAGCTGGTCTAACGTACCTACTATGCATGGCTTAGAAGAGGGGTGGAGGGAAAGAGAATTTTGAAAAGAGGCGGGAGAACGTACAGGTTATCGTGTTTGACAGTTGAAAACTGGAGGGAAAGAGCCCATCAGCTGATTCCTGAGGGGAGTGGGCGCCCTGGGAGAAATTTAAAAAAAAGGCGGTTAATAAATAGGCGGGAGATCCAGCTGGTCTAACGTACTTACTATGCATGGCTTGGAAGAGGGGTGAGGGGTGGTATTTGAAAAATTGGAGGGAACCCCCACCCCGGCCTCCACTTGGTAGGTCGTCGGGTAGAACCACGTATAATCATGTTTTTAAACTACTCTTTTCAACTGGCTTCCATACCCTACTGGTTAAGCATCATGGACTCATAATCAGAAGATCGAGGGTACGAATCTTCCTGATGACAAACATTTTGGTTTATTATTTTCAATAATGAACCATTGGAATCGAGCATGAAAAAAAAAATTCTTACCCCCCCTCAAAATTTGATGGTTTACGTTTCAAGGTATGTAGAATCCAAAACTGCAATAAAAATATTTCTGTCTGTCCGCCGTACGCCGTACGCCGTACGCCGTACGGACCACTTTTCTTAGTTACCATGAAAAAAAATTGATGAAATTCGGGTTATAGGTTCCGTTCGGCGTCTAGTTGGTCCTCGAAGCTCGACGTTACTGTGAGTCATCTCTAAGGGGTTCAAAATAGGGGTTGAAATTTTCAAAACGCCTATACAATTTTTTTACGTAAATATTTTTACGGTTTTAAATAGTTCTTGAACTTGCGAGTTTTTTAAGACCATCCGGAGCATCGTACGTCCAGCCGTTCGTTCACAGTAAGGCCCCGAAGTTTGCACCGACAGGCATTTTCGACTCCAGTGTGAATGAAATTGTATACAATTCAAACCAATTCTCGTAACCAGAGACGCGCCCACAATAGGAATTTGTGAATACGGCCAATCATTGGTAGGGATCACCTGATTATATTGGCGGAGTATGAAGTCGAGTTGGTTGTTCTGTGATATTATTTAATTTGAAAAATGATGGCTCTTTTGGAGTTTGTTCGTAGGTAGTGAAACTTGAACAAACGTTGAAGTATTATTGATGGGTAAATTATTACTACGGTAAATCATTACTCAACGGTAAATTATTACACAACGGTTCATTATACCATCTACGTAGAAGGGGCTGGAGTTTGTTGGTAGGTACTTTTGCAACTTTTTTCACTCCTCATCAACAATTTCTTTTCAGAACTTCATTATGTGTGTTTCTTTTTGTTAGGTACTGTTTGTCATCGGCAGAATTATTTTAGCAACATTTAACTCGTGATTTAGGTAGGCACCTAGTAACGAGTACGGGGTTAGGTACTAACCTACGGAGGGTCTGCGATCTACATAATTATGCATAGAATAGTACATATTATATTATATAGACGGGTTATCTATACATAGAGCTGTGATCTGTAACAGAAGGGTATTCTATACAAAATAATAAACCGTTGTGCAGGGATTTGCAGCGTTTTCTTGTCATGCCTGTTACAGAGGAGGGGAAGGGGGTGGAGGTGGAGCTGATTGCGGATCTGGTGTCGTGCGGGTTTAGCATACCTTGGCCGTCGCAGGGTGACCCCCCCCCCCCCCCCGATCAAGACACCCCTTATTCTATCTACTCATAAAAACATACGTGATTACTAGGGCTAGGATTTTGCATGTTTTGCATATTTTTTTCAGAAGCCCCAAACCTGCATAGAAGTTCGTTTTGATCGTTTTCAGACCATTTGCAACCAAAAAAATCAAAATTTATTTTGCATGTTTAGCATGTTTTGGTTTTTTCCAAATTTTTGCATGTTTTGTGCATGTTTCGTGTATTCTTAGCAATTTTATAGAACAAATTTACCAAAAATGGATTTTTTAGCTAATTTTTAGGTACAAACCAAACTTTTTTTAAATAACTAACTAAAACGAGTGGTAGTTTGTTTTCTATAGCATTTTTCAAACTAAAATGGGGTGATTGGCCTCACTCAAGATTCAAAGGCAAAAGAATGCAGGAAACCAGGCTGTCTGGAAAGGCCCGATGCTTTTGCGAGGATTAAAATGGACGGGTTCGTAAGACGTTGTAGTCCTCTTACCTGCCTTCTGCTTGGCTCATTTTAGAAGGTACAGTAGCCTTTACGGGTATTATTTCGCAGGTTCAAATCCCTCCCCTCCACAACGTCATTCTACTCATGCATTCTCATTTTGAATCTGTCAGTTCATATCGTTTTCTGCAGTCGAGCATTAAGTTTCAAACACAGTTTTTAGAAATGTCTCAAAAATTGTTCAAGAAGTGGATAGGGAGTGACTCTGCCTTCACTATAGACATGGGGAATATCTTCTGTCTACTCTGTGGAAAAAGGGTAAGTGACAATATAATTTTTACCAATTTGTGAAATACTGTTCTTTTCTTACAACCCATCCCTTTGCTTGAGAGATTTTTGATGAAAAGCAATTGATGATTGTAAATTTATGTATACACGCATGATATAAAATTTTCAATTTTGTTTTAAATTAATTAAGGTGAGTTGGGGGAAGTGCAGAAATGGGGTAAGTGCAGAGTATGCCCTTGAAAAAGAAACTCTTGGGCTGACATGGATGCCCTCTAAGGGTGGTGAAGGCTACTATGTTAAAGTAACAGAAAATGTCACTAGAGTGCGCTCATACTGTTTGTAACCTTGACAGTGAGGTTATAAAGTCACACATGTTTCTTCAGCTATGAACTAGAGGTGGTGCATATTTTTTCATCAGACTCCATCCTCTCTCCTGCTTGGGATCCTAGATGACTGACTAGGTAAGCACATACTTTAAATGTTGTAGTTTCATTGTAAATATGGAATTTTGCTGTAACTTTGGTTATTTTGAAAATAATACCTACTCTGCACTTTGACCATTTTTCCCCCTTCCCGGGGGAAGTGCAGAGTAGGAAACATGGGCAAGTGGGGACCTCCACACTTCCCCCTCGTGAGTACACCAGGTCAAGTGTGGAGTTCCACACTTCCCCCTCAATGGATGAAACCGGGTGAAGTGTGGAGTTCCACACTTCCCCCTCAATGGATGAAACCGGGTGAAGTGTGGAGTTCCACACTTCCCCCTTAGTTATGTGAGTGCACTACACAAGCGAATGTACTTGGAGTAGAATGTACTTTTTGTCTACTTGAGGAGTGTAGTAGTTGTCTTATATATAGGTATTTCTGTGGTCATTACTTGTGATGAGTTTTTCCAGGAATTAAAAAAAAGAGGTTGATGAAAAAGAGCTTCAGCGACAGAAAATTTTGAAGAAAGGTGAAAGAGAGAAGAAAAATAATGCTCCAAAACCTAACGAGAAAAAGCAGAAAAGGAAGCGAAGAAATGACAGAGCAACATCAAGTTCAGAAGAGGACAACTACAGCCTAAGAGATACAGATGATGAGGATGCGGAGGAATACATGGAGCGAATGATTCGGGTAGCAGAGGAAGAATTACAGGAACCAGATGAAGAAAGACAGGAAGCAGAGGAAGAAGTACAGGAAGCAGAGGGAGAAGGGAACGAAGCAGAAGAAATGAAACAGTTACCTAAAGAAACAGAAGAGTTACCAAATGAAGCAGAGCAGATGGAAGAGGAAACGGTGAGAGAAAACTCGAAAATAAATTAATAGAATGGGTGCTGGTAAAATTTGCTACAAAAAAATCAATTAAGTATTATGTGGGCCAGGTTGTAAAATTTGAATGTGGAGATCCCATTGTCAAATGCCTGAGAAAAATTGAGTTTGCCTTCCCTCAAAAAGATGATATAAGCTCAGTCGATGAAAGTTATGTCATTCACATTTTACCCACTCCTCGCATTGGGAGGAGAGGGGGGATTGAGTTTGAATTTGATTTTGCGAGCTTTAACCCAGAGTAAATTTGAGTAGGCAAGAGTTGTCAGTATTACTTACTTATTTCAATGTTGCATCGTTTGCAATTTATATTTTAAGTACATATTTCAAAGTTTTCTCATTTTGCAATGATAATGACAAACTATGTGATTTTCTTAGACTTAAGAACAGATGTAATTTCGAATTTTTAAGAAGTTACTTACTTACTTAATTTTTGTATAACTAAGTACAACCTCCTTATTTGGTACTTTCAACCTTTAACGTACTGTAAATTTGAGTCGGTACGTAAGTAAGTACATTGTACTTAAGAGCGTTAAGTGGATTTAAATAAAGTCTTAAATTTGTTCTATTTGCCATTCAAGTATATTTTACTTAGAACTTTTATTAAACTTCTCCTACGCTACCTACATGTAAGACTGTTAAAAAGAGTGTTTAAAACGTTTCTAGAATAAAAGACTGACGGCAAAAATTAATATAATGTTTTTATTTTGATATCTATAGTTTTAAATAAAGTTTTTGAAATTTCGAATTTTGCATGTTTTTTGGGGTGTTCTCCGGACCCACGTTTTCAACTTTTCAAAACTGTGTAATTCGATCAATTTCTGTCCGACTTTCAAATTTCAAAAAGCAAAAGAATCCCTGAAACCAGCTCTTTTACACACTTACCCCGCCGCATTTTTAGATCAAACGGCATGTGATTTGAAAGGCTACTCCACACTTACCCCATTAAGTCAGGATAAGTGTGGAGTACGGACAAAAACTATATAACTGCTCAGATGACTCAATGATTTAAGAAAACCTTAATATAACAACAAAACTTGTTAAAGGATAGTCCAAGGAGTCTAAGGAAAAAAAGAACAAAAATCTAGCTGAAAAATGAATTTCTCAGAGTCTAACATAGTTGAACTACGCAAATTGTACTCTGCACTTCCCCCAACGCACCTTAATTTATTATTAGTTTGATACATTTCATCAACTTTTTTTCATGGTTTTTCAAATATTCTTAACATTTTACGTACTTATTCGGTAAAACGGGGTTCCACAAGCATTCATAGCCTAAAATTAATTTTTCTTTGAATTATTTTTAAAAAAATATGCTTTTGCATGTTTTGGCATTTTTCTGTGCATGTTTCGCCTCAAATTTTTGCATGTTGATCCGAGCCCTAGTGATTACAATCCGGTGGTCCCAAGCGATGATACCTGGACTGGATGTATTCCGATCCATTCACGATCATGTTGAAGAAGCTATCGGTGTGAACGAAAGACTGGACATACAATGCTCCAGGAGGTCTCAATAAATTCCCAAGTTCGAGATCTACTTAAGAAAACCATACCCTTCTATTGAAAGTTCACGAGCTACGGCATTTGTAGAATTTCAACCCCTATTTTCCTCCCCGTAGTAACGCCGAGCTTCGCGGACTTAAATCCTAAAGCTTCCGGATTTGAATCTCCTGAGAGGGAGGGGCTAAGCCAAAGGGAGTTAAAGAAAATCCTACACCTGTGCTGCACCATAATATTTGCATTATTAAATTGGTGATTAAATAACTTCAGATTGTTGAACTAACACTCGCAAAAGTGCCACTTCAAGCTTGCAAAGGGCCAAAATTGAGTCGCAATACAGAAAGTGGGAAGTTCACCTGTTTATAGACCCAACGCCCTTCACCCTCATGAACTGAAACAACATCTCATCTTTGTGCGACGTTTTGGTTTATTATTTTTCTTTGGAATCGAGCATGAAGAACCCCCCCACACAAATTTGATGGCTTTCGTTTGAAGGTATGTAGAATCCGAAAATGCAATACAAAAAATTCTGTCCGTCCGCCGTAAGCCGTACTCCGCCTTTTTCTGTACTCCGCCTTTTTCTTAGTTACCATGAGCCAAAATTGACGAAATTCGGTTTATACGTCCCTCTTGGGGTCTAGTTGGCCCTCGAAGCTCGGCGTTAATGTCAGTCATCCGCTAAGGGGTGAAAAATAGTTGAATAACGTGGGACTTCGTCAACCTAACATATTGGTAGGTATGTAGTTCGCAAGGATTTTTCTCGCCGAAGTAAGGAAATAGGGTACGGGATCGGAAGGCATACGCACCCTGAAAGGGCGGAAAGGTGAATTAGGAAAATTAAACCCTGATTAATTTACTCTGCTCCACAAATCCCCTTTGCTTCTTTTTCCAGCTCACCTCCTAACATTTTTTTTTTTCTCATTAGTTGAAAAGAGGGTTATGAGGGGACTCCTGGGCTGGTCTTTCGGAACACGGCAGGGAATCACTAATATCTGTCAACCCCGAGGGCCTGAGACCGTCGGATTGCAGAAGGGATTGTTGGGAAGATGAAAGAATATCTGGGACGAATGATTAAGTTCTGATTAAGGCGAGGTGGTTCGAGCGTCGGAACGAATTTCGGATGATGCATCAATTCCTCACTGGTATTGATTTCTGTAGACCCATCCTGCTCTGAACCAGTTGATTATTCGAGCGCTCCATACGCGACCCTACCCCATGTGCCGTATCTTCACTTTGGTTCATTATTCTGTGAATAATACACCGCAAAATTATCGGCCAATCTCATTGCTCTCAAACTTTGCCAAAATCTTTGAGAAGATAATCGAATCGCGACTTGTGAATTACCTTGAAACTAACAATTCTATCACCTGCACAGTATGGTTTTCGACCGAATCGGAGTACTCAAGACGCTCTTGCTGAAGTAGTTAACGAAATTTCAAATGCACTAAATGATGGGGATAAGGTGCTTAGTGTTTTCAATGATCTAACAAAAGCATTCGACTCCATTGAGACAAGCAGGTTGAATTTAATGAAGTACGCAGCAATTCCTTGCCTATTAGATTTGGAGTACCCCAAGGATCTGTTCTAGGTCCTATACTGTTTTTACTGTACATAAATGACCTCTTCAATTTACAAACATGTGGCAAGTTCGTCGCCTTTGCTGATGACGTAGCAGTAATACTGACAACTAAATCATGGGAGGACGTCCACAAGGATGCAAGTAAAACTCTTACTCAAATATGCCAATGGTTCTGCATTAGCCTAACAATGAACATTTCTAAGACCAACTATGTCACATTCTCTATAACCTCCGCAGGTCAACCTCATTCCACGAATTTAAAAATCCACGAAGCATCATGTTTAAATTATGAAACATGTATTTGTACTAAGCTTGAGCAAGTCAATAGCATTAAATATCTAGGACTCCAACTAGACCAGCGCCTAAAATGGAGGATGTACATAGAGACCCTAGGAATGAGAATAAGGAAATCGTTGTTATTTTTCTGTATACTAAGAAAATGGCTCTCCAAAAGTAACTTAAAGATGGTGTATTACGCATATGTATACAGTATCCTAATAATTATATGGTATAGAATCCTGGGGTGGAGCATATGCCCAAACCTTCCCCTCGCTCAATGTTGTGTGCAACTCCCTCCTTCGGATCATCACTCGGTCGCATTCCCGAACGCGAATCAATGATCTTTTTAAAAAATTTTATATTCTTCCACCAAGACTGATATTTGTTTATCGCTCCCTGCTTCGTGTCTTGCGAGTCACCCGAGCATCATGCGAGGGTAGCCAGACCGAATATGAAGTCGATTTTGACCAGAGTGGAAAATTGAGTTCTACCAAATTTTCAGCTCCGAAAATTGATTTGTTCTGAGTGAAAAACCTATGAAATCGTAATAACACTAAAAAAACTATAATAACACTAGAAAAAGTTGCAACGCTTGGATCAAGACGATTAAATTGCACTACCAATGATCAAAGATAATTTGGAAAAAAAAGTAGCGTACCTAATTCGTGTTCTAGGGGCCAAAAATTGTGGAAACCATCAAAAATAGCTATTTCAATAGTTTCACATGAAATAAACAATAAATGAACAGCCATCATTTCTGTTGGTATGTCCAGTAGAATAATAAACCCATTTGACAAGGACTTTGCAGCGTTTTTCTTTTACGTTTCAAGGTGCGTGGATTCAGAAAATTCAATGTCCGTCCGCCTTACGCCTGTAGCGTCACTACAGTTGTGACTGTTCATATGTTCACAAGTTTTTTCCCAAAAGTTTTTTTTCTAACAAGCGAGTCGTCGTCGAGTTGTTGTCGTGTTGCCTTCAAGACATCCAAAAAACCATTTTTATACTTTTGAATTCGAAATAATATCTTCCTACTTAAATTCCTTCTTCCAAGTGTCCGTCATTCATAGCAATAGCTACAAGTGGTGACCCCCGACGTGATAATGGACGAAGGCAGTGGACTTTCACACCAGCTACCGAACGACGAGTTATTGACTCCTGGTGTACCCCCACAAGTCAGCCGGGTGGCGCTTAAAGTACCACCTTTTTGGAGGGTAAATCCTCGATTATGGTTTCGGCAGTTGGAGTCCCAATTCTTCAACGCCGGCATTATCAGTGATTTAACCAAGTACCACACTCTGGTTGGCGCGATCGAGAGCGACGTTCTGGCTCAGGTCAGCGACGTAATCCTCAACCCTCCCGGACGCGACTTGTACGACACACTCAAGCGGAGACTTGAAGAGCGATTTTCAGACTCTGAAGAACAACAATTGCGGAAGCTGATTGGCGATCTGGAGCTGGGCGACAGGAGACCGTCCCAACTATTGAGGGAGATGCGTGAGTTATCTTCGAATCGGGTAAGTGACGTACTTGCAATCCTTGTGGTTGCAACGTCTATCTACACAAACCCAAGCAATTCTCAGTGTTAGTGACCAGGATTTAAATAATCTTGCAACTATGGCTGATAAAATAGCTGAAGTTACTATGTCACCTTCATTGCACGTACTTTGCCCGCTAAGCACACCAGCCCCACCTTCCTGCAATTGCTCGACCAACCTAATTGACGAATTGACGTCCGAGGTGCGGCGGTTGTCAACCCGCATCGATGCTCTTGATCGGGCTCGTTCAGAGACCAAAGGTCCTCAAGACAATCGCAGCCGCCCACGTTCTCGTTCCCGTCCTCGCAAACATGTCAATGGTGTGTGTTATTATCATCATAAATTTAAGGATAGGGCTAATATGTGCGTGTTGCCGTGTTCCTATGCAGCGCACAACGCAACTGTAACGGGAAACGAGCGGGGCTGTCGCTAAATGCGACTGATGCTGCGGCCCTTTTGACCAGTCGCCTCTTCGTCACCGATAAGTCCACAGGGTTACGATTGCTTGTTGACACCGGTGCGGACATTTCAGTTGTTCCTCCAGTATCCAAATTTCGGAAACCTCCCGTGTCTGACTTCAAATTATTTGCAGCAAATGGGACGACGATCTCTACATATGGCAGCCGAGTATTAGAGTTGGACCTCGGGTTGCGGCGTGCTTTTCGCTGGCCTTTCATGGTTGCAGACGTAGACAAGCCTATTGTTGGAGCTGATTTTTTGAAGCACTTCGGTCTTCTTGTCGATCTCAAAGGCCGTCGTCTGGTAGATAACCTCACATCCCTACACTCACTTGCTGCAATCGAAGAAGTAGACCATTCCACAATTTCTACAGTTCGTGTAGTTGATGGTTCTCCTTACCTCACTCTTGTCGCGCAGTACCCAGACCTGACCAATCCTCTTAACGTCGGCAAGCGCACACCTCCTCATAATGTCACCCACCATATTCAGACACTAGGGCCGCCAATATTTGCCAAACCGGCCCTCTCAGTCCGGAGAAAGAGGCAATAGCTCGGGCCGAGTTCTCATACATGGTAGACCAGGGCATTTGTCGACCTTCCAAGTCATGTTGGGCATCACCATTACACATGGTCCCAAAAAAGAATGGGGAGTGGCGCCCGTGCGGTGACTATAGGGCACTGAATGCCAACACAGTCCCAGACCGTTACCCACTTCCACACATTCAAGATTTTTCTAACCAATTGGCAGGCAAAACAATTTTTAGTACGATCGACCTGGTCAGAGCCTACCATCAAATCCCCATGGAACCTGCTGACATTGAAAAGACCGCTATAATAACGCCTTTTGGGTTATTTGAATTTCCTTTCATGACGTTCGGACTTCGTAATGCCGCGCAATCGTTTCAGCGATTCATACATCAAGTTACTAGTGGCCTTGATTTCTGCTATCCCTACCTCGATGATATTCTGGTGGCTTCGGCAGATCCACGATCTCATTTACAACACCTGGAGCAACTGTTCAATCGTTTTCAAGAGTATGGTGTTGTTGTCAATGTGGCAAAGAGCGTTTTTGGCCAGCCAGAGGTCAAGTTTGTGGGGTACCTCATTTCAGAGGAGGGTACACGTCCACTTACAGATAAGGTCCGTGCCATCCAAGATTTCCCATTGCCAAGAACTGTCGCGGAACTCCGTAGATTTCTTGGGATGCTTAATTTTTATCGTCGCTTCATCCCCAGGGCGTCTGAACATCAGGCAATCCTACACAACCTTCACAGTGGTAACAAAAAACGCGACAAAACTGTCATCCGGTGGACCCCTGATCTAGTAGCAGCATTTGACAAGCGTAAAGAGAGTTTGTCCAAGGCAGCACTCTAGGCACACCCTACACATGGCGTTCCACTATCCATCTCTGTCGACGCCTCTGAGTCCGCAATGGGTGCTGTAGTTGAGCAGTTGGTTGACAACTCTTGGCAGCCCCTGGGTTTTTTCTCCAAAAAGCTTTCCCCATCTCAAAAAGGCTATAGTGCTTATGACCGTGAGCTCCTTGCGCTCTACAGCGGCATCAAGCATTTCCGCCACATGTTGGAGGGGCGCGAATTTATCATTTTTACGGACCATAAACCGCTAACATTTGCTTTCAGGCAGAAGGCTGATAAGGCAAGTCCTCGTCAGCTCCGTCATCTTGATTTGGTGGGCCAATTTTCAACTGACCTACGTCATGTTTCTGGAAAAGAAAACGTTGTTGCCGACACGCTATCTCGAATAGATGCTGTCTCACCACCACCTACTATTGACTGGGAACAGCTGGCAGCTGAACAAGCGTCTGATGCCGAGCTGCAGGCGCACCTCACAACAGATTCGTCACTGCGACTCTCAAAAATCTGTATGTTTGATTCAACTATCCCAGTTTACTGTGACACCTCCACAGGACGTGTTCGTCCTTTCATAACCCCACGTTTTCGTCGTACCGCTTTCGACACTGTTCATAATCTCTCCCATCCAGGAAACAAAACCACGCTGAAGATGCTGAAGGCGAGGTTCATTTGGCCATCTATGGCTCATGATTGTCAATTATGGACCCGCGCATGCACCAACTGCCAACGTGCCAAGGTTCAGAGGCATACAGTCAGCCCTCTGGGCGAATTCGTGGTTCCGGGGGAAAGGTTTTCTCACATTCACGTCGACGTCATAGGCCCATTTCCACCATATCAGGGGTATTCGTACTGCGTCACATGTATCGACCGTTTCACGCGCTGGCCAGAGTGTATCCCTGTGGCTGACTCCACAGCTGAATCCGTTGCTCGGGCTCTCCTTTGTGGCTGGATCAGTCGTTTTGGGGTACCGCTCAAGATTACAACCGACCAGGGCCGCCAGTTCGAATCGTCATTGTTTCGTTCGCTTGCAAAAGTTTTAGGAATGCGCCACATCCACACGTCTCCCTACCATCCCGCGGCAAATGGTTTGGTCGAACGGCTGAATCGCTCTCTAAAGACGTCCCTTCGTGCGCATGCGTCTCCAAATTGGATTGAGCGCCTCCCAGTTACCCTCCTAGGCATCCGTTCTGCAGTCCATGAAGATTGGAAAGCTTCTACGTCGCAAATGGTATATGGTACCACACTTCGGCTGCCGGGCGAGTTTTTTGACACTCCGGCGGAGCAAGAAGCTTCGCAGCTCGTTTCCCAGTTGCAGCGCACCATGGAACTTTTGAAACATGTTCCAAATAATCGGCACGGGGCCAGGAACACGTTTGTGAACCAGGACCTGCAATCGTGCTCGCATGTATTCGTGCGACATGATGCTCTCCGGCGACCGCTGCAAGCCCCTTACGATGGACCGTATCCGGTCCTTGAGCGAACGGCCAAGTTTTTCAAGCTGACAACCAAGGGTAAGGACACCACCGTCGGCATAGACCGCCTGAAGCCCGCCTACAATCTCGCACCGCTTGGGCAGTCTGTGGGGGCCTTGGAAGACCCACCGCCTCTTTCACCAGGGACTCCAACTCGGCGGGTCTCTTTCTTCGAGGGGGAGTGACTGTAGCGTCACTACAGTTGTGACTGTTCATATGTTCACAAGTTTTTTCCCAAAAGTTTTTTTTCTAACAAGCGAGTCGTCGTCGAGTTGTTGTGCTGCCTTCAAGACATCCAAAAAACCATTTTTATACTTTTGAATTCGAAATAATATCTTCCTACTTAAATTCCTTCTTCCAAGTGTCCGTCATTCATAGCAATAGCTACACGCCGTATCATGCATACCGGCTTCATTTTCTGTCTAAAAACGTCGTTCATTCGCACACAGGCTCCATTTGGGCCCTAGTTGTGTCCCGAAACTTTTCATCCCGATCGAAATATACCCAGGGAAGTTATGAGTGAAACCGGGTATAAAAACAGGTATTTTTTGTGTTTTAGTAACATGAGCTTTTGAGGTATCGTTTTCCACGTTTTTGAAGTCGATTTTGACCAAAGAGTGGAAAATTGAGGTTGCAGCGAAGGTTCAGCTTCCAAAATTCATTTTTGGTTTATTTTATTAGTCAAAAACCTCGGAAAACTGTCTGAAATTACCATCAATTTGGATAATAAGACTAGAAAAAGTGTCAACAGGTGAATTAAGTGTCACTATCAATGATCAAAGATCATTTGAAAAAGAAGAGCGTGATTTGTGTTTTTAGGGGCCAAAATTGGTGGAAACCATCACAAATAGCTATTTTAATTTATTACTGCACATGAAAGAAGCAATAAATCAACAACCAAAATTTCTGTACCAGTAGAATAATAAACCAATGTGACAAGGACTTTGCAGCGTTTTTCAAAAACCAAAGCTGATATCCTAGACGACAGCCAGTGTGTCGTCCTAAGTGCAAAACGTGTAGGAAAACCCGTACGACTTGAGGGGGCGTGTTATGGGAGAACAATGGGTGTAAAAATAGGGGTTTTCGAGGTTTTTTTTAGGTTTTAGTGAACACGAGCGGTATATCGTTTTGGGCGGTGTATCGTTTTCTATGGTTTTTAGGGCGAGAAGACCGAATATGAAGTTGATTTTGACTAAAGAGTGAAGAATTGAGGTTGTAACAAAGGTTAAGTTCCCGAAATCAATTTTTTATGAGTCAAAAACCTGGGAAATTGTCTGAAATCACCATAAATTTGTGTAATAGAACTAGAAAAAGTGTCAACAGGTCAATCAAGACAATTAAATGGCACTACGAATGATCAAAGATAATAAACGGAGCCGAGGTCGTGTTTTTTGGGCCAAAATTGGTGGAATCCATCTAAAATAGCTATTTCAGTTACTGAGCATGAAAGGAACACTAAATGAACAGCAAGATTTCAGTACGTATGCCCAATAGAATAATAAAACCATGTGACAAGGACTTTGCAGCGTTTTTCAAATAGAAGTTTTAGTTTCTTCGGGGGAAAAATACCGCACTGCAGTTTTCCGCAAGCCCCATATGACCGATTTCTATATTTATGATACGAATGTGGAGAAACGATGCATTTCATAAACGAGGATGCAGTCCCAAACCATACACTAGTCCACAGTCTATTCGGGTGGGCCCGTGAAATATACGATCCTGCGCTTTTCCAATTCCTTCAGCCTCGGTAGGGCTCCTCATCTTCCGTTTGATTTTTGCTTTCTCTACCCCCCCCCCCACCACCCCCCCCCCAATCACCGTCTATCAGTGCGAGAGCTTTCATCTGCACGAATGATCGACTAGGGATAGCGGAACGGCGATGAACAGGCGAAGCACTTTTGTATATTGGCATGCGATCATCCTGGCAATAAATATAAAAGCGAAATGGCGTTGTTATCTTTCAAACGGAGTACAATTTTGAAGGAATAGGTGAAACGGTACATGAATATTTCAAGAACACAGTAGGGGCATTCCGCATGTAGCTAGAGTGGGGGCATTCAGAAACAAGAAACCTGCTGTCCTAAGCAAAAAACGCTGCAAAGTCCTATCACATGGGTTTATTATTCTATTGGACATACTTACAGAAATGTTGGCTGTTGATTTATTGTTTCTTTCATGTGCAATAATTAAAATATCAATTTTTGATGGTTAGCTATATTGTGATGGAGTGCGACAACTATAGGATACCCAGGGACCAAATGTCTGATGAACTATAATTATAAGGTCATGACAGCACCATTTTGTTATAAGTGTGTACTCCAAGAAAATGTTGGTGTTTTTGTAGTTTTGTATGAGTTTATACAGGACCAAAGCATACAACTTTAATTTCATATGTAAAGATATGGACAGTTTTATTCCATATTGTAAATTGTAGTACTTGTATGTAAGATTATTTTATTTATTTTCTGACTGTACGTATCTTGCAATGCCAATAATAAAAAATAAAAACCTCTTTTATTATCAAAGTAGTATAAATCAAACAAAAAGTGATATCTTTCAATGGTGTGGTATATTCAGAACATAAAAGCATAATGAATAACAAATTAAATCAAATCCTCAACGTTACAAAAATAATACTTCGTGTCTTCCATTAACATAACCTTGGTAAATGATACTTATTTTATGAAAGTGAGAAATTCAGTTGTATTCTTCAACTTAATCTGAAGTGATAATACCGGATATGGATACCAGAACCTCACTGGATATGGATAATTGTGGAATCCCAGCTGCAGTAAATTCAATGTGAGCCACAAATGCAGCAGGCTTTGTTCCATCTTTGGGTGGAATTATTTGTAGCATTTTGATTTCATAGGCTTGTCCCAAACGTAGTTCGGTAACTTGACCAATCCTTCCTCCACCATTCGGGGCAGCATTCAGGCGTTTGGTGAGGTCCATTTTCTTATTAAACTCAAGATCGTGTTTTCTGTTGTATAGTCCTTTGTAGATCAGGTTGAGTGAATAGAAAGTGTTTTTCTTGGACGAAAGACCTTGAGGGGTTCTGTTTATACTGTAACCAATACGAGTATTGGCGGATAAAAAATGTTGTCAGAGGTGGTTGGCCAGTGAATTGTGCTCATCTGGGCAACCTCTAGGCGATTAACCTCCATCGTTAGAATGGAACAACTATTGGGACTTGTAAATTGGGGCACGACATTAATCGCCTTCAACTGAGCTCAATATATTTTAATTATATTGACACTCTAAAGGGGGGAAAGGGGGTGGGGAAGCCAATAGATGTATGTATTTTCAAAGGGACAGGATGTCTGTAAAGGAATCCTACTGGAAACCTTTTGGCTTATCCTTCTAGTAAGCTCACACAAAGTGGATAGAGTATGGTGAACTGCTCAGCGCACACTACCAAACCAGGCTCTGCTACCATGTGACAGAGTGTGACAGTGGGAGTGGACCCTCGAGAGTCCCTCTCCTAGACCGGCGAGATTATCACTGGTTAAAAAGGGATAACGATTAATCGACATTCCTTCTTTACCGCACCAAGTGTTTATTTACCATTGCCTCAAGGAGCTGACTGAGGCAGCAAGTCAGAGAGATTGGCCGACAGCTCTCAGGCCGGCAGGGATATTTTTTGTCCTTCTGAGGAGGCGCAACAGTAGCCTCTCTCCAAGCAGAAGGGAAATGTCCTGAGCTGTAGATATCGTGATACAGTTATACTCACAATACACATCATAGCAAAGCAAAGCATCTCAAAAGGAATGCCGTCTGGCCCAGGGGCACTTTTCGACACCCTAGCCGTCGCTCGTCTGAGCTCAGCCAGTGAGGAAGGGTTGCACAGGGGATCTTCAGCCAGTTGAAAGTCAGTGGGATATGCAGCAGTGCTCGATACAAGCGCACAGTATTGCTGCCAGCGCTGTTGGTGAGACGATGTATTCCCCACCAGGGCTTAGCAGCGCAGGGATGGATGGAGGGTCTCTGCCTTTCATGGCCCTGACTTTCCGGAACACCTCAGCAGGTGTAGCTCTATCCTTTAGTTCGCTCACGTATGCCCGGAAGGAGGCTTTTGAGCCGGATTTCAAATGCATGGGCCCTTTTGAATGCTACCAGATCACCAACGTTCACAAAATTTGGTATATGGTCCCGTTTGGGCTCTAGTTGATCCCCAAAGCTTGGCATTACTGCCTCTCGACTCTAAGGGGTGAAAAATAGGGGCTGAAATATCCATCGTATCCCTTATCTCTGAAAATTGTACTTTGAGAGGTGTGGGCTTTCTCGCATTTTTAAATAGCTCGATTTTTTCTGAATGTTTGAGACCATCCAGAGCATTCAACGACGTTGCCATAAAACTGAATTTGCCCTAAAGAGCATCGTGTATGCAGGCATCAACCTGGATTCAGAGCGCACATCACTCTTCCCTCTTAGTCATGTGCGCCCCGCAGTTCAAAGGGCTAGGCGTCGGAAGTTCACGCTGAAGGCCGCAGATTCAAATCCCAGCCGGGACCCAAAAATATTTTTCACTCCACATTAACAATTTACCCCCAGAACTATGTACATCTGAATTTTGCCATTTTACATATTGGTTTTTATGAAACAGCAATTCCCGGGCCGGCTCCAGTACTTGATTTAGGGCTTTCCTGGGGGAGTACGAGGGTAGGTATTGAACACAGAAAACAGTGATCTACGCAGAAGGGGCATCTATTAACGGTAAATAATTAACCGTTGTGTAATAATTTGCAGCGTTTTTTACGATCAGGTGCGTGCTATCGACTGATGTTTCATGAAAGCATTTGTTGTGGGTTTTTATAATAGAGATGAACTGCACGATATTCTGATTCTAAAAAAGACTCCTTTCACAGGTTCAACCTTTTTTATTTTTATCCAACGCCCGTTCTTGATGATCGGGTTCAACCTACGCAGTGCCATACAAAAAATAAAACCTCTTCAACATAGGCCTTTTTTTCAAGCTTGAATTTACGGTTTAAAAAAAACCAGAGGCACTTTTATTTCCCAACGTCCCCAACCTCCACACAAACCTCGGGCTTATCCCGTTAGCCCTTTCACGATTATTGTTTGATGCGCACTATAAATCACGGCTAAACAAGGTTTCTTCTTTATACGCTCTGCCCCCTTCTCGTCCGGGCGGGAACAACAATGGTAGTATCGCCCTAATGAAAAAGACCAGAACGAACGCTGGGGAGAAAAGGTGAATATAAAACCGTATTATGTGTGCGTACCTTCAGTTATAATAAATTATGCGCTAGAATAATGAATTATGCGACTCAAGGACCATGATGAAAGCTCAAACAGAATTCTAGGCGTTGAAACGGGAGATAACCAACAGTTCCGACGGCTTCATGAATACTGTTGACTGGACAAGTTGAAACGCTGCAAAACTATTCCTCAACGGTTTATTATTTTCATTATATACACCCATGCTGATTAGACCACTGTGCTTCAAGCAAAATAGCCAATGTATCAATTTTTCATAACTACAAGACAGAATGGTGCTGAGGAGCTGGAACAATGAGGACAGTTGTTGCAGGTTGCAGGTTCCGAGGATTTCTCCTGGCACTGAACACCAACTACCAACCTAAATTTATTCTCCAATCGAGAAGCACCCACCACGAAATATTAGGAATAACCCTTCATTTTTGAGTGGCGTAGTTCAGAGCGATTCCTCGGAAACCTGACTTTAATCTCCAGTTAGCCAAGATCATAATTACCTATGGGAGGATGAATCGAACGCTTTCGATAGATCGACAAAGTATCCCAGTCTCTGTATACTTGCCTTTAGTGAAGTGGTCGATAAGCTATCCCATTCTAACGTCGTTAATACGAAAAACACATTCAATGCGCAAGTGTGTGGGGCAGAACACATTAAATGTGCTACAGCCTAGGTAATGAATGCTCCTTACACATCCATCCAAGTAGCATGAGGACCTGTTCTGTTGCTACCTAGGACATGATTCAAAACTACAATCAAAATGCAATATAAACGTGTAAACTGGATAGTTTGAACCTCAACAGCTTGAAAAACTGAATGATTCGACGTTTTTTTTTTAATGCCCCTTGAAACATCAACGTATTTTGGAACAGTCGATAATTTGAAGTCCACACGTCATGCCACATCTTGTTCAAACACGCTATAATTTGAAATCAGAAGGAGCTCACTTTTCGTTGAGAACACTGAACTCCTGGTTATTTTGAACTCTCAGATGATTTGAAGCTTTCTTCTGATGCTAAAAGTTCTAATTATAGTGAGCTACCTGTATGTACCTAACCCACTATATAACGGCATCCGAAGCATCATTCGTTTACCAACACTATAGGAGTTCTGAGTGAACGTTCTTTGAAAATGAGTTACAGCCATCGAAACCAGATAAGAGAGCTAAAACCGTCCTTCTTACAGCTCTAGTTTGTAGAGCAATTCGTTAAGTTTTCTGTTTCAATTCTGCTCTAGCGCATATTTTACCCAGGAGTACCCGGCGCTCCTCGGTATATCATTCCTGATATCTCGACTGTAATTGAAAATAATTTCATCCCGGAGTTGAGTTGATGGGGCTTGGGCGAACCCTGCGTCGCCCCCTCCGAGGATGCCGAATAAAATTTTCACTTCGCGTTTTCCGTCCCATTTCCCTCGTGAGATAGGAGTAACGCTGGTGTTACTCTAACAGCTATGAGGGGAGGGAAAGTTTTTTGGGGGGTAATCGGCGGGTTTTCGCTCTTCCGGCCCCGAAACTCCGTTGCGCGGACCCCGTTCCATCGCAGCCTCATAACCCCCACCATCACCCACAACCACCTAAATGTAATTAAAACGTTATGTAAGAGAGGGTGTATGGGACGGAGGGGAGAAGATTATACCTTTATAGGGGTCGGCGTTCGAGGCCAGTGGCGCCCTTTTAGGGTACCGCCTGACATTTTGGTTCGGATGAATTACGCCTTGTTTTACTGCCCCCAGGCCAAGTGGACCGTAAAATTACGGCAGTTATTAATTGCGCTGAAATTCTCCCTCATTCATTGGTTTGAAATGGTCGAATTTAATAAAGTACCGGATACGGCTGAACGCTCCAAAAACAATGTCAGAAACATTGGGGAGTTTGAAAATTATGTGTGAAGAAGCGTGATATTCTTCATGAACCAAACAAAAACAACAACAACAAATAACCCAAATAGAACCCTCCCCCGCTATAAGATTTGTTGTTGTGGTATATGTTCTCACCTCATTTTTCGGTTACCTTAAGACTGCTACCGTAGAGCTACTACCTAGTCCTCAAAGCCAATCTCAGTATAGGTGCGCTCTATCAACAGTTCAAGCTAAGTGCCCACCACTTTGTGCGTTAAGTTCTTAGGCTTATCGCACGAGCAGTGGGTAATGGGCGTAAGGCATGAAATAATAACTGATACCAGCATACTTTTTTAAGAAAAAAAAACCGTACACTCAAACCACACTACCCGATATACCGAATCAAGTACAGATCTGTTACGTTGAATAGAGAGATGACTGTAGTACAAGTCCAGCAGAACCCAAGCGTCAATGTGTCGAAGTCTGTTGACCTATATTGAAAAGGAATCAATTATTGAGTAGGTACTGAATAACTGCGAGTACCTAAGATCGAAATGATCTCGATAGTCTAATGGACTTTTTGCGGTAGTCTAATAGGTACAATAAAAATTGATGTATGGAATTTAATCAGACACCATCAAAATTTAATCAATTCTTTACGAATTTACGAACCCTATTTCAATCAACGCATGGTGAAGAACATAATATTATATTACACTAGCTGAATACCCGTGCGTTGAACGGTGAACAGGCAGAACTCGGAGTGTTATCTGTGTATTTGTTTCACCTACCCACCAGACAACAACCCGTCGTGCCATGGAATCGGCGAGAAAATCTCTCTCCATCAAAACCCGTTTCGTCCGAAAACTCTTCCGAGTTATAATGCTTAGGCACGTCACGCCTTAGTTACGGCGAAATTTAAGAATTCTGTCGTCGAAAAAAAAACGAGTTAACGATAAAGGAGTCGGACTTGGGAAAATTAATGTAGCCTGCGTTGCCCATCGAGTTTTGAAGAGACCACCGGAAAAAAAATTGCTTCAAGATCCACCCAAGACATAGGTATAAACAAACAAACAAACAGAACAAACGTTGAGTTTTATAAGATTGTAGGGAAGCAACCTCGTAGCACCGATGCCAAGAAATGTGACGCCGGAAAATACTTGCAGTCGAATTTTAGGAGTTCGCATTGATTTAACAAAAATATAGTAGCATTGATTTATCTTGAAGGTTATTGGGAATCATAATATATACGACTCCGAAGACTGGAGTTCGCATCGCCTCAAGGGTCGCTACGAAGAGGTTTGGCATAAGGCATCTTTCCCTGTATAAATTAGGGGTATTCACGGCTGGCTCTGTTAACACGTTCAGTGCGGGACTAGACTTTTTGACCTCGCACTGCATGCTTTCATCCAGGACGGAACGTTTTTCAGTAGTTTTGCTTGGAATACGGGGGGCTTCAAAACTGATAGAAACTAAACTCCAGTAGTCAGTCATGAGTTCAGGGCGTTGTGCCCTACTCGTCTCCAACATAAATATGCACGAGACTAAATGACCCCTAACCGTCCTGAGGGAACCTTCGCACTCACCAGGACGGCACGGGACAATTTTTGACCTCGCGTCAATAATTGGTGGCTTCACTTTTATTAATGCGAAATTGGATGTTTACCGTGCACCTCAGTCACCTCTGATAGATGTTTGAACAGATGGAAATAGTTTTTAACCAGATGTTTCTTGCTGATTGGTTATTTTTTGCGGCACTCATTATTGATATAAAATATAAATATAATACATTTTATTTGAAATTTATCTATCTGAAACTGAAACCAAAAGTCATGAATCATACTCGTAGAGTTATGAAGTCTTGTGCTGAGGGCTCACATAAAAATGAAATCACGTGTTCCACGAGCACAACGATATTTTTATTATCATAAATAATATATTTTCACTATTTTCACTGATGATTTCTTGTGCTATAGGTGGGGAAAATTGGACACGACTGAGAAATAACCCTCGTGTGATGAATTTAGAATTTTCATCACGGCGGTGTGGAGATAAGGTGAGTGAGTGAATTTAGGTAAAGGAGAGAAAAGAAGGAAAAGTCGCAGGCGGCTGTAGTCAACCGAACATCTACGACTTTGGAGGAGAGAGAGGTGGATAAGGGAATTTCACCTAGGCGGCTGTAGTCAACCGTTCATCTAGGTGAAGGAGAGGAAAGGAGAGGTCCCTTGTCTAGGCGGCTGTATTCAACCGATCATCTAGACAAGGAGGAGGAGAGAGGAGGTGAAATTCCCAGGCGGCTGTAGTCAACCGATCATCTGGGAGGTAAGGTAAGAGAGAGAAGAGAGAGCTGGTTAGAGGAAGTGTCGAATGAAGCTTGAGCGCCAGGATCCGGGGTTTTATAGTACTTGGGGGCCTCTCCCTCCAGCTCCTTGCAGGGAGCTGGTAGTGGGGCCCCAGGTTGAGTAACCCTGGGTTCTGTCGCCTGTCCCCACTCATATCTTTATTTACGGAGCTTTAGTTTGGCGTTTGAATGTTGGTGAGAACTTAATAATATAGGAGTGTTCCCGGGAGGGACTCACGACAGAGGTCCCCCCAGTTTGAACCAAGATTTGTGGAGCTGAAGGCGCAAGGTGACAGGAGCTGAGGGCTACGGCAAACAAAAGGTGGAGCTGAAGGCGCAAGGTGACAGGAGCTGAGGGCTACGGCAAACAAAGGTGGTGCTGAAGGCGCAAGGTGACAGGGGCTGAAGGCCGATGCAAACAGGCGGTAGGGCTGAAGGCCAGTCGTAAAAGCTAGGAGGCTTAAGCGTATGTAAGTAGATGGTAAGGGTAGCATATATAAGGTAAGTACATGGGAAGGAATGGTAAACATAGAGTAAGTAGATGGTAAGTAGAGTATAAGATAGAGTACGTACATAAGGCAGATTAAGTAGAGTATAAGACATGGTAAGTAGAGCGTAAGATAGAGTAAGTACATAAGGCATAACTATTGGGTGATGATGAGTCGACAGATATAAACATTTCGCATTTATAAATGTGATCAATGTGTGTTTTGGTATTTACAATGATGAGGACGGAGTATGTACAGAGGATGAATGAGTATTTACAGTTGATGGATGAGTATTTACAGATGACGGGTGAGTATGTACAAAAGATGAAGGAGTATTTACAGAAGATACAGGGGTATTTACAAAAGTTGAGGGGTGTGCAAAAATTTGGTCACCATGTGGGAGGCTGTCGCGAGAATCCGCCGTTTCCTGGGTGTGGTAAGTGTGTGGCGAGTGGTTGTGTGTGTGTGTGTGTGAGTGTAGTGTGTTGGGGGCAGTCGCCGGCGGTCGACGTGGTGAGGCGGCCACGGGGGGGCCTCGAGTTTCGGTACAGTGCGAGTGGGTTGATGAGACACCAGCACTGTCCCGGAATCTCAAGGCCCCGCCGTGATTGCTCATAGCGGGGCGGGGGATTTGGCCGCCGGGACGAGGGGGGTGTGGGGACGCTCCCTCCGTCCGTTCCGCCGCCCGGGCCGTTTCGTCCCGGCGGGAACTATTGGGGATATCCCCGACGATGGAGGGGAGGGAGGGGGGTCGAAGATGGAAAATTGGGGGGGAATTAAAACGGGGGGCTTTGAAATTGTTGGTTGAGCGGGGGGGTGGTGGGTTTTTGGATGGTACGGGGGGGTTTGGAATTTGAACGGGTACGGGAGGTGGTTTGTTGAAATTGACGGGGGGGGGTTGGAATTTGAAGGGGGGGCGGGGGAGGCATGAGTTCCGCAAGGCGGAACTCGTGAAGGATGGAATCCATCAGGGGGTCGGTGGGGGTGTAGGGAGGGTGTACCCCCGTGGCTTGTGCTACGCGAAATTCGCGTAGAATTCGCCACTGGGGGTACTTCCATCGTCGGGGCCGGGGAGGTAACCCGGAGATCCGTGGCGGAGAAAAATAAAGCGGTGTGGTAGGCCCGGGCGAAGGGGGTAGGGGGGAAAGTGGGTCCGGGACAAAAACGTCCCGGAGAATCGCCGCCATTTCCGGATCCGAGTCGAAATCCGGAAACGACGGAGGTGACGGGTGTTGCGGGAAGAGGTGATGTTGCATCGTGAACGGACGGTGGGAGACTGATACTGTTAGGTGTTGGGGTTAGCACAGGTGCGGGTTTGCACCTGGCTAACGGGACTGTATGTGGTTTGCCGTCAATTAACAGGGTTGCGGTGGTATGTGTTGTGCGGATGACTTGAAAGGGCCCGGCGTAAAGTGGTTGGAAAGTTTTATGGATGCCGGGCTCTTTCAGGTACATGTGTGTGGTGGTGAAAAATCGTTTGGGATAAGTGGTGTCGTTTGTCGGTGTTGTTGAGTGTAGTGGTTCCCTGTTAATTGACGGTGTGTGGTGTGGAGTGAAAATGTCGCCCGGTAAACGTAGTGGGTCTTTAAAGGCGTGCTGTGCGGGGCTAGTTTGGTCTGAAGGACGGGCGGATGTTCGAAGGCTGAGTAAAATGTAGGGGAGAGATTTCGTCCAGGAAGGGGAATTTGCTGATGTAGAAATGGCTTGCTTCAGGACCGAGTGCCACCGCTCTATTTTCCCGTTGGATTGGGGATGGTAAGGGGTAGTGTGGATTTTTTGGATCCCGAGGGAGCGTAACAATTCGGAGAAGTGGGCCGATTCAAACTGCCTCCCTTGATCGACCGTGACTGTCCGCGGACAACCGTAACGGCTAACCCATTGAGAGAGGAAAGCCGTTGCGACGGCGTCCGCGGTGATGGTGGAGAGGGGGATGCACTCCACCCAGTTGGTGGCACGATCGATCATCGTGAGGCAGTATTTCTTCCCCTCGGACGGGGGAAGGGGGCCCACTAAATCCAAATGTATATGCTCCCACGGGAGGGAGTCGGGGATTGGTTGAGGAGGGACATGCGGGTGGGCCGAGACTTTGAAACGCTGGCACTTCTGGCACCCCAGAACCCAGTTACGAATATCTGTATTCATATGGGGCCAGAAGTACCGCGTCTTGATGAGGTCCCGGCTCGCCCGAATGCCAGGATGGTGAAGGGAATGGTAGTGGAGGAACAGCTGCCTCCTCAACCCCGGTGAGACGTAAGGGCGCGGTGAATCGGCCGTTACGTCGCACCAGAGGTCGAGGGGAGGCAGCTGTTCCAACTTGGATGCGGAAATAAGGTTGGAGAGGGCGGGGTCAGAGGTTGGATCTTGTTTTGATTTGATGGATTGAGGTGAAGGGAATGGCAGCAGCTCTGCCACCGGCGCGGGGGTAGGGGTGGGTCGGGAGAGCGCGTCCGCCACGCAGTTGTCGGCCCCCGGCAAATATCGGATATCGGACGTGAATTGTCCGATAAACTCGAGCTGCCGGAGGCGACGCGGGGAGGCGGACTTGCGGTTCTGAAGGAGGGCGTGGGTCAGGGGCTTGTGTTCGGACATAGGTACATAAACGCCCGAAGTAGTGCGTCTGGTGTCCGCTCGAGCGCTAGCTGCGGCTAGCGGGTTCGATCAGATCATGCTGTTTTTTGGGTCTTAGAACGAACGAATATAATTGTGATTATATTAGTAAATTGCAGCAAGCATCGCGTCAGCCATAGGCGGTGCAATTTCGGTCTGTCGGTCCAGAGTTTTGAAATACGTTCTTTCATGTAGTTCTTTGGGTTTTGCAAACCTGAGCTCCTCTCGAACGGCAAGATGGCGTTCAACCTCAAAAGGGAAAGTTGTGAAAAGTTTTATCGTTGTTGTAAATATTATCCAAGGTAATCGTTCTTACTCGTTCTGTAATTAAATTCGCTCAAGTGAATTTAGTCTGTGTTTTTCGTTCCCGATCATACAAATTGGTGCCGAAACCCGGGAATTTTGCGGAATAGCTGAGTACCTACATTCCAGTATTTCGCGTTTGTTCCTTTCGTTCATTCGACGATGAGTTCCAACGCGGTCATCTCCGTTCGTGGAATGGAGATCTCAGCTGAAGTCGTCAAGAGTTTTAAGGCCAATCAAAAGGCGCTTTATAAAACACTCTGTTCATGGGCGACTAAAGCCCAGTCGTCGTTGAAGATGTCACAATGTTCCAAGGAGGCCCGATCACGTGCGGGCGATTTAGCGAAAGCTGCTGACGACCTGTTTTCGCGGATCGAATCCGCCGATTTCGATGGGGACGTAAGTGAATTGCTTTTATCCCAAGTAGCCGATCTGCAAGTGGCGTTAGAGATAGGACTACCCACACCGACTTTGAAGCCTTCAGGATGTTTTTCGGAAAGTTCTAATGATCGGAGCAAACTCACGTTCGATGCAGTAAAATACATGAATGTTATGCTGCCTACAGTTCCATTGTACGATGGGGACATTACGAATTTCGCCTTATTTCGTGGTTTATACGATCGAGCGGTTCACAGTGTACCGTACCTACCGGACGAGATTAAATATCAGGCGCTCGTCGAGAAGCTGGTTGGTCAGGCTCGTTCGGCCCTTACTAGTCATCGTTCCGACGGATCGGACTATCAGGCTCTTTATAACTCCTTGATCGCGGAAAATTCCGGTCGGTATCGTCTCGCACGTCGATCCTTTTCGAACCTTAAATTCGTACCTACTATCAAAGAAAATGATGCGCAGCAGTTGGAAGCGTTCCTGAGTGCGGCCCGGTCTTGGATCCGTTCAATGGAAGAGGTTGAGACACACAACCTCGAGTCGTTCCTGCTGTTTGAGGCTCTCTTCGCTCGCATCGACACCACGCTGGGGGATAAATTTAATCGTCAAGAAATGGAGGTCGAGGATGTGGTCCCGACTCATCGGAAACTGCTGGAGTTCCTAGACAAGGAGCTCAAGATCGCTCAAATGATCCCTTCGACCTTTCAGGGTTCATTTGATCGTGATAAAAAATCAAATTCGGCTCAAAGACAGGCCCGTCGATCATCCCCTACTCCTCATTTGTTGAGCATTCAGGAAGATACTCTTCGACTCCGGTGCCACTATTGCGAGGACCACCATTTCCTATATCGCTGCCCCAAGTTCTTTACCGTTCCCGTGGAAAAGAAGTGGGAATTCGTTCGCCTACACAAGCTCTGCGAGAACTGCTTTTCCTACCGACATGACAACGTTCAAGACTGTCCTTCTCGACGACGGTGCGGCTGTGGACGAAGACATCATGCCTGGCTTCATCGTTCAAAAAGGGAGGTAATGTCGAGGGGGGCTCCGGGTCTTCCTCCCCAATCTGATAGTTCAAAGGGGGGATCGTGCCAGAGGCGCAATTCGCCTGTCTTGGCACAGTCACCACCGGTTACGAGCACACCGGCCCTCTCTGAGATCAACTTGTGTGAGTGGGCCTCGGAGGAGGTCGGGGGCTCAGAGGTGGCTGACCCTCTGTTCCGTTCGGCTAGATCTTTTACCGATTGCGAATGAGGCTGCCCCACTGGATGGGATCGGGCCGATCCTCCGACCCGTTCTGTCCGGAGTGATTGGTCTGATCCCTCCAGGGGGAAAGATGCTATAATAATCGATCCTTGTTCAAGTCGCACTAAAATATTCGTTCGTTCCAATAGGGCCCAATGCATTGATCATAATAACCGATCCGGTCCCACAGGTAGGATGTTCGATCCTAAGTTCCCAGGCAGTAGCTCGGCTGCCGCTCTAGGTAGGCGCATGTTCGTACCTAGGACCACTGAGGAAGGGGGCCCCACTCCGTTGAAACCTTGCGGTGATATACCCAGGAGTGGAGCTTCCCATTGCACTACTCAGCTGGTTAGTTCTAAGTTAGTTCATAGAAGTCCCTCTTATTTGGTGCAGCCTTCCCCAGTAGGCGTTAGGTCAGGCGCACAAGACGAGCCTCGACCGTCGAACGTAGCGAGACACCTTCCGGAGTCTCATGCGTTCAGTAGTAGGGAAGTTAATTTCCGGGACCAAGTTAGTTCAGGCGCTCAGCTAGTGGCGGGAAGTTCTCTTCCAGCGCTAGGTTCATTATCTAGATCATGCATTAGGCGTCCACGATCAGGAGGCTTAATACCTACCGCACTGGTGCACGTGTCAAAAGGGGAAAAGGCTAGGGGCCTTGTGGGGCGCGCGCTCCTGGACACTGGGTCGGAGGTTAATATAATCACCTCTAAATTTTGTCGAGCGCTCAAATTGAAGGTTTTCCCCTCAGAACGACGCATAGTGGGAGTAGGGGGAAATTCGCACGCTGTTCCGGGATTTACTTCATTCGGACTGTTCACACGTTCAGGTAGGCACATTTCAGTCACCGCTTTCGTCTTAGACGAGGTGACTGCTCCTATCCCGTCAAGCAGTTTCTCTATCGATCGGTGGCCCCATATCTGGGAGTTAGGGTCTGAATTGGCTGATCCGACTTTTTATACTAGGGGTGAAGTTGACCTTTTACTAAGCGCCGATCTATTCATACAGCTCATAGAAGTGGAACGCGTACCTCCGGTGGGTAACTCACCATGGTTGTTACGTTCTGAAGTAGGCTGGTTGGTGCTAGGTCGAATCGAATCACAGAAGGGGCAGATAGTGAAGTTCGGGGATAAGAATCACCTTCAGTGGTTCATTCCTACCGAAGCCCCTTGTCAAGTTTTTCCCTTAAAGTCCGAAATTAGCGCTCGTTCCAATCCCGCTCTAGTGAGTACAACACAGCCGGCATGGAAGGACGTTCGGTCAGCTGAATATCGTAAGTGGGCCATTCAGGACATTATTAGAGCACTTCAACTAACCTTGGGTGGAGGCAGTGTACGAAAGGGAGAACATTCAAGGGAGGCCACTGCTCCACCTAAGGAACGTCGCTCCCCTCCTCCTCGTTCAGGAGTGCCACTTTTTCATTCCAAGGGTGCTCTGTTAGATCCGGTACGTAATTTATTCTCGGTAGTGCCCCCTGTGGAGTTCTCATCAGTTAGTCCACCATTGTTCAGTTTGGTTTCAAGGGGGGTAGTACCTAATAAGGTGAGTTTTGGATCCCTGAGTTCTGCACACATACAGGTTCAGAGTTCCGTTCACGAAACCGACGTACTTCTTAAGCGAATGTTCGAGATCGAGTCAGTCGAGGAGGTGGAGCCTTGGACACCTGCCGAGCGGGAGGCTGAGAACATTTTCTTAGATCAGGTGCGCAGGGACGGTTCAGGTAGGTACACCGTTCCATTGCTACTTGCCCAGGATCGGAATTCGCTAGGTCATTCTCGATCAATAGCCCTACGGCAACTTTACAGATTGGAAAGCAAATTTAGGCAAAATCCTGATCTCGTTCCACCGTATAAAAGGTTCATGAATGAGTATGCCGCTCAGGGTCACATGAGACCTGTCGATCCCCCGGTGCCGGGTCTAGCTCATTATTATATGCCTCATCATGCAGTTCGTCGCCTGGGGGACCCAGCAGATAAGATCCGTGTCGTTTTTAATGCGTCCCAGCGGACAGCAAATGGTCGATCACTGAACGAAATTTTACATGTGGGTCCGAAGTTACAACCGGACATTTGTGATATTCTCCTCCGATTCCGCTCGTTCCCCTATGTGTTCATTGGCGATCTTAAACAAATGTTCCACCAAATTTTACACCCGAGAGAGGATCAAGATCTTCTCCGTATTGTCTGGAGAGATTCCCCGGATGACCCTGTTCAGGATTTTGCGCTCTGTACAGTCACTTATGGTACAGCTCCGGCTCCGTTCCTGGCGAACCGGACCTTGAAACATTTGGCAGAGACTCAGGCCAAAGACTACCCCAGGGCCTCTATAGTTCTACTCGAGCAAACCTATGTGGATGATGTTCATGGAGGAGGTGCCTCGATCAAAGAAGCACGTGAGGTTAGGGACGAACTTATTGCTCTGGTAGGCTCTGCAGGTTTTGAGATGCGAAAGTGGGCCGCTAATCACCCCGATCTGCTTCAGGGTATTCCCCAAGATCATTGCCTGATATCGGGCGAAACAGTGGACTTGGATCCCACAGAAGGCACGCCCCTTAGAATGCTAGGAGTGGCCTGGGACCCCCGTACTGATACGTTCTTCTTCAAGGTACCAACCACACCTGTAGTTCGAACCAAGAGGGAGCTGGCTAGTGAGGTCGGTAGAATTTATGACCCCGCGGGCTGGGTCATGCCGGTTTCGGTCTTCGCTCGAATGATCCAGCGTGAGGTGTGCCATGCACGTTTTGACTGGGACGATCCACTTCCCCTCTCCTTGGTTACTGATTGGTCGAACATTGCTAGATCCATCGATACGCTCTCAGAGCTGAAGATTCCCCGTCACGTTCAGGTTTCTAGTCCCATTCAGTGGCTAGTAGGATTTGCGGACGCCTCTGAAAAGGCATATGCAGCTGTGGTTTATCATGTTTGCACACAAGGAGGTTCATTTGTGACCCGGCTAGTCACCGCTAGAGCTCGAATTGCCCCCATAAAGCAGGTTTCAATACCTAGGCTAGAACTGCTCGCTGCCGAATTGCTCGGAAAGACCATGAACAAGATTCGGCCACAATTCGCTCATGCTCAATTGGTTGCGTGCTCTGATAGCACAATCGTTCTGTCCTGGCTCACAGCCGACCCAGCGCCGTTATGGAAAGTATTTGTGGGAAACCGTGTAGCCAAAACTCTCTCTTGTTTGCCCCAGGAGCTTTGGTTCCACGTTCAGACGCAAGACAACCCCGCTGATATAGCATCTAGGGGAGCCCTGCCCAACAAACTGATCAAGAATGAGCTTTGGTGGAATGGTCCTCATTGGTTGCGCTCAGACCGGTCCTTGTGGCCTATTTGCAGAATTAGGCCCAACCTCAGTCAAACGAGTGTGGCTGAGGAGATCAGGACGGTGAGGTCGCATGCCACCGCTCTGGAGACAACTGACGAGTTGGAGAAAAAATTCAGCTCATTCGGTCGGCTTAGAAGAGTGGTTGCCTGGATCTTACGTTTCGGACGAAACTCCCGCGTTCGAAGAGTTAGGTGTGCAACAGTTCAGAGAACGCCGATCGAACCATTGGCAACTGAAGAGCTGCGGGCAGCTGATCTAGTTTTAGTACGACGCGCACAAAGTCGACACTTTCAGGACATTTATTCCGCCTTAGACCGTTCCACTCCCCGTACCAAGCTCATGAGACAACTTGCTATATTTCGATCACGAGAGGGCATCATTAGAGTGGGGGGCCGTTTGGAGCATAGCAGTAGCGCATTCGAGACTAGGCATCCAGCACTTTTACCAGCCAAGGATCCGCTCACCCAACTTATCATTCGTCAGGCTCATGAGAGCTGTTTGCATGTCGGTCCGAGGGCGACCCTAGCTCACCTGCGTACGAAGTTCTGGATTATAGATGGTCGGAATGCGGTCGCTAGAACTCTCGCAAAGTGCACCCGCTGCTTTTCGATCAAGCCCATAGCCTTTCAACCAGAAATGGGTCTGCTCCCATTAGGGCGGGTTCAGGGAACGTTCACATTCGATCAGGTCGGCATTGATTACGCCGGCCCATTTTCGGTCTCCGTAAGTGGTCTCCGTGGGGCACGAAAAGTAGAAATGTACTTGGCCGTGTTCGTTTGCTTTGCCACCAAGGCGGTGCACTTAGAAGTAGTTATGGATCTGAGCACCGACAGTTTTCTGCAGTGCCTGGAAAGATTTATCGCTCGAAGAGGGGTGCCCTCCGTCATTTGGTCGGACAACGGTCGCAATTTTTTGGGGGCAGCCAACCTCCTTAGGAACATTAGGATTGCGCTGGAGACGGGCGTATCGATCACGCTTGCCGAACGTTTGGCTGCTAGGGGGGTGAGCTGGAAGTTCATACCACCAAGGGCTCCTCATTTTGGGGGGTTATGGGAAGCTGCGGTCAAGTCAGCAAAGCGACTTATTAGGGTAAATTTGCGCGATCATACGGTCAATTTCCAAACGTTCAGCACTATAGTGGCTAAGGTCGAGGCCATCCTTAATAGTCGGCCTCTTGTGTTCCAATCCGCCTCGCCGGATGATATCCTCGTTCTTACACCAGGTCACTTCTTGATACAAAGACCACTTACTGCTCTCCCGGAATCTGAAGGCTGCCTGGACTCCAGCTCGCGCCTTATTCCCAAATGGCGGTTTGTGAACCAGACCGTACAGGGCTTCTGGAAGAAGTGGAGTAAGGAGTACCTGCTTGATCTGCAGGCACGGGCCAAATGGAATACTCCTGACCGACCCCCTGTTTTAGGAGATGTAGTGTTGATCATGGACGACAATCGTCCACCGCTCTCTTGGCCCATGGGCGTGATTACCGATCTTCATGCTGGGTCTGATGGTATTGTTCGGGTAGCCAAAGTTAGGTCCACCAATGGAGAGCTGACACGTCCATTGGTCAAGCTTTGTCCCTTGCCCAAGGAGCAGTCCGAATGACGGGCGTCATTGGGGGGGGAGGATGTTCGGACGTAGGTACATAAACGCCCGAAGTAGTGCGTCTGGTGTCCGCTCGAGCGCTAGCTGCGGCTAGCGGGTTCGATCAGATCATGCTGTTTTTTGGGTCTTAGAACGAACGAATATAATTGTGATTATATTAGTAAATTGCAGCAAGCATCGCGTCAGCCATAGGCGGTGCAATTTCGGTCTGTCGGTCCAGAGTTTTGAAATACGTTCTTTCATGTAGTTCTTTGGGTTTTGCAAACCTGAGCTCCTCTCGAACGGCAAGATGGCGTTCAACCTCAAAAGGGAAAGTTGTGAAAAGTTTTATCGTTGTTGTAAATATTATCCAAGTTAATCGTTCTTACTCGTTCTGTAATTAAATTCGCTCAAGTGAATTTAGTCTGTGTTTTTCGTTCCCGATCATACAGCTTGTGATCTGTAATGACAGAGAACTGCCTGCCCTCCACGAAGTCACGAAAGTGCTTGATGGCTTCGTGGATGGCGAGGAGTTCTCTGTCGAAGGTAGAGTAATTTTTTTGGGTGGGGGATAAAGTTTTCGAAAAGAAGCCAATGGGTTGAGGGGTGGCGCCGGTGTGCTGTTGGAGCACTGCCCCGATGGCCCAATCGGACGCATCGGTAGTGATGGAAAGGGGAGCGTGAGGGTCGGGGTGGGCTAATAGAGCGGCGTCTACTAGGTCCTGTTTGCAAATTTTGAAGGAGGCGGAAAGTTGGGGGGTCCAGGTGATGGGGCGGTTATCATTTTTTTTGGAGGGTTGGGGAATGGCGTGTATGAGTGGTTGTTGATGTTGAGCGGTGTGTTTTATGTGTCTACGGTAAAAATTTAGCATACCCAGGAAGCGGCGGAGCTCGGTGACCGTGCGGGGTTGCGGGAAGTCCATGATTGCGTGGACCTTGTCCGGGTTTGTAATTGCGGAGGTAGGGACGTGTGTCGGCGTTGGCTGGTCCGCCGCGAAGGAGACGCGGGGCGGTTTCTTGCCGTTCCGGAGGGGGGGAACGGTGGGGTCTGCAGGGGGGTTGGCCAGTTTGGTAGGAGGTGGCGTCGCTTCGTTCCGGGGAGGGGGAACGGTAGTGGCAGGTTGAGTGGTGGGCGGAGGGGGTTGCGCCCTGGAGGCGGGCGGGGAGGGTCCGTTCCGCGGTGGGGGAACGGGAGCGGCGGTGTGAGTGGCGGCCGGAAGGTTGGTTGCCCTGGTGGCGGGCGGGGAGGGTCCGTTTCGGTGGTGGTGGGGTGAGGGTTTCGGCGGCGCTGTAGGCGCGGCCGGGAGGTTGGCAGCCGTGGCGGCGGCGTAGGAGGGGTAGCGTGGCTTGGTGGTGGTGGCTGTGTGAATGCGGGCGGGGGGGGTTTGTCCATGGTCCCCCCCGTGTTGGCGAGGAGGGGGGCCCGCCGGATTTACCGGCGGGCGTCTGCGTTTCCCTGCTTAGGGGCGAAGGAGCAGGGGGGTTGGCACTTGCGGGCCTCCCCACCGAAGTTTACATGATAGAAACAACGGTGGGGGGGGGTCCGCAGGGAGGTAGTCGGTCTTGGTGGGGCGCCTCGTATTGGAGGGGGGTGCGGTCGTTGGGGATTTCCCCCTACGCAGCTCATGGGGAGGGGAGGTGCGTTGCGACGGCGAGCGCTGGCGGCTGCGGTCGGTGGAGGGGTAGTGCCGGCGATCCCTGGAAGTGGGCCTGCGCCTGTCGAGGGAGGGGGTCCGGCTGCGACCCCGGGAGGCGGTACGGTCACGCAGAGGTGGGGGATGACGGGGTGCGTGTACTTCGCCGACGCTGGCGGCTGCGGCTAAGTCGTGGACGGTGTCCGCGAGTCGCAGAAGGGGCTCATCGGGACCGTCTAGGTGGCTGGCGAGGGCCATCTGTATGGGGTGGGGAAGGGCGCGCAACCAGAAAGTACGTGCGATGTCGGCCGTCATAATGTCGTGCAGCTGGTGCCGCAGCCGTCGGTAGAGGTGGGACGGCTTCTGGTCGCCGAGGTGTTGAGGTTGGGAGAGGGCGGCGACTCGGGCGAGTTTTGACGGCTGGTAGGTGTTGATGAGGCGGCTGCGGAGGTCGTCATACGCAGTGGCGGCGTCGGGGGAGATATCGGAAGTCTGCAGCAGGATCTCGTAGGGCAGCAACGAGATGATCCGGGAATATCGAGTTTTCTGGCTGCGGATGTTGGCGGCCGAAAACGCTGCGTCCACCTGGAAAAACCAGAGCGCTGGGTCGTGCGTGTAGAAGGGGGGCAGCGACAGAGGGAACGCCGCGGATGCCGTCATGACGTCGGCGGCGGCTGCGGCCGCGGCGGCGGCGTGGGCGGCGGAGGCGGCTGATGTTGCAGAGGTCGGCGGGGAGAGCGTGGAGAAAGGGTTGTCGGCCAATGCGTCGGATGTCGCAGCGGCGGGCGGCTGCAGTGTGGCTGGTCGCAGGAGCGGCGGCGTCGGTGAGTTCGGGTCCATTTCTGTAACTAAAATTCAAAAATTTGACGTGGTTTCGAATTTTGAAATTCGCAATCGGCGGGAGCGGTGGTGCGTTGAGTTGAGAGGCGAGCGGTGAGGTTTGGGCCAAGAATTGCGAATTTACACTGACTGGTTGAAATTTGAATTTAAAATTTGGGACACCGAACTATTTGACTGGGGCGACACATGAGGTGGGAAGGTGGGAAGGAAGAAGGTTGAGTGAACGTCGGGTTCACCACTGTGATGAATTTAGAATTTTCATCACGGCGGTGTGGAGATAAGGTGAGTGAGTGAATTTAGGTAAAGGAGAGAAAAGAAGGAAAAGTCGCAGGCGGCTGTAGTCAACCGAACATCTACGACTTTGGAGGAGAGAGAGGTGGATAAGGGAATTTCACCTAGGCGGCTGTAGTCAACCGTTCATCTAGGTGAAGGAGAGGAAAGGAGAGGTCCCTTGTCTAGGCGGCTGTATTCAACCGATCATCTAGACAAGGAGGAGGAGAGAGGAGGTGAAATTCCCAGGCGGCTGTAGTCAACCGATCATCTGGGAGGTAAGGTAAGAGAGAGAAGAGAGAGCTGGTTAGAGGAAGTGTCGAATGAAGCTTGAGCGCCAGGATCCGGGGTTTTATAGTACTTGGGGGCCTCTCCCTCCAGCTCCTTGCAGGGAGCTGGTAGTGGGGCCCCAGGTTGAGTAACCCTGGGTTCTGTCGCCTGTCCCCACTCATATCTTTATTTACGGAGCTTTAGTTTGGCGTTTGAATGTTGGTGAGAACTTAATAATATAGGAGTGTTCCCGGGAGGGACTCACGACACCTCGAATTCAATTTTTTGGGTATAGTCTGTAGATGGCTCTGTAAAATGGTAAATAATTCATTGATCCATGGCCTGCGGCTGCCGTACATAGTTATAGGTATAAACTCTGGGGAAATAACTAGAATTCCGGGAAATAGGTAATTGGTTTTTGTGGAAATAAACACGAAAAACCTGGTTCAAGCAAACATCCCCCGCATCCTACTTGGTGAAACTCTGAGCATGGGGTCAATTCGTCTCATCCCGCACTTACGTGATGTGACGAAAATTTGCTGCCGCACTGAACGTGTTAAGTAGATTCGCGAAACGGTAACAACATGAGGCGCCGTTAAGTGATACCACTTGTGAGGAAGGAGATAGGTACCTGAGATCTAGACGAATAGAGTAGAAAACTGATGTGTAATAATTCTCCCATCAATAATACTTCAACGGTTTTTCAAGTTGCAAAAGTACCTACCAACAAACTCCAGCCCCTTCTACGTAATATACCGTTGTGTAATAATTTATCGTTGTGTAATAATTTACCATTGTGTTATAATTTACCCATCAATAAGACTTCAACGTTTGTTCAAGTTTCACTACCTATCAACAGCCATCATTTGCCAAATGAAATAATATCATAAAACAACCAACTTCGTGAATATAGGTGCTCCCTAGCAATTAGAGATTATTATCTCGGGCCAATTCCCGATTTTTGCCTTGTCCCTAGCGATGATATGTGGGCTGAATGTATAACAATTTCATTCATCCTCCTGTTGAAAAAGCATGTCGGTGCAAAATTCTGGGCCATACTGTGAACGAACGGGTGGACACGTAGGTACAATACTCCGGGTGGTCTTCAAAAACTATTTTAAAAAGTTAAAAAATTCGAGATAACGGCGTCCGGGAGATTTCAACCTCTATTTTTCACCCCTTAGAGATGACTGACATTAACGCCGAGCTTCGAGGACCAACTAGACCCCAAATGGGACCTATAAACCGAATTTCGTCAATTTCGGTTCATGGTAACTAAGAAAAGTGCGAAGTACGGGGCACGGCTGACGGACAGAAATGTTTTCATTGCAATGTCGGATTCTACATACCTTGAGGGGGGTTAAACTTTTATTTTTTAATGCTCGATTCCAAAGGTTCATTATTGAAAACAATAAACCAAAACAGGAACGAGAGATTGTTCGAAGGTTATGTTGTTTATGCAAGTGTGTTTAGCAGTGAACTTGCCAAAATAAAATGCCTAAGAAATGCCACAAAGCGCGATGCGTCAACGCTATAGTAATGAAAGCTCTTCATCAGTGCATTTCCAATGCAGAAGGTTCAGAGGAGGAGGAAGGAAGATGGGAACAAAGCCTCAAAGCACTCTATGCCGCAGTGGTGTGCAGGTATGGGGTTGAATATATCTATCCCCGGTTCAGTGGGGGCCAGACAAACTGAAAGTGGTTTCCTATTCTGTGCACAAAGCTGACTCCATGTTCTACTGCACTGCGAATCAGCTGTTACTGGGACGCCATATTGGTTTGATAAAGTTTAACAGGTGTCGATGCGACGTTGACCGTACCTTAGATACCTATTAGGGTTATTGACGGCTGGGCCAAAAATGTTATAGCATTGGCGATAAGCTTCATAATAACCTTCAAGATACGACTCCAAAGACTTGAATTCACCACTTTTCCACGATTCGACATGTTACAGTTAACATGGACTGGGGTGTGAGGCGCCACAATGAACCTGAATACAACTTTGCCGAATGCAGCCTTTGTTTTGCAGAAATGCAGATTTTGTTTTGCTTTTTACTATGAACTTGAGATGCAAATTTGTAGCTTTTGCTGATGATATAGCTATTGTGATAAATGATAACACCTGGGAGCTAGCGCATTCTATCGCAGAAAGGACTGTCTTTGAAGTAGCCAAATGGTTTAGCACAAATAGTCTCACCATGAACCTTTCAAAAACCAAGTACATTACATTCTCAATAAACAAAACAGGACTTCCTAATGACTCTAAACTCAAAGTTCACAAGGAAAACTGTGGCGTAGTAAGAAATTTGTGCAGCTGCATGGAAATAGAAAGGCTGAATACAATAAAATACCTAGGAGTGCACGTGGATCAGCATCTCAAGTGGAAGGATCATGTATGTAGCTGAATTAGTGAAATCAGGAAATCCATGCACTACTTTCTGATGCTACGAAGATTGCTAACGAAAGAAAACCTTAAAATGGTGTATTACGCTCATGTATATAGCATTTTAACTTATGGTATCATTGTCTGGGGAGGTACTTATGCGTCAACCTTTAATAGCATAAACATAGCAATGAATATAGTTTTGAGAATTGCAACTGATTCCCATAAACGTACTTCAACTAGTTACCTATACAAACACTCCGGTGTTCTCACTCCCAGAATGGCTTGTATTCACAGAACTGTTTTATATGAACATAAATACCTGCATTTATTTACTAAGCAAGCGGTGATTAAACCGAAGCGAACAAATGCCTACTATGTCCTCCAGATACCACAGGCACATAATGATTTCTACACTCGACAATTTCCATGGCTAGCTCCAGCTCTATTTGAACAGTTACCGCTCCTAACCAAGACTTCAAAATCAACATGAAAATTTAAAAGACTAGTTCTAGAATATTTTGAGCTTGAAAATAACGAAAGTGTTGTTATAAATAAGTTTAAATTAGGATAAAAATACAGATCAGCCTTCGTAGCATTAAGTGTATTTACTAACTACTTAGGAATAACCTGTAAATACTGTTGGTTCTTGATCAATGTAACTCATTCTCCAAACACTTAAGGTGTGTTTTGCCAATGAAACTGCTGTTACATACATACGCAGTAATAAATGGTGGTGGAAGAGACGAGCCTGGACGGGTCATTGACCTTAGGCTGAGATCAACATAAGTTTAGAACTTGTATTATGTAAGTGTATAAAATATTTGCTGAATAAAAAAAAATGAATTGAATTGAATTTTTTAAAGGCAAAATAGAAAAAAAAACCACAGTCATGCAGCATGGCTATAAGAGCGAATTTTCGAAGAAATAACTGATTTTATGTAAAATGTGATGTTTGGGATATACCATTCAAATATGGGCAATCTTAAACTTATTGGGTAATTATAGGTATTCAAGTATGACGCTATTCGGTTAATTCGGTATGCATCAAATATGGGCATACGTAACAAATTTTTTGTTCCATTTTTTGCCGAGTAACACCTCGGTTTGTAGATTTTCCAACCCTGAACACGATGGTGAAGTCAGAATTGCGATATCCCATTCCGTTATCAGATTAGAGCAGACGAACCAGGAAGAACATCTCAAGAAATAACCACGTTCCTTCATCTTCAAAGTGCTCCAGTTTGAGAACGGAATGAGATATCGCAATTCTGGTTTCACCATCGTGTTCAGCGTACAAAAACCTTTAAAATGAGATGTCACTTGTCAGACTGTATCATTTTGGGAATTTATGGGTAATTTCTCCCCCCTAAAACTCCCCAAAACTCCCCCTTAGAGTGACCCGATTCTGCCAATCTACGAACTTAGCCTGTCGATTGCCAAGACAGATTTTTCGTGCAAATTTGAACTTTTTATCTCAATTCTTTCTAGAGTTATCGTATGGAATGACACATACATATCTCTATCTCTATATATAAAAATGAATGTCTGTCTGTATGTATGTATGTTCCCTATAGACTCCTAAACTACTCGACCGATCGGGATGAAACTTTGGGAATATGTTTTGGGAACACCGGGGATGGTTTCTGACTAGGTTGCATTCTCGGTGGAGACTTCCTTCAACGGTTTTCAGGCTATTCCTAGCAACCCCGATCTTGAAAAGTTGTTGTCGAGAATGTCGTTGTCAAGAAAAATGGGAAAAGCAGTTTCGTCGAGTTTTTCATATCGGGTCGTGAGTGGTGTCCTCGGCTAGGGCAAATTCCCCTCTTTCCGAAAAGTGGCGAACGATTTTTCTAGGACCAGAACTTGCCGAGTTATTTACATATTTACAATGTTCGCAGCAACTCGCCGAGTTATTTATTGGTACCTATCAACACGGCGTCAAATCTTTTTTCAAAGTTGTTTTCACAAGGACTATTGGCAGGTACGTGTTCGTAGATGGGCAGAATCGGGTCACTCTAAGGGGGAGTTTTGGGGAGTTTTAGGGGGAAAAATTACCCATAAATTCCCAAAATGAAACAGTCTGACAAGTGACACCTCATTTTAAAGGTTTTTGTACGCTGAACACGATGGTGAAATCAGAATTGCGATATCTCATTCCGTTCTCAAACTGGAGCACTTTGAAGATGAAGGAACGTGGTTATTTTACATAAAATCAGTTATTTCTTCGAAAATTCGCTCTTATAGCCATGCTGCATGACTGTGGTTTTTAAACTTGCATCAACACAACCCACCACGAGTACACAGTCGGTAATGGTGCGTGGGAGGGGGAACTTTACGTCCAGTTATTTACGCACCCCGACCGGGGCAACGCCCGGGTAATCCGCTATATAAAAATGAATGTCTGTCTGTATGTATGTATGTTCCCTATAGACTCCTAAACTACTCGACCGATCGGGATGAAACTTTGGGAATATGTTTTGGGAACACCGGGGATGGTTTCTGACTAGGTTGCATTCTCGGTGGAGACTTCCTTCAACGGTTTTCAGGCTATTCCTAGCAACCCCGATCTTGAAAAGTTGTTGTCGAGAATGTCGTTGTCAAGAAAAATGGGAAAAGCAGTTTCGTCGAGTTTTTCATATCGGGTCGTGAGTGGTGTCCTCGGCTAGGGCAAATTCCCCTCTTTCCGAAAAGTGGCGAACGATTTTTCTAGGACCACAACTTGCCGAGTTATTTACATATTAACAATGTTCGCAGCAACTCGCCGAGTTATTTATTGGTACCTATCAACACGGCGTCAAATCTTTTTTCAAAGTTGTTTTCACAAGGAAAGTTCCACAACCCACCACGAGTACACAGTCGGTAATGGTGCGGGGGAGGGGGAACTTTACGTCCAGTTATTTACGCACCCCGACCGGGGCAACGCCCGGGTAATCCGCTAGTATAAATATATATATAAATATACTTTATACACTTTGGAAATAGCTCTACGGGAGCGATATAGGTTTGACACAGATGTGCAAGAAATTTAACATATAAAAGAGGAAAATAAAACTTGGCAGTTACGTTAGTTACGTGGGAATTAAATTTCTTGCACATCTGTGTCAAACCAATATATAAATATATATATACATATAATTTTTGGTGTCTTTCGGCAGTGAATTCAGGATGGTCTGAAACGGATTTTGGTATAAAAATCTTTCGGAAATTCGAGTTTTAAAAATTTTGGATAGAGAACAATAGCTTCCTTTTCTTCGAAAATTCGCTAAAACGTATCGCCCGGCCCAGGGGTAACAAAACGAGAGCCCCCACTCCACTCCTCCAGCTCCGCTTCCACTCAGTTCCCCACCGGCATCAGCCATTCATTTTCTCTTCCCCACTTGTACGTATATCCTATTTTTCTTTTCCACGGTTATTTCCCGCCTCTTTGTAGTTGCGGATATCGGCGCACGATTGCGGGCGCCAGTGCAAAACAAGTCTTCCCGATGGTATTGTTAACGCTTTTCCCCGAGTTTCTTTGTCGCGTCTGATTTCTCTCTATTATCCCCCCCCCCCCCCCCCATCCAATCCTACAGACGAGGCCACCATGCCGCACTTTTCCTGCGCTTGCTTTCTTAGATGTTTTTCCTACTGTTACCGAGTAGTGCAGTGTCGGGAATTTTCAGAATTTATTCTTCTATCTGCCTACATTCCTACCTGGTCACCCGCTCACCTCTCTTCTCTTACCTTAAGGCATAACAATAAGGAGGTATAAATCTATATAATAATTGGATGGTTATAACCTACTTATTCCTAAGCCCACAAAGCTATAACCACCCCAAAAACAACTGTTGTTAAAATTTACCCGCCAACAAAACCTTCGCAGCCGCAAAAAAGGATTGATATCCATCGACCGCCATAGTAGCATGCGAGGTGCGAAGCATCCCCCCCCCCCCCCTTAGGGGTAAAAAGCTGCCCGCCAAACACCATTAAAAGAAATGTCAAGGTTTGAAGGGAAGGAACATGTTTCTATTACACACATCCAAGAGCGAGGTGCGAAGCATCGAGCATGCTACTTCGGCGGGCAAAATGGGTATCAATCCTTTTTTGCGGCTTATGAGGTTTTGTTGATTGGCAAATTTCTACAACAGGGTTGGATGGAGCGGGGGGGAGGGGGGATCGCACTTCTTTTAGCGAATTTTCAAAGAAAATGAAGCTATTGCAATGGCTTCGAAATTTAAATAATATAAACTTTTGGAAATTTTCTTCATAGAAATCCGTTTCAGACCATTCTAAAACGATTCCTGAAATTTAACACTTTTTTATATGTATATATATATATATTTATTTATATATGTGTCACTCCAGACGATAACTCTCGATAGAATTGAGATAAACAGCTCAAATTTGCACAAAAAATCTATCTTGGCAATCGAAAGGCTAAGTTCGAAGATGGGCGAAATTGGCCTACTCTAAGGAGGGTTTTGGCGCATTTAAAGTGCGCAAAAATTACCCAAAAATCCCCAAAATGTTATTTTCCAACAAGTGACCCCTCATTTTAAAGGTTTTTGCACGCTGAACACGATGGTGGAATCGGATTTTAGATATCTTGATCCGTTCTCAAATTAGAGCATTTAAAGTGCGCAAAAATTACCCAAAAATCCCCAAAATGTTATTTTCTAACAAGTGACCCCTCATTTTAAAGGTTTTTGCACGCTGAACACGATAGTGAAATCGGATTTTAGATATCTAAATCCGTTCTTAAATTAGAGCATTTAAAGTGCGCAAAAATTACCCAAAACTAGGATAATCTTTAAACTCTTACCCCCACCCCCTTAGAGTGGTCAGATTGAAAAATGTGAGAAGTATTAATTGAAGACGTGAGTTCGAAGCAAAAAAGGGGGAGGCAAACGATTAGTACAACTCCTTGAATTTACCCACAGCGATCAAATAAATAAGCACTTAGTACAATTACGTAATAAACAAATGGTAGAATCAGGATGGACAAAACGTACAAATTAAAATAAATACGAAGAGAATATACATAGAAAACCAAATTTTAGACCGAAGTTTTCCTTTATTCAAAACCATAGCCATTAATTCGAATATTTCTTTGAAAATTCGCTCATTAAGTCATGCTGCATGACTGATTTTTTTTTTTTTTTTTACTCATCAAACCTTTTTGCGGCTGAGGACTTTTTTGCCTGGTACATTTTTACAACAGGTTGTTTTTGCGGGTGATCACATATTTTTCCATTGAGGAAGTAAAAATTGTTTCCCAGTGCCAAACAATTTTGCTTCCTCACTACCGAGGGTAGGGAAGCCTTGGATTCGTGATTGAGTAAAAAAAATGTATGACTTCCAAAATGGAAATTTCCACTTCAATTTTGCGTTTCAGACTTCGAGGAACATTTTTCGTTCCGTGTCTGTCTGTCTGTCTTTGGTAATTCCTTGTAACGCCCATACCTACCCGAAATAATGGTCGAAATTTAGAGGGTAGGTGCGCGTTGGGTCACAGACGGTCTCATACCAAAATCATCGAGTACTGTAACTTTCGGCTGCGCACGCGCAAACTTAAAATACTTGAAAAGCTTATAGTTACGCTAAATATAGTTAAAATGAGTTCAAACTTAGAAGGTCGATTAGGAATGACAGTTTGATAGAGTTCCAGATGAATTTCATTGGAATCGTACTGTAACTTTCGTCTGCGCATGCGCGAACATGAAATGTTGACCATTTCCTTGTAACGCTTCTAAATACACGAAAAACAGTCGTACAGAACTGAAATTACGAGGGAACACGCGGGTTGGATCGCAAATGGTCCCGTTTCAAAATCATGGAAATCGTTCCGTCTGCGCATGCGTAAACGTGAAATTTTTGAAACGACCGTAATTACTTTAAATATCGGAGCTCAAATATTGTGGGTAGGTCAAGAATAATTCTTTGATAGTTCCATAAGAATTTCATTCCTCTGCGCATGCGCGAACATGAAATGTTGCCCGTTTCCTTGTAACGTTTCTAACTACGCGAAAAATATTTGAGGGTACACGTGGGTTGGATCGCAGATGGTCCCGAACCAAAATGAACCTACCCATCTATTCTATACGTTCATGTGATTCAAGTGAGGAAGCTATACTGCCTACTCGAATTGGCAGACGTTTTTTAAAAGTACCTACTTCCTAAAAATTTCAAAATGGGGGGAGGGGGCAAAACGCGCAAAATACACTTCCTTGGAGCACAACGAGTGTGTGGGCAAAATTTCAGCTCGATCCGTTATGTACAGCCCTGTCTTAAACAACGAGAAGACAAGAAGAAGAAGTAGAAAAACTTGAAAACTTGCTATTTTCAAACTTCTATAACTCTTATTCCAGCTTACCTATTTTGAATTCACAACTTAGCCAGCACTCACTTGTGTTCCTTCAAATGCGTCCTGCATCCATAATATATTTTATCCTACACCTGATTTCTATCAATAATCGAGCATATTTTATAACTTACACCCAGTTAGTTCACTTCTTGTACCTACTTCTTCAATATATCAGTTACCACATACAGCTCCTGCACAAAATTCATGTAAGCCACTTATCAACGTTATCTAATTATTATCAATATTACCTAACAAAAGTTTTATCCATGTGTATACTCCAATAACTAGGTCTGTGGTTGTATCCATACGGAGTTTTGCGCAGTATTAGATGTAGGAATTGTTATATTTTCGTCATCATACTTTTGTTCAATGTTAAATAATGAGTGTTAACATTTTAAGGACTACATTTTTCATTCTACCAACGAAAAGGAAAAATTACACTCAACCCCCATCCACCTACTTCATCAACTTAGTAGTACATCACTGAGCCCAGAAGAAGATGAGTTGTTGGCGGCCACATTCATTCAGATCTATTACTTATGTCAATGTGCTTCCAAGGAAACCGTTATCTGTGATATTCCAAATTAATCCAAATTCATCGAGTTTACCTCACCTCTTTAAAAATGTCATTGTGTCGCTGGAGTGAAAGTAGGTTCACATGGGGATGCAATTCCGGACGGCAATTCGGTACGGCAATGCTACTGGCCAACGCAGTGTCATGAGTAGGGACTGGAATTATATGCACAAAATTTGTCCAAAATATGCACTCGAAATGGGAAAAAGCACCCCAAGCAAAATATTAGGTACGTTTGAAAAAAAAAAATAAAATAAAACGCTGCAAATCCCTGCACAACGGTTTCTTATTTTGTACAGAATACCCTCCTGTTACAGATCACAGGTCTCCGTATAGATAACCCGTCTATATAACATATTATGTACTATTTGACACATATTATGTAGATCTCGGACTCTCCGTAGGTTAGTACCTAACCCCGTACTCGTTACTAGGTACCTACCTAAACCGTTGTGTAATAATTTACCTGTATAGGTTCCCCTTCTACGGAGATAGAAAAATGAAACGTTGTGTAATAATTGCCCATCAATAATACTTACACGGTTGTTCAAATTGCAAAAGTACCTATCAAAAAAATCCAGCCCCTTCTTGGTAATGAGCCGTTGTGTAATAATTTACCGTTGTGTAATAAATTAACGTGGTGTAATAATTTACCGTTGTATAATAATTTACCGTTGTGTAATAATTTGCCATTGTGTAATAATTTACCCATAAATAATACTTCAACGGTTGTTCAAGTTGCAAAAGTACCTATCAACAAAATCCAGCCCCTTCTAGGTAGATGAGCCGTTGTGCACCTAATAATTTACAGTTGTGTAATAATTTGCCATTGTGTAATAATTTGCCCATCAATAATACTTCAACGGTTGTTCAAGTTGCAAAAGTACCTATCAACGAAATCCAGCCCCTTCTGGGTAGATGAGCGGTTGTGTAATAATTTACCGGTGTGTAATAATTTACTGTTGTGTAATAATTTACCGTTGTGTAATAATTTACCGTTGAGTAATAATTTACCGCTGTGTAATAATTTGCCATTGTGTAATAATTTACCCATCAATAATACTTCAACGTTTGTTCAAGATTCAGAAGTACCTTCCAACAAAATCCAATAGTCCATCACTTGTCAAATGGAATAATATCGCAGAACAAACAACTCGACTTCATACAGCCATCCTTGATTATAATCAGATGCTCCGTAGTTAAGATATCCGGGCTGGATTTATACCGTTTGATTCACGATCGTGTTGACGAAGCTTTTTGGTGCTCACGAACGGCTGGACGTACACAGTGCTCCGGGTGGTCTCAAAAAATTGTTTAGCTCAAGAAAAGTTTAATAACGTAAAAAAAAACAATACCCTTCAATCAAAAGTTTTCGAGATACGGCGTTCTGAAAATTTCAACCCCTATTTTGAACCCCTTATAGATGACAGTTTCGTCGAACTTCGAGGACCAACTAGACCCCGAACGGAACCTATAACCCGAATTTCATCAATTTTCTTTCATGGTAACTAAGAAAAGTGGCCCGTACGGCGGACAGACAGAATTTTTTATTGCAGTTTTGGATTCTACATACCTTGAAACGTAAACCATCAAATTTTGAGGTGGGGTAAGAATTTTTTTTTTTTTTCATGCTCGATTCCAATGGTTCATTATTGAAAATAATAAACCAAAAAGAAGAAATTCTAACAGGAATTAAATTTTGCTGTGAGACGTATGTACAGGTAGTCTATACATTATGTTTCAGTTATTATAGCGTCCTTAAAGAATTATAGAAAGGGATCAAGGGAGAAAATGGAATGAAAATGTAAACACCTTTTTTCTCGACTATACCCTAAATACTTAAATTTATACAAAAAAGTCACTCGCTATCACAATTATAGCACTGGATCACAATTGATTTTTCCTAATTGTCAACCTTAAATCCCCTACGGTTGTCGCTGAGGAGCAACTTTAAGGCAGAAAACGACCTCACGACATCACAGGACACGATGGGTAAAAATTTCAATGCTGACAGTTCACCTGGGGTAAGGCCAGATGAGAGGTCAGAGTGCACCCCTCTCAAAATTCCCCTATTTTGATTAACAATGCAGAAACAAGCACAAAACGGCCAAAATATGCAAAAATTTCCTAAATTGAACAAAATAACTATGCAAAACATGATATTCAAATTGCAGTTTGCTAAACGCTTCACATACCCTCAAAACGGAAAATTAGAACGATATACACGATAAAAAGCACATAATTATGCGAAATATGCACATTCCAGTCCCTAGGCATGAATAATATATCAAAATTTCCAGACATTTTCCGCTGTCAGATCCGTTACCGTATTTGCGCAGAGGTTACTGCGCACACCTCTCCTGTTTGGTTATTCAGCCACATTGGAATTCGACATGCCTTGTTGATTTTGCCGGTTAGATTTCCGGTTATTTGAACGCCTCCGCGGCAAAAATTATGGCGAACGCGTTGCCGTAAGCATCTCCATGTGAACCTAGCTTTAAGCTGCAGCTAATTTGGAAGAAAACCAATTGTTACCCACCTCGTTACTGAAGTTATCAGCCTATTTGCAGAAGTTATCATCATCATCTGGACATCATCTCCAGTCAAGCCATGTCATAAGCACATTTTGGTTGATTAACGTAATACATGTACAGGATAGGAGAACAGGAATCAGAAAAATGCAGAGAATATTGAGCAGATGGGAATTATAACATTCTCAGCCACTGAGCACCTTGTAGGAGAACGCGTGGAACTGAGTCAAACATCCCAAGGCAAACTATGCTAAATTTTATTAACCTTAATATTTTATTTAATCAACTATACCTGCCTTCCATTAAGTCGCCGCTAATGAGACGGCATGAAGGATAATCCGTTTTAGGTCCGGTTTAAGCCCCCCCCCCCCCTCCCACCACTATTCGGCAGGAGGAATCGCTTCTCAACTCAGGTTTTTTCGAGAATTGATTCCAGTTTTTCTATTTTCTACGCCGAAGAAATTGGTGAAGAAAGGGAAGGGGACGAGAAAAACTCGCCGGTCCAAGAAACAGAGCAGGTGAAAGAAAGCATAGCCCCCCCCAACTAGACAGCACAAGGAAACAAATCGATCACAGGAAGTGCCTAACCAATATTATCAACCAAGGGTTCCTGCAAACTAGCAAGTATTTGCGTGGTAAGAGGAAATGGAACTGAATTGTCCAGCCGACTCCCATATGAACCCAAAGCTTTGGGAAGAAATGTTCTGAGAAAACGAGACTTTTTTCAAAACAAATAACAAAAATCCCAAGGGAGGAGGCTTGAGGTGAAGGGAACGACTCGAAAATAGGTGGTTATTCAGCAAACCCAAGATACTGGAGAAGGGAGTGGGAGAAAAAACTTGCCGCTACAAGCAAGTAAGGGCACCCAGTGGTTGGAGGGACACAAAAAAGCTCTTAAATCTTTATACAGGCACAATGGTTGCTCCTCGTCCAAACCTTTTCTTTCTCTTTTATGTTATGTAATGATACTGTAGCGCTGGAGGCGGAGGCTGTACGCGAGGCTGTAGGGAAATTAAGATCTGTCACCTTCAAACTCTTCGCAATTGAATACATTAAAATGAATACGGACGGCCACCTATCTGTCTCGGGGAAGCACCGCAATGCAGGTCTATTATTTTCTGTTTACCTGGAGTTTGTTTCCTTTTATGGGAACATTTTTTTAGATAAGGAACAAAACCCAAGTTTTCCCTCTTTTCTTCTCTCTCGAAGGTGTAACGGCTTTGATTTTTTCTTTCTTTTTAGATCCTTGTACGGAGAAAGGAATTGAATGGCACGAGATTGGAGAAGAACTGGATGTGCGGCCATAAGGAAATAGGTCACTGGTGTGAGTAACGATAATAATGCACTTGCTGGTTGACCCCTTGCGATATCAGTATACCTAAGAAACGTACCTTGTACGTAAGGTCAAACCTCGGAATTTATGGCTCGATTGCAGACAAACTGAGCGGAGGAAGGTCTGTTAGATGGTTATGATTTAACGACCAAGACCCTGACCGTGAGCCAAAACTAATTTTCTCTTCATGTTATCAAGATCCAGGCAAGATCCTGTACAGCATCAAGACGAGCCGTGAACCAAAACTAATTTTCTCTTCATGTTATCAAGATCCAGGCAAGATCCTGTACAGCATCAAGACGTGATTTCCTTGCAGAGTGGGAGGCTGCGGGAATCAGAGACAAAAGTTAGTTTATGTCAACTGTTGATAGGTAAAAAAAAAGAGATTCACTGAAAAAAGATTCGCGAGTGATTTAGTTCGTGTTGACAGGTATATTGACTGCTAGATTCATAATTGAATCCTGGGCTTCCCAAATGTCGCCCTCTCCTATCTTGAACACCTCTTTCTGAAACTTGTAACAGTGTGGCTGTTCTCGAGTAGTTTTTTGGTCCGGTGGAGACGGGATCAGTGAGCGGAAGCCTAATCGATATCCCTTCTTAACCAGTGATAATCTCGCTGGTCTAGGAGTATGCGCTGAGCAACTCACTCCATCCACTTTTTGTGGGCTCACCTGCTGTGCGCTGAGCTTTTGTTGATCGTTTCGAGGCCTCTTGGGCCCATACCAATCATGCTCTTTCAGTTTTAAGCTCCTCTTCGTGTATGTTTTGTACCTGTTCTTTGCACAGCAGGTCACACCTGTTCCTGCCTCCTCCGGCGTTGGTCATGCCTTGGACATATCCGGGATGGCCCGCGTGGAGGTGCCGTTTTTACTGGGATTGCGGAGGCAGAGGGGGAGTCATGTTCTAGATCCTTGGTTCCAGATCTAGACCCTAAGTAATACTCCTGTAGTGTAGCTCAACCTCAGTACTGACCGCCTCTTGAATATCTTGCGGCTTTCCATCATTGGCGGGAATGTTTGGAGATCTGATCCTAAACAAAGTAGCTCCATAGGTAATACTCCTGTAGTGTCAGCTCGGCCTCAGTACTGACCGCCTCTTGAATATCTTGCGGCTTTCCATCATCGGCGGGCATGTTTGGAGATCTGATCATAAATATCATCGGTCTGTTAAAAATTACCACAACCACAGGGACACATAAACACACAGCCACTCACTCTATAAATTACATACATAGTATAATTACTTGCACCCAACACACACGAGACACACCATTAAGGCATACACGCATCACTCAGCATTCCAGACCAGTAGGATGGGGAGAACCCACCGGCCCCGGGCCCACCCTACCTAATATGGCCTCCTGGCACCCGTCTGTTAGGGCTTTCTTAGTCCAGGAGGCCGACAGCCCTAGGAAAATAAACAAAATGAAATTAATAAAATGCTGGAAAATGAAAAAACGAACAAAATTGTAGAAGGTTGCCTGCTGCCTCCCCGATGCCAGCAAGCCCCCGACCACTCCCTCCATATTTTACATTCATACTCTAAATTACAGGCACGCAACAAACAGAAGACGCAGCACAACACACAGAGAACACAGAAGGACGAACACACAACCTAACCTAATATAACAGACCTGGATGGGGAGTACTTTTATAAATATTCTTCCCACTGCTTAAACCATTATATTTATGTTGTAAACTAACTACTAATCGGGGCTGCAAGGTCGGGCCCTTCGCCTCTGCGGTGATACCATGCCGCAGCAAAAGTCAGAAATTTCATGAATTTGTCCCTACTGTCTACTAGCTGGTGGAGGCCGCCCAGATACTCCCTCGCCCCTGTCATTGCAAGCCGCTCCCCTTCATAAATTGGGCAGTCCCGAAGTAAGTGCTCGCTCGTTTCATCCTGTCCCCCATAGGGGCACAGTGGGCTCGGCCGTCTTCTAAAATAATGCAGCTTCGCCGAGAAATTGTCTTGACCAGTCATCCGCTGTGTGGCACTGTAGTTCGGCGCAACCCAATCCTGAGCTAGGCGTACCTCAACGTCTGGGAAGATCCCATAGGTCAGACGGCCTTTTGGTGATGCATCCCAGCATGCCTGCCACTGGCCCACCACCCACCTGGCAATAGCTGCCGACCGCTCAGCTGCATTGTGGTCCTCGTCCAGCAAGGCATGGAGCTCGGCTCGCACCGGTGCACACGACCTGCTGGGTAAAGACACCGCAACGTGCGCAACCCGGGCGTCCAGTACAAGGTCCAGGGGGATCTCTCCCGCAACCACCTGCAGAGCGTCAGTGGAGCAGGTCCGGTATGCCTTGGTCATCGCGGGGAGGGCCGCCCGTTGGATCCGCAGCACCCTGGCACGCTGGGCCTTCGTGGGGGATCTCCACCTGGTGGGTGCCCTTTACAGCACGGTGGGGAGGAAGACTGTCTGGTAGTACCTCCTCTGGCAGGGATAAGAGATACCCCAGTCAGCGCCTGATAGACTCCGTGCAGCGGTCGCTATTCTCGTGGTCTTGCATGCTAGGGCTTCGAAGTGCAGGCCACATGTCCGGCGTCTGATAAGCTGCACTCCCAGGTACCTCACTACATCGCCCGCCTCGATTCGGACATCGCCCAAGCAGAAAAGGAATGGGTGCCGGAGGTCTGCCCTGCCCTTATATAAAATGGCCAGCGTCTTGCCATGGGCAACCTCCAACCTGGCAGAACTACACCACCGCACCACTGTTGCCGAGATAGCCTCAGCACGGGACACCAGCTCCGCCCTGGTATGCGCAGCCACCACCACAGCCAAGTCGTCCATGTATGCCACGGCTGTGCACTCCTCCGCGTCGAGGGCGGCCAGCAAACCTGAGAAGGCGAGGTTACAGAGGGCAGACCCAAGCACCGAGCCCTGAGGGCATCTCCTGGTCACCTCCACCCGCGGCATCCTATACCTCATGCACATCTCTGTGTAACGGCCACTAAAGTAGCTGCGGAGTAACACGTAGATATTGGAGGGAATTCCGATCTACTTGAGGCCAGCCAAGACCATAGGCCACCACAGGGCATTAAATGCCCCGGCTATATCATAGAAAATAGCCAGGACCCATCCCTGGCGGTGGTGCTGGACCCCATTCAGCAGGAAGGCAATAGCGTCTTCCGTACTCCTCCCTCTTGTGCGGCCAAACTGGTTTGGGTGGGAGGCGCTCGTGAGGTGGGGCTCGATGACGTTCAGCAGGAGGCGCTCGAGGAGTTTGCCCATGCAGGCTGACTGGGCGGAGGCTGCTGATGAGGGTGGGGTCCCGGTCCAGCGACTCCAAGATGGCCCTAATTCTTGCAGTCTTCGACGTGGCTGGGAAAACGCCATCAGCCAGGGCATGGTTATACAAATCCAGCAAACCGGCGAGAATTGATAGCGGGGCCTCCTTCAGCATAGCAAAGTCGATCGCATCCTCGCCTGGGGCTTTATACCTGCCAGACGCGCTCAGGGCCTCACGCAGCTGCTGCAGGGTCCAACCCGGAAATGGAGGCGTGTCGGGAGGCTCCACCACATCACGAAGCAAGGCGGTTGCCTCCGCCGTATCCTGAGTCAGGTCGTCCTGGGGAAAGACCCTGCGCAGGAACATCTTACCAGAAGGATAAGCCCAAAAGTTTCCCAGAAGGATTCATTTACTAAACAACCTGTCCCTTTGATAATACATGCATCTATTGGCTTCCCCTCCGCCTTCCTCAATCCCTCACCTTTAGAGTGTCAATATAATTCAAATATATTGAGCTCATTTGAAGGTGACTGATGCCGTGTCCCAATTGACAAGTCCCAATAGTTGTTCCATCCTAACGATGCAGGTTTATCACCTAGAAGTTGCCCAGATGAGCACAATTCACTGGACAACAACCTCTGAGAACACTGCCCACCAATACTCGTATGTAGGAGCCTTGTTCTCCACCAGTAAAATATTAATGAGGCAGTACCATTACGATGGAGATTAGTCACCTTGAAGTTGTTCAGATGTCGTTTCCTGAACCACAACTGCATACTACTTCTCATTCCCCCCTTTTCCCTCTCATCCTTCTGCCCAGAGGTATGTCATGTGGGGAAGGTGTAATAGTGTGGCTGTTATCGAGTCGTTTTTTGGTCCGATGGAGACGGGATCGGTGAGCGGAAGCCTAATCGATATCCCTTCTTAACCGGTGATAATCTCGCTGGTCTAGGAGTATGCGCTGAGCAACTCACTCCATCCAGTTTTTGTGGGCTTACCCTTCTGGTTTCCCAGAAGGATTCATTTACTAAACAACCTGTCCCTTTGATAATACATGCATCTATTGACTTCCCCTCCGCCTTACCCCCCTCCCCTTTAGAGTGTCAACATAATTCAAATATATTGAGCTCATTTGAAGGCGACTGATGCCGTATCCCAATTGACAAGTCCCAGTAGTTGTTCCATCCTAACGATGCAGGTTGATCACCTAGAAGTTGCCCAGATGAGCACAATTGACAGGACAACAACCTCTGACAACACTGCCCACCAATACTCGTATGTAGGAGCCTTTTTCTCCACCAGTAAAATATTAATGAGGTAGTACCATTACGATGGAGGTTAGTCACCTTGAAGTTGTTCAGATGTCGTTTCCTGAACCACAACTGCATACTACTTTTCATTCCCCCCTTTTCCCTCTCATACTTCTGCCCAGAAGTATGTCATGTGGGGAGGAGTGTAATAGTGTGGCTGTTATCGAGTCGTTTTTTGGTCCGGTGGAGACGGGATCGGTGAGCGGAAGCCTAATCGATATCTCTTCTTAACCGGTGATAATATCGCTGGTCTAGGAGGGGGACTCTCGAGGGTCCACTCCCACTGTTACACTGTCACAAACGAGTTACCAAGGTGAATAATATACCTTTTTACTGCCAGTCAGAAGGAGGAGCCTGTAGTTGCAAATCAAGGGCAAACGATAGTTTTGTCATTCTGAGGACACTTCTAGCCCAGCCAATAAGTAATGATTTTAGTACATAATTGTATGTACCACGGCCAGGTTATTCACGGTTTGCTTCACAGTGCGACAACCGACGTCTTCTACGTCAATATCATAATGGCGCGTCTTGTACCGGACGATCCACAAATCATCCCGTTAAATATTGCATGGTATACGGCAGTAACGATTCGTCGGAATCCCACTTGGACCGCTCCATTACTGGGTTCCATTAGAAGAGCTTACCACGCTCATCTGCTTGGGATTCGGCTCACAGCGCAGATAACTAAGGTCGCATTTGCATACATTACGATATCTGATGGCTTACCCACTGTGATGATCCCAGTACCAATCACCTCCTTTACTATGGTAGGCTCATCTCATGTTTTCCTAGACGGTAACGCGATTAACGGTACGAACTAACTGGCTCCGACTCTACCGAAGTTATGGATGCCCTTTTAGTTTATAATTTTCAATAATGAACTGTTTGATGAAAAAACGTTTCCAGAGTGCCGTTATCTCGCATTTTTTCCGTTTGTAACTTTATCCAACTCTTGGGAATTTTTTAAGACCACCCGAAGCATCTTGATCCAGCCGTTCCTTCACAGAAACTTGCACCGAAAAACTTCGAAAATGCAATAAAAAAATGTCTGTCTGTCCGCCGTACGCCATAATTCGCACTTTTCTTAGTTACCATGAATCAAAATTAACAAAATTTGGTTTGTTGGTTCCGTTCGGGGTCTAGTTGGTCCTCGAAGCTCGGCGTTACTGTCAGTCATCTCTAATGGGTGCAAAATAGGGGTTGCAATTCTCATACCGCCGTAGCTCGAAAACTTTCAATATAACGGTATGGTTTTTTAACGTTTATAAACTGATCTTTAACTAAACATTTTTTGAGATCACCCGGAGCATTGCACCGATTAGTACGGCGGACAGATAGCAAATTTTGGTTTATTATTTTCAATAATGAACGTTTGGAATCGAGCATGGAAAAAAAACCAAATTTTAACACCCCCCCCCCCCCCCCCCCCCTTCACAACCCAACAACAATAATCATCGGATTTTTTCAGGAAACATTTCGCACACTGATTATTATTGCTGGTGGGATTCTTGAGGGTTGGTCACTTAATAATCCCCTCAAGAATCCCACCAACAATATTAATACTGAGTGGTCGAGAACGTTAACCATATATCACACTGATTATTTACAATTATTCTACATTTTAATTTACATTATTTTTTATCAATCTGAAAGATGCAATACACAACGGTTTATTATTTCCAGTAAAGATGTTCATTCTGTGTAGACTATTGTTTTGTGAGGTCAAAACGGATTATGGGGGAGATCTCATTGATACAATATGGAATAGGGTTCTTAGAAAAAAGAGTAGGGAAGGAATTTCAAACCTAGTTAGGGAAGCTACGGCTGAGGAAAAGATTTGGATCAGTATACCGTATTACGGAAAATTTTCGGATAAAATTGGTAAAATATTAACTTCTAAAGGGTTCAAAGTAGGTTATAAAACTAAAAATAATCGCTCAGATCTTCATTAAGTTCAGTTAAAGATAAAATTAATGTTCAAGATAAAAGCCGTGTTTATATATTAAAGTGTTCTTGTGGACTTGACTATTGTGGTCAAACTGGTAGGAAGTTTAGAGAAAGAATAAAGGAACATGATAAACAGGGATAATAAGGGTGATTCGGCCTTTGCACGTCACTTGAATGAATCCAGTCATAGCTTCAATTTTGATCTTGCAGACAGACAGTTCATTGAATTTCTTCATTTTTGCCCAAAAGGGAGCATGTTGGATGTACTTGAAAAATTCGAAATTATTAAGAGTGATAGGTTGGGTAAATCTTTGAATGATGTAATTCCTTCAAGTTTTTCTCCATTATTGCGTTCATTTCTGTAACAGCTTGGTTCCACACCTCTCCACCGCCCCTCCACCGCCAACACCTCATGTTCCTTTCACTTTTTGGCATTCTCTTCCTGGGCCAATCAGAATCGACCCCCCTTCCTTCGTTCCCTACACCATTCTCCTTCACAACTTATCAGAATCGACCCCCCTTACTTTGTTCCCTTCACCATTCTTCTTCACAACCAATCCCAATCTACCACATTTTACTTTTTTACTATTTATAAGGTCACCTCTCCAATGTGCCTTCAGTTATTGTGTGTTGTCGTGGATCCTCCCAGAACCACAACTTTGTATTAGCAAATTATTAGATCTCGCAAATTAACACGCAGCAGTGGGGACGAAAGACGCAGGGGTTGGAAACTAGGGGATGGAGGGACACAGCCACCGGGTCTACAAATACATACAAATGCCTGCCTCTTTTTCCTCATTCTACGCTTCCTCCAGCCGCTGGCTACTGTCTCTCTTCCTAACCCTGCCTCTATCCAATCCTCAAAAGATGCTGTGTATGGTGGTGGTCCGCCCATAACCAACAGCCAAAACTCCCTAAAAGATCCCAGGAAAGGGTGGTGATTCGCTCATAATCCGCCTGGGCACCTCCAAAAAGATTCAGGTGTTGGTGGTGGTCCGCCCATAACCTTACCTGGCAACATCCCTCAACGGACTTCCAAAAAGATCCCAGGAAAGGGTGGTGATCCGCTCATAACCCGCCTGGGCATATCCAAACATCACTCGTGATGAAATACGCCAATTTAAATTCATCCCTTCTCCTAACATCACTCGTGATGAAATACGCCAATTTAAATTCATCACAACCCTTTGTTCCCTTCACAATTGAAATTCACCACAACCCTTTGTTCCCATCACCATTCTTCTTCACAACCAATCCCAATCTACCACATTTTACTTTATGACTATTTATAAGGTCACCTCTCCAATGTGCCTTCAGTTATTGTGTGTTACTGACGATGGTTTGATCACCGAAACCGGTATAACAGTGTTTTTTGCGTTTTTCGTGAATTAGTGGAAATAGACTATTTTTTTCAATAACTCCGTTTTTCTTTGAAATGGGTTTCCACGATTTCTTCGCGAGTGATTTAGTTCGTATCACAAAAATATCCTAAGTCGGAATTAATCTAAAAACGTCATAAAAATCTATCCTTCTATTCAATGTTTTCGAGCTACGGCATTTGGAACAATTCAACCCTTACTGTTAACCCCTTAGACATGAAGTATAATAGTAACGCCGAAGGGATCTATACACAGTTATACCGCTGTGTAATAATTTTCAGTGTTTTATTCAATTTTCGGATTCTACGTACCTTGAAAAGGAAACCATCAAATTTTGAGTTTTTTTTCTTGCACGATCCATTCCAAAGGTTCATTACTGAAAATATAATAAATCAAATCGGCTATGCCCCCCCCCCCACCACCAATTGCCGTGAAGTTGGGTGATCATTAGAAAGAAACAGAGCTCCCTCGCTTGGAGCAAATCGCCAGACACTTTCTTCCTGTTCGGGCCCAACTCCAAGTGATCTTTTAGGCGCAGAACCCAGGAAAAGCTTCACCCGGGAGTTTTCCAACAAAACAAATTTCCACTTAGCTCCCAAACCCAGTCTCCTACACGCCCGCCATTAATCGAGGGAGCGTTATAATTCATCGCGAAAAAGGGGAAATGACTGATGGGAAAGGGGACTCAAAAACAGGAGGAAAACCTTCAAGGGGACACAATTCATTAGCAAAGGAGAAAATCGAGTAGTGGGGAGGAGAGCAAGAACTGAGCGAAAAGAGCGAAAGTTAGTTTTGAGCTTTTCTGTTTTATCGAGGACTGAAGTTGAACGGGGGGGGGGAGGGGGGGGGGGGGGGAGTAGATCATTGAAAAATAATTGAAAACCGGTCCTAGGGACCAGTTAATTTCCGACCGGAAATAAGTTTGACGTAGGTTTTGGTCGGTCGAGGGTAATGCTTATGGGTGGGGGGGGGGGGGGGGGAGTTACCACTTGGCAGGACCTATCGCTGTGTTGGAGGGGTGACATTGAACAGTTGAACAGTTGAACAGTTGTGTTAGACGGCGGAAGGGGAGGGGGGGCATTGAACTGTTAGCGGAGGTGGAACAGAACCGAATCGAGAACTGTGACTCCCACCACCACCACAACCGTCCTTTCCCACGGACCTACCTATTTTGCCCCCTTTCATTTTCTCTACCGTGTGAAACTGAAGCTTTTCGCGCCTGATTCTTTTATCCCTATCTTTTTTTTCTGTTAGGTTTTCTCTTTTTCCAGCCCTTTTCTCTACCGCTCACATTTAAAAACGGGGAAATTCCGTGAAATAAAAGGGAACACTGTCAAGGCCGATATCAATTCCTTATCATCCTACCGCCCCAACGCGCGCGTTGTTGTTTCGACTCGGATATCGACTAGAAAACCATTCGTGTGAAAATTCATCCGAATAACTCAACGAAATGGACGAGTCGAGATAAAATTGTAATTTTGATTCCTCCTACAACAATAAACGTTCTACGACGACTGCCGTATTGTTTGGACACATCCAAAAAGTTCCTCCCAGCACTTGTCAATTTGCATCCAAAGCTCCTTATCGTCCACCAGAATAACAATACAATTCGATAAGGAGTTTTCCTGCCGCAGGCTCATTTTTCATTAGCGAATCTTCGAGTTTATTCGAATGTCACGATTTGGGGGGCCTGTTTTCCTCAATTCCAGCAGCATAGCGACAGAAAACATGTCACTCTATACAATTCTACAATTCTATACAAACAAGGCATCTAGTGAACAATTCTACAAGTCCTCTATACAAATTCTTGTAATAATGAGTACTAATGTATAAGCGTTTCGAAATTGAGAGTTTCGCATGCCTAACGAGCGATTTTTCTAAGAAACAAATCACCTTCATGTACACGAATTTGGCTTCCGATTTTACCAAAGTAGCGGAAGCACTGTGCACGAAAACTTTTGGCAGGAAAACCAACTTTTTTCTTCCCAAATCTAAATTTCTACTCGCGTTTTAGACCTTTCTGAACGAATTTGGATCCGACTGTCTTTCTATCGTTCACTCTGTCTGTCCGTCCATTTCCGCACTTCCTTGTAATGAACATTACTATGGTGGTGAGGGGGGGGGGGGGGGGGGTTAAAAGCTCAAAAATAGCTGACAACTCTATACAGTTACGAGCTATATAGGTGTCCTGTAAATAGCCACCAGTGACAATCGCCATCAGCGACAGTCGCTAAGGACCGAAATAGGGTATTTTGTTTTCCTTTGGGGGATCCAGGTTACAGGTTGTTTATTCAGACAAAAAATAACGCAAAAATATTACTACGTGAATTCACAGCATGGTGGCGACTGTCGCACATTTTTAGGTGGTAGCGATTGTCACTGGTGGCTATCGCCATGCACTCGTTTTAAAATGGTGACTCGAAAAAAAAATGTCAGTTACCAACAACAATAAATTCCCCTGAAACATTAAATGATTAAAAGTGGGTCAAATTAAAGTTATCGTGGGTCGATAAATGATTACAATTGGTAAACATTGCTTTAAAATCACTGTATGCCTGGTTATATGGCCCTTTGTTTGTGTTGTGTGATCTATGGAAACCCTCGAAGGACCACTGGAATACCACAAAGATGCTTAGGGTTGCAATAAACTGTCGGCAATTTAGTTCAGCATTCAATAATATAATGAAATATCTCCCTATAGGTAACAGCGTAAGAAAATCAACAAAGACATGCAGTGGCCACTGAACCTACTGAATGATATTGTCATGTGCAAGTGAAATTATGTAACTGATTGTGGAACAATGCATTGGTCGTGCTGGCAAACAGTCTATGTGATTATAATGCAGCAGATGGTGTTGAAGCTCTCCAGATTCCGAGTAGACAATAAGTGATGTGGACCGGTGTAATTGTGGGTGGAGGTGAATGGTGGTGGGTGATGTATCCGTCGGTATCCAGAGTCCGCAATGTTTAAGATAGGTAAAGTTCGCCCAAATGGTTTGTGGGCTGGGTGTTCTTCGTTACTCCCCCCCATTTTCAAACGCTCGTCGCTTCATGAAATTCTAACAGAAATTTGAGGTTGAGGTGATTTTCGGAATCTTCAGTTCGTCTAGTTTTTGATGAGTGTGTTCATATTTTGATGCAACAACTTTGTAAAAGCGAAATTCGCCGTGAAAAAAAGTGGGGGGGGAGTATCGAAGTATTTGCCATGTCAAATCCTTCGGTACTCCCCCCCACGGTGAAAACAGTATTTTCGACAACCAATATCGCGTCTCAACCTCTTAACTTTCGATCAAAGGATTTCATCGCTCTTTATCTCATACCTGCACGTCCTCACACCCCCGTTCCTGTGAATTGTTGTTGTTTAGAGATAGGTAAGCTGTTGCATTGATGTGGGATGTTATGTCGTTTTTGAGATGCGAGCGCAGCGAGCATCCAGACGACTAATCTATCATCAGCATCAGACGACTGTAGGTCAACGTTAGAGAATTAGTGGGGTGTATAGATTAGTGGTCTGGATGCTCGCTGCGCTCGCATCTCAAAAACGACATTACATCCCACATCAATCCAACAGTAAACATATAGATTAGTGGGGTGTATAGATTAGTGGTCTGGATGCTCGCTGCGCTCGCATCTCAAAAAAGACATAACATCCCACATCAATCCAACAGTAAACATAAATATAGATTAGTGGGGTGTATAGAAAGATATTTTTTCAACCGAACACCCTCTTCATGTACAATAAAATAATTATACAAATCCTGTAGTCGAAAATACTGTTTTCACCGTGGGGGGGAGTACCGAAGAATTTGACATGGCAAATACTTCGATACTCCCCCCCCCACTTTTTTCGATTGAATAATTCACTTTTACTATCTAATTCTGGTAAAGTGAGGTTAATTAGAAATAAAACTAGACAAACTGAAGATTCCAAAAATCACCTCAACATCAAATTTTTGTTAGAATTTCATTTTTTGTTGTTGTTTGAAAATGGGAGGGAGTAACGAAGAACACCCTGTGGGCTTTCCAGTTAGGTAAATATCCCTCTGGTGGCGAGGTATGGTATGTAGTTGGTAAGATGTTACCGGGTTCCTTGATGATCCAGGGTAGGTAGGTTGGTAAATGATGCGAAAAGGAATCCCGATAGACCCAGTCTGGGGTCTATTGTCCAGACAATCCGAGCTTCGCTGGTGACGATTTTGGTTGCGCCCGTCGCAAACGCAATGAGAGTTTAAATAATACGCGGGACAGCTGGGCCGGCCGGCTTGAAGAGCAATTCTCAGAAAAATGAGATGACGACGAAAAACGCTACGGTAGGCCGGAACCAAAAGAGAAGAGAGAAAAGTGACTGACGTCATCATGCCAAATCCAAAGAAGCTGGTGTGTGAAATCCGAACACGTGGTGCGAATTCACCTTTTTCACTTGTAATACACTAAACTTAATTTTAACAAATACATAAAAATATAACATAATTTTCAGTATAGTTGGATAATGAACAAAAGCCCAAGAAGAGCGAAAGAAACTATCCAAGTAATACGACACGCATGGTTTAACAGTAATTGCAGCATCCACAGGTTGGCCCCCCCTGCTAATATCGGCCGTAAATCAGCTGACAGGAACGGGTGGAATGGGTTTGTTGACAACAGATCGACAGGATATTTGTCGCTGGTTTTGACTGTGAGAAGTATGGAAGGCTAGTGAAAATGGTGTAAAAGTGATGCAGGCGGATGTGAAATGGAGTGGAAATGATGAAGGACAACTTTGTTCTCAGTATGAAAATAGTGAAGATGCCGGAATTGCGAATTTCAGGTAACAAGAATGCATTCTTGTACAATCACTCCAATATTTTACACAGGATGAGACTCCGAAAATTCGCTTATATAGTCATTCTGAAGGAGGAGGAACTTTTTCAAGTTTGAGGTAAATGCGTTTGAAGTCCCAATGCACGTATTATACACATCATATTTGAAGTTCAAGCAGATGATACTGATTCTAAGAGGAACGAACATGGTTTTTGTGATAAGTGTCAGCCTTCAAATCGCCCGTATAGGGAGGTGCGAACATTTATAGCGTTTGTTTATTTATTTAGCTTCAGAGTCCGGCCCTATGTACTTGGTGGAACTCCAGGGCGGAGGCAGTCTGTTCGATACCTTCACCGTGATTGTGCCCTGGAGTCCGATCCGACATGTGAGCCGGTCCGTTTTTCCCCCAAAATGAAAACCAATATTTACTTTCTTCCCCCTAGCGGTCAAAGGTGGTGAGTCGTTTCCAGTTTTCATTTTCATTTTTCAAAGAGGTCTCCCGATTATTTTTGGTTAGGTAGAAGAACTACAATATATTTAGGATATGTAACATCTACCATATTTAGAATACCTCGGTTTAAAAATATCTAAATATCTATATAGCATAATTAATAATATCTAAAAATTAATGTATAAAGAGGACATTTAAAATTTTATTTACCAGTTCATATGTAGAATTATGGTATGAACCTGATGACTCATTTCCCAAAACGAGCTTCTGTAGCTCACATGGGAAATAAATTTTCACCGAAAGTTGTGTTTTTTTCTTTCATGATGTACATCACCTTTATTATGTGTATCGTTCATGTACTTAGCAACAATAAGCAAATGACACTTGATGTAATATTACACTGTATATTATTGTAAATTATTATGACAATAAAGACGTTTAAAAAAAATCGCCACCTTCTCCATGCGGAAAATACCTGAATTTCTTCCACAGCTAGTCCTGTGGAATTCAGGGGGGATAAATGGGGGGGAATTATTCTTCGTGACCCTCGACGGGACCCTGATGTTTATATGAGCCAGAAGATTGGGTTAATCATACTCGGGATTCAGGACCTTTACAAACGTAACAATATCGTGCTGCATCCGCCGCTGCTCCAGGGAGTTCGACCTCAAAATCTCCCTCGTATAATATTATCAGAGAACTCACATATTGGGTCGCATTTGAAGTAAGCCAAGGAGGGGCAGTTAGGAGGTTAGACCTTGTGGTGAGACCACGATTAATACAGTGAAGACTTTATGGGCGAAGTGATGAGCCATTAATTGATAACAAATCCGGACTTTCGCTAATCATATTAAACTGGAAGAGCCATTAGGACTTAATTAGATTACGTGGTGTGGGATGATCCTTGCTGGGGGTCGAGACCGGGGTAGGTGGCACGGATGGTTAGAGGGACTGTGGCAGTGGTGGGGGCTAAGGATAACCTCGTCAGCCATCCCTTCTGGAACAATTGCTCTATCCGCCTACTAAGGGCCAAGGGCCAAGGGCGAGGGATGGGACGAGGGTTCTCGGCCTCAGAAGTAGCAAGTTTCGTCAGCCAAGTCTCCTCCACTCCCTTTTCTGCACTCAGTTTCCTCACGAATTTAAGGGGTTTACCTAAGTTTTGGATGATGGCATAAGTGAGGAGGGTGAGACTCTTGGATGCTGCTCGCCTTGTTGGGCTCCAAGGCCTTGCGTAATATAGAAATGGCCCATTTCCACATCTCAGCAATATTTTTCATCGTCTATCCATTTAAAATGAACAAACGAACCCAGCGTGAGAAACTCCACAATTAACATTTCCCGTTGACGGCATTTCCTGCCAGGATCAGAAAGAAAACCCGGCTGGGACCTTGAAGCCACCCGTCTTTACCCAACTTCACCTAAATTATCCCCACCAACAACAGAAGTGATAAAAGCCGTCGAAAGATCAGAATCGGGGCCTTTTTACCAACAGTCATCGGAGACGAAGTTCCATCACACCGAGGCATGGGCACGCACAGTACCAAGCGCCATAACAGGACGATCTTCTTAGTGAGGGAATATTTAAAGTACCCACATCACACCTGCTCAAAATACCGATAATTCCTAATTTCGCCCAAGTGTTTGTAATTAATACCTAAAGAAAATATGAGATCGGAGGTGGGCATTTCTGAAATATCAAACGTTAATAATACAGAATTTAAGTTACTGTTGGTCAAAAATGGCAGCTGCCATTGGTAGAAAATTAGTAAAAACCACAAAAAATTGGTAACCTGACAAAAATCTGGATAAAAAAGGTCTGATGATGTTGTATATTGAGCGGCACGTTGAGAAGTTAATAACTTCAGAAATTCGCTCATATATTAATCATGCAGCATGAAATAATAAGCAGAATTTCCAAGAATAATACCTACGCCTGAACTATGGCTCATAATTATAAAATTATAAATTTAAACAATTAAGTTGTCCATTAAGATTAGGTAAATTTGCCGACCATTAAACTTTTCCCCCCCAACTTTTGTTCAAACAGTGGTTTATTGTCGAAGAACTATCATTATTATCTGTACATAGAAACCTCAGTGTGGAAGGGACCAGGCATTCCCCAGTGCAATACGTGTAATATGTGTAATTAGCTTCCCTTGAACCAGCCGCGGCTACCATACGCCAGCAGGCTGGCAACCGATACCTGTGCTTCCTACTAATATGAATGTAGGAGTTTTAGACACGAAGCACCAACTCAGAAATACCCTCCAAGCTCTTATCAAAAAAGTGTCGGGTACTTCGAGGTTTTTCAAGGAAAATAGCCATTCCCTGGACTCTGGAGGGGAAAAACGAATAGAGAAAAGGGACTGAGGAGACTTTGCCGAGAAACTTGCTACTTCCGAGGCCAAGGGCCCTCATCCCGACCCTGACCGATTCCTTAGCCCTTGGTCGTTGGACAGAGTGATGAAGGTTCAACCATGCAGCATGACCACATGGTCATGCTGATTATCATTCTCAGATCCGTAATCAAGACGACCAAAATAGAACATTCATTAGAACAGAATACTGAAGTTAGTCTGAAAAGTGGCAATGTGAACACCTAAACTTTCTCTTGATTTCATTTATTTTGATCGAAGAATATAACTTGTAAAAATATAGTTGTGATCCTCGGTAATAATTATATTACCAAACTTAGGTACTCACTTTCGGATGTGCACGCCTAGGGAAAGCTACTTTGGGGTCGATCTGAAACAACAAAAAATTCTCATTAGTGTCACAACAGCGCAGAAAACAATAAACTCATTGTTGTCTTCAAATCATCAATCTTCAGACGAACAACCAACATGATTTCATAGAGCCACGCGTGATAATATTCATGTTTCCCCCTAGCAACGATACGTGGGCTGGATGTATAACGTTTCATTCACACTCACAATAACAAAGCCAAACTGTGGATGAACGGGTGGAAGTACAATGTCACGAATGGTCTAAAAAAATTTGAAACTGAAAAACGCTGCAAATTATTATACAACGGTTTATTATCTACTTGTCTAGATGCCCCTTCTGCTTAGATCACTGTTTTCTGTAGTCAATACCCCCGTGCTGCCCCCGGAATCATTAATTATTCATTTGTTGTTATTCGTGAAGCATAAGGTAAATAATAAACCATTGTATAATAATCTACCTGTATAGATGCCTCTTCAGCGTAGATAGTGTTATAAACTGTTGTGTAATAATTTACCCAATAATACTTCAACATTTGTTGAAGTCGCAAAAGCACCTTTCAATAAAATCCAAAAGATCTATCATTCTTCAAATGAAATAATATCAAAAGACAACCAAATCGACTTACATACAGCCATACATGATTATGATCAGGTATTCCTAGCAATAATGTCTTCAGCAAATGACAGTTGAGAATCAACCGAATATTTATGTACCTAACCGCCATTCCCCAACCGGCTCCAATACTCGATTCTGGACTTCCCTTGGTGGTGGTGGGGGGGGGGGGGGGGGGTACGATGGTAGGTATTGACCACAGAAAATAGTGATCTACACTGAAGGGGGTTTATATGTAAATAATAAACCGTTGTGTGATAATTTGTAGCGTAACGAAACGTAAAAGAAGAAATGTTGAGGGGGTGTTCAAAAAACAATCAGTCATGCAGCATGACTTAATGAGCGAATTTTCAAAGAAATATTCGAATTAATGGCTATGGTTTTGAATAAAGGAAAACTTCGGTCTAAAATTTGGTTTTCTATGTATATTCTCTTCGTATTTATTTTAATTTGTACGTTTTGTCCATCCTGATTCTACCGTTTGTTTATTACGTAATTGTACTAAGTGCTTATTTATTTGATCGCTGTGGGTAAATTCAAGGAGTTGTACTAATCGTTTGCCTCCCCCTTTTTTGCTTCGAACTCTCGTCTTCAATTAATACTTCTCACATATTTCAATCTGACCACTCTAAGGGGGTGGGGGGGGGGGGTAAGAGTTTAAAGATTATCCTAGTTTTGGGTAATTTTTGCGCACTTTAAATGCTCTAATTTAAGAACGGATTTAGATATCTAAAATCCGATTTCACTATCGTGTTCAGCGTGCAAAAACCTTTAAAATGAGGGGTCACTTGTTAGAAAATAACATTTTGGGGATTTTTGGGTAATTTTTGCGCACTTTAAATGCTCTAATTTGAGAACGGATCAAGATATCTAAAATCCGATTCCACCATCGTGTTCAGCGTGCAAAAACCTTTAAAATGAGGGGTCACTTGTTGGAAAATAACATTTTGGGGATTTTTGGGTAATTTTTGCGCACTTTAAATGCTCTAATTTGAGAACGGATCAAGATATCTAAAATCCGATTCCACCATCGTGTTCAGCGTGCAAAAACCTTTAAAATGAGGGGTCACTTGTTAGAAAATAACATTTTGGGGATTTTTGGGTAATTATTGCGCACTTTAAATGCTCTAATTTGAGAACGGATCAAGATATCTAAAATCCGATTCCACCATCGTGTTCAGCGTGCAAAAACCTTTAAAATGAGGGGTCACTTGTTGGAAAATAACATTTTGGGGATTTTTGGGTAATTTTTGCGCACTTTAAATGCGCCAAAACCCTCCTTAGAGTAGGCCAATTTCGCCCATCTTCGAACTTAGCCTTTCGATTGCCAAGATAGATTTTTTGTGCAAATTTGAGCTGTTTATCTCAATTCTATCGAGAGTTATCGTCTGGAGTGACACATATATAAATAAATAAATATATATATAAATATATATATATATATACATATAAAAAAGTGTTAAATTTCAGGAATCGTTTTAGAATGGTCTGAAACGGATTTCTATGAAGAAAATTTCCAAAAATTTATATTATTTAAATTTCGAAGCCATTGCAATAGCTTCATTTTCTTTGAAAATTCGCTAAAACCAAAAGAAACGGTTAGTTCGAAAGCCTAGGACTAGGCGAAACACGATCGAAGACAGTTCCCGCCACAGCTTTTATCTCTGTGTAGTTTGCTCCCAACGTCTTACAATACGACTCAACTTGATGGATCGACACGTGGAAGTTCGACTGAAAGCCTCATGCATTCGTTGCCAACTACAGAGAATACTCAAGTTCACGAAAGCAGATGTGGAACGGATAGCAATGTGATGAATAATCCAGGCAATTACGCATGATCTATTGATTGGGAATTACTGCAAGGCAGCAGCTCCCAACTGTTTTCTAGCTGGGGCGGCCGAAAGAGTCAAGCTGGGGCGAATACCCCTAACCTTATAACTATTCAAAAGGCTTTTCCCCCTTTTTCTTCGAAATTGGAAATTCAATTTCATTCTCGTTCCCTATTCACCCTCGAGCTTCTCCTAACAAAGGGAACAAATGGCAACAAACCTCAGTTTAGCCCTTTCCTCCTGGCCTCATAAACCCTTTGAGCTTGAGCGTGGTAACCCTATTGAAGACTCCGATTCTCTATCAATCTGAAGGAAGGATGAGACGACCCTTCTCGTCCTTCTGCCATACGGTTTCTCATTTCGCACTGATATCAGTGAACGATTCTGTAAGCGTTCTTTATCGGGGGCTGTTCTAAAAACGCTGCCAAGTCCTTGTCACAAGGGTTAATTATTCTATGACATACGTACAGAAATGTTGGCTGTTCATTTATTGTTTCCTTCACGTGCAATAATTGAAATAGCTATTTCTGATGGTTTTCACCAACTTTGGCCCACAAAACCACGAATTAACGCGTTATTGGTTTATTATTTTCAATAATGAACCGTTGGAATCGAGCATGAAAAAAACATTTTTAACCACCCTCAAAATTTGATGGTATTGTTTCAAGTACGTGGAATTCGAAAATGCAATAACAAAATTTCTGTCTGTCCGATATACGCCGTACTTCGCACTCTTCTTAGTTACTGTCGTGGTACCCACCTATATCACTCAAACATGTACGATCAGATTACACTCAATAAAGCAAGTAGAAGGAAGGAGTCTACGTGACACGGGGAACGTTCTCAGCCGGCTCCCTCCAACAGTTCCTAACGACTGTCGGAGGGCCGGAGGAGGAGGGTGGAACAAGCCCTATAAAACCCGTGCTTCTGCCCAGGCTTCTTGAACTCTACGTATTAACTTCGAGTCGATGACTTCTCTCACTCACTACCTTCCTTCTCCCTCGAAAAGATCTCGTAGAGTGGTGGAACCTGCCTGGTGAAGCCTTCGGGTGTAACCGGTATGGTGGAAACCTTCCGAGCACGTCATTCAATACCTCACGCCTCCATCACAACCTCAACTATCCCATGCATCCATTCCATTCACAACAGTTTCCATGAACCAAAATTAACGAAATTTGGTTCCTCGAAAAAAAATTTCCGTCCGTCCGCCGTACTTCGCACTTTTCTTAGTTACCATGAACCAAAATTAACGAAATTTGGTGTGTAGGTCCTGTTTGGGGTCTCGATGGCCCTCGAAGCTTGGCGCTAACGTCATCCATCCCTAAGGGGTGAAAAATAGGGGTTGAAATCTCCAGGACGCCGTAATCTCGAATTTTATTTACGGTTTTAAGTATGTAGTTCTCAAAATTGGGAGTTTCTTAAGACCACCCGGAGCGTACGTCCAGCCGTTCGTTCACAGTAAGGCCCAGAGAAGTTTGCACCGACAGGCATTTTCAACAGCAGGGTGAATAAATATGTATACATTCAGCCCAAATATCATCAATAGGGACGCGCTAGCAATCGGGGATTGGCCCGAGATTATCATTGCTAGGAGCAGCTGATTATATCCACGGAATATGAAGTTGGTTGTACTGTGATTTTATTTCATTTGAAAAACGCTGCAAATCCCTGCACAACGGTTTATTATTTTGTATAGAATACCCTTCTGTTACAGATCACAGCTCTATGTATAGATAACCCGTCTATATAATATGATATGTACTATTCTATGCATATTATGTAGATCGCAGACCCTCCGTAGGTTAGTACCTAACCCCGTACTCGTTACTAGGTACCTACCTAAATCACGAGTTAAATGTTGCTAATATAATTCTACCGATGACAAACAGTACCTAACAAAAAGAAACACACATAATGAAGTTCTGAAAAGAAATTGTTGATGAGGAGTGAAAAAAGTTGCAAAAGTACCTACCAACAAACTCCAGCCCCTTCTACGTAGATGGTATAATGAACCGTTGTGTAATAATTTACCGTTGAGTAATGATTTACCGTAGTAATAATTTACCCATCAATAATACTTCAACGTTTGTTCAAGTTTCACTACCTACCAACAAACTCCAAAAGAGCCATCATTTTTCAAATAAATTAAATAATATCACAGAACAACCAACTCGACTTCATACTCCGCCAATATAATCAGGTGATCCCTACCAATGATTGGCCGTATTCACAAATTCCTATTGTGGGCGCGTCTCTGGTTACGAGATTTGGTTTGAATTGTATACAATTTCATTCACACTGGAGTCGAAAATGCCTGTCGGTGCAAACTTCGGGGCCTTACTGAGAACGAACGGCTGGACGTACGACGCTCCGGATGGTCTTAAAAAACTCGCAAGTTCAAGAACTATTTAAAACCGTAAAAATATTCACGTAAAAAAAATGGTATAGGCGTTTTGAAAATTTCAACCCCTATTTTGAACCCCTTAGAGATGACTCACAGTAACGTCGAGCTTCGAGGACCAACTAGACGCCGAACAGAACCTATAACCCGAATTTCATCAATTTTTTTTCATGGTAACTAAGAAAAGTGGCCCGTACGGCGTACGGCGTACGGCGGACAGACAGAAATATTTTTATTGCAGTTTTGGATTCTACATACCTTGAAACGTAAACCATCAAATTTTGAGGGGGGTAAGAATTTTTTTTTTCATGCTCGATTCCAATGGTTCATTATTGAAAATAATAAACCAAAATGATGGCTCTCTTGGCGTGTGTCGATAGGTGGTGAAACGCGAACAAACGCTAAGGTATTATTCACGGGTAAATTATTACATACCTAACAGTAAATCATTACTCAAAGGTAAATTGTTGCACAAAGGTTCATTAGGTATACTATCTATGAAGAAGGGGCACATATACAGGAAAATTATTACACAACGGTTCATTATTTGCCTGTTGCTTCATGAATAACTACAAAATAATTAATGATTGAATTATTGAATACTGCGCATTTGTAGGAAACTTCAATTCCAGGGCCGGCTCCAGTACTCGATTTCCGGGTGGTGGGAGGGGGGTGGGGTGCTCGAGGGTATTGACCACAGAAAACAGTGATCGACGCAGAAGGGGCATCTATACAGGTAAATAATAAACCTTTGTGTAATAATTTGCAGCGTTTTTGTAAATGGCATACAAAAATAAGAAAAATGCCTGCCAAAATGACTGTGATGAAAAACAATAGGATATAAGTTTTAAAATGGCCAGTTCTCAAAAACAAGAAGTGGGTAAAATTTGAGTGTTTGAGGATGACAAATAGTTGAAAATGAAACGCCAAAAATAAGCGGGTCACCACAAAATCGAAAATGATATTTTGATAAATTCAAAATTTGTTGAAATCATTACTGGTCATGCTGGAACAATCGTTTCGCCAGGAACTTCTCCTTTTACGTACGTCTAAAAGGCCTTTCCACGACGTTTCACGAACCACGTACCAATGCGACGTCGGAACTCGGAATATGTTCAAACTTAGAATAGGAACAGGCAGAATCGCCGCACGGGTGTTACAGTACTGTAAGTACACCTCCACGTCATTATTGTCAATCCGTAAAGGTGAACATAATATTACGCTTTGTAAAGATCTCCGGGGGCCTCTAACAATCCAATTACAGTCTCAGGCTCCTTAAAACAGCGCTCCGCACGAAATAAGGGGTGCAAACGCAAAAAGAGTTTCAATTTACTCTCCCACAAAGAGACTATTCCTGCTCGCCCGCAACAAAACGATCCTCCCTATTAGTCTATGTAATGAAAAACTGATGCAAATTCTAGAGGAAATGGCAATAATATAATTCTTTCTCGGGAGCCTTTGATGTCGTAATGAAGAAGAGTCAACGCTGCACCCTCCGCCACCCTGCGAAAAAGGGGGATTTTGCCGAAGGATGAAACTCCACGGAAAACTTGTCTTCCTTCGTTTACATTGCTTCGAAAAAACCTTCGACTAGAAGCCCACTCTATGAAGTAATCAGTAGGCGTTATTATCGGTGCCTGCTTTGTACATTTACAGCAGGTCTACAACTGTAGAGTCTATTATAGAGATATATATGTCCATGGAGGTAGATGTCTATCTGGGGGATAGATGTCCATTTGTATAGCAGGTCTACAACTACTTAGTCTATTATATGTAGAGATAGATCTTCATGAGGTAGGTAGAGATGTCTATCTGGGGATAGATGTCCATTTGTAGCAGGTCTACTGTAGAGTCTATTACAGAGATAGATGCCCATGGTGGTAGATGTCTATATTGGGATAGATGTCCATTTGTAGCATGTCTACAACTGTAGTCTATTATAGAGATAGATGTTCATGAAGGTAGGTAGATGTCTATCTGGGTATAGATGTCAATTTATAGCAGGTCTACGGTCGAGTCTATTATAGAGATAGATGTCCATGGAGGTAGATGTCTATCTGGGGATAGATGTCCATTTATATTTGACTTCAATATTATATAGCATGAACGCATATCTGACGTCCATATCATTACTGTCGATTTTTCGTCGAAAATACCATAATCTTATGTGTCAAAAATCTTTAAGAACGTGAGCTTTCGAGAAGATCTCCCGTTTCGGAGCATTCTGATTCCATCTCTAGACCTTTGCATAAGATCAATAATTCCAAATTCAGCCTAAACTTTTGTGTAAAGGCAGACGAGAGGATGATTTGGAAGATGGCCAATTTAGGAAAATAACGTGCGTCAAAATCTGAGTTTTCTTGGGTCCGAATATCGGTAAAATTGACTAGAAAACAACTAAAATTTGTATACAAATTCATCAAACGGGGTACAATAGAACGGTGTCTCGAAACTGAAAAAGCATTTGAGTTTTGAGTTTTAGGGGGATGTGAATCGCTCGGTGAATGATGTGACATTACTCAAAATGCCCGAAATCAACAAAACCCGATTTAACTCAAGTAAAATGGGTGTATTATCAACAAAAGAGTAGAGTCGAAGTAGATTTGTGTAAGACAAATTAAATGATCTCAGGTGCTCCGTAGCTATGATCTGAGCAGGATTTATACCGTTTCATTCACGATCATTCTGACGAAGCTTTTCGGTGCAAAGGAACGGCTGGTCGTACATCGCTCCGGGTGGTCTCAAAAAATTCTTTAGTTGAAGATCAATTTAAAAACGTAAAAAAAACCATACCCTTCCATTGAGAGTATTCGAGCTGCGACATTCTAACAATTTCAACGCCTATTTTTAACCGCTAAGAATGAGTGACAGTAACGACGAGCTTCGAGAACCAACTAGACACCAGACGGGACCTAGGTATAAACCAAATTTCGTTAATTTTGGCTCAAGGTAACTAAGGAAAGTGCAAGGTACGGCGGAGGGACAGAAATTTTTGGTTTATTATTTTCAATATTAAAACTTTGGAATCGAGCATGGGAAAAAAATTAAATTTTAACACCCCCCCCCCCCCCCAACACCACCCACCGCAAACTTTGATGGTTTCCGTTTAAAGGAGCCAAGAACCAAATTTGATGAAATTCTGTTTGTAGGTCCTATTTGGGGTCTTCTTGGTCCTCGAAGCTCGGCGTTAATGTCAGTCATCCCTAATGAGTACAAAATAGGAGTACGAATCTCCAGGACGCCGTTATCTCGAATTTTCTTACGGTTTTAAATATTTTTCGAACTTGGTTAAGACCACCCGGAGCATAGTACGTCCAGCCGTTCGTTCACAGTAAGGCCCAGAAGTTCGCACCGACAGGCATTTTCAACAGCAGGGTGAATGAAATTGTATACACTCAGCCCAAATATCATCACTAGGGACGCGCTAACAATCGGGAATTGGCCCGAGATCATCATTGCTAGGGAGCACATGATTATAATCACGGGGTATAAAGTCGAGTTGGTTGTTCTGTTATATTATTTCATTTGGAAAATGATGGCTCTTTTGGATTGTGTAGGTAGGTAGTGAAACTTGAACGAACGTTGAAATATTACTGATCGGTAAATTATTACACAATGGTAAATTATTACACAACAGTTCATTATACCATCTACGTAGAAGGGGCTGGAGTTTGTTGGTAGGTAGTTTTGCAACTTTTTTCACTCTAGATCAGTGGTTCCCAACCTATTTTCATTCGTGCCCCCCCCCCCCCTTCCACGGTTTGAGACCCACCATGCCCCCACCCCCGTTGTCATGTAGATATGAAAAGAAGAAAGGGTATGGGAAGAAGAAATTACAGTAATAATAATAATTGTAATTAATGCTACTGTTAGCTGGTACAATTAAAATGGTAGGAAAATAGAAAAGAATGCTATTATAGTTTTTTTAAAGTGTTCAATGCGGTGGCTGATACTGCTTCTCCCTGCACAAGTTGGTAATGTTTGGTTGTATGGTTGAGGCAGCATCTCAAGTCTGACTCCACATCCAGACGGTTTCGGTGCTTTGTTTTAAGAAGTGCCAAACTAGAAAACCCAGATTCACATAGGAACGTTGATGCGAACTGCAACAGCACTTTTAGGGCTTCAGTTGAGACGTCTGGATACATAGGCAGATATTTCACCCAAAACTCGTCAACAGAGCCGTTGCTGAACTCACTCCTAGCACATGTGTTATTCTTCAGTTCGAAAATGGACTTACTGTGAGTGTACATTGCCAGCTTTGGCTTGAAAAATCTGGAAAATATTGCAGGAACTCGTTGTGCAGCTGGTCGAGGTCTGTAATCACAGTCTCTTTGAGCCCAGCAGGAATAACTTCATTTTCTTGAGCAGAAAGTATTTCAATGAGCCGGTGGAAGGAAGAAAAAATTGGAGTCTCTTGGTTCAGGCGGCGTTTCCACAACTGGATCTTTTCGACAAATGAGTTGACAGAATCTTTGACACTCGCAATGGTAACATTCCGCCACATGTTTTTTTGACAGCTGCTTATTTATTGCATTTTTCCTTTTCAGCGACTGCATTGACAAACTCGGGTAGGTACACGTTCGTACATAGGAAGACTTCACTTTTTTCCACACATTACATTTTTTTCATCCATGCTCACGCCCCCCGTGGACACCCTTCACGCCCCCCTCGGGGGGCGCGCCTCCAGGTTGGGAACCACAGCTCTAGATCAACAATTTCCCTTCAGAACTTCATTATTTGCGTTTCTTTTTGCCATTTTAGTTAATGTTTGTCATCGACAGAATTATTTTAGCATCATTTTACGTATGTACCTAGTAACGAGTACGGGGTTAGGAACTAACCTACGGAGGATCTGCGATCTACATAATATGTATAGAATATTACATATTGTATTATATAGAGGGTTATCTATACGGAGAGTTGTGATCTGTAACAGAAGGGTATTCTGTACAAAATAATAAACCGTTGTGCAGGGATTTGCAGCGTTTTAGCGAATTTTCAAAGAAAATGAAGCTATTGCAATGGCTTCGAAATTTAAATAATATAAATTTTTGGAAATTTTCTTCATAGAAATCCGTTTCAGACCATTCTAAAACGATTCCTGAAATTTAACACTTTTTTATATGTATATATATATATGTGTGTCACTCCAGACGATAACTCTCGATAGAATTGAGATAAACAGCTCAAATTTGCACAAAAAATCTATCTTGGCAATCGAAAGGCTAAGTTCGAAGATGGGCGAAATTGGCCTACTCTAAGGAGGGTTTTGGCGCATTTAAAGTGCGCAAAAATTACCCAAAAATCCCCAAAATGTTATTTTCCAACAAGTGACCCCTCATTTTAAAGGTTTTTGCACGCTGAACACGATGGTGGAATCGGATTTTAGATATCTTGATCCGTTCTCAAATTAGAGCATTTAAAGTGCGCAAAAATTACCCAAAAATCCCCAAAATGTTATTTTCTAACAAGTGACCCCTCATTTTAAAGGGTTTTGCACGCTGAACACGATGGTGAAATCGGATTTTAGATATCTAAATCCGTTCTTAAATTAGAGCATTTAAAGTGCGCAAAAATTACCCAAAACTAGGATAATCTTTAAACTCTTACCCCCCCCCCCCCCCCCCCACCACCTTAGAGTGGTCAGATTGAAAAATGTGAGAAGTATTAATTGAAGACGAGAGTTCGAAGCAAAAAAGGGGGAGGCAAACGATTAGTACAACTCCTTGAATTTCCCATTTGACATATAATTGTTATGATACCTTCATAGATAGACAAGTACCGGCCCACGTATTACTAGAAGGAAGACGAAAGAAAAAATATATTTCAAATTATTCAATTTAGGTACTAACAGTAGGAGGAAGAAGGTTAGGTAGGTATCTTATCAATTTATTATCAGTATCATACGAATATTTGATATTCAAAGGTAGGTAGGTACTTAACATGATAAAAATAATATCAATGAAGAAGGAAGGATCTACCTACCTAGTAGAGCAAATCTTGAACTGGTTTTAGATACCAGGCCTGAAATCGTAGTCAAGAGGAAAGGCCATTCAGAAGGAACAAGGAATCTACTCATAACAAACGGTAGAATCAGGATGGACAAAACGTACAAATTAAAATAAATACGAAGAGAATATACATAGAAAACCAAATTTTAGACCGAAGTTTTCCTTTATTCAAAACCATAGCCATTAATTCGAATATTTCTTTGAAAATTCGCTCATTAAGTCATGCTGCATGACTGGTTTTTTTTATTGCATTTTCGGATTCTACATACCTCGAAACGTAAACCATCAAATTTTGAGGGAGGGTTAAAATTGGTTTTTCCATGCTCGAACCCGAAGGTTCATCATTTAAAATAATAAACCAGTAGGTTAGCTGCCGGAGTTGTCCCTCTGGTCTTAGCTCATTTGTCCTGGGTTGAATAAACAGCATCTGAAGTTGGCGGGCTTCACGTTGTGCACTGTAGTTAGCAGTTGATCAGTTTGAACGGTTTGTCTCCGGCTCAGCAACAGCGGAATAGCAAAATGCTGATTTAACGGGCGAATTCCGCCCAGATCCGAGAATGCAAAATAAACGTTTATTGTTGAGGGTTAAACAGGGAGGTGTCCAGGATTAGTGCCAGGGGCCTCTGAGATACCGACGGGATTAGGAGTTGAAGGACAATAGTTGAAGAGGGCGTATGAGAACGTTTCCCCTTTCCGAGTTTAGTGAAAGCTTAAGCAGCAAGTTTTGCGCTTTGGAGGAGAATTAGAACGAAAGCGGGCATCTCTCAAGCGCCTATTTATTAGCGGGTAAGCGCCCCTCAGCCCAAGTGCTCTTCCCGGGTACAGTTTCCCGCGAAAGGTCCCTTCTGGCTCCTCTTCGACCCGACGGATTTCAGGTTTATTATTCTGTGAATAATACACCTATGTATTCGCTCAGCAAAAAATGTTTATAACACCCCCTCATACTTTTTTCTTTTCGGTTTCAAGGTGCGTAGATTCCAAAAACGATGCAAAGTCCTTGCCAGATGGGTTTATTATTCTACTAGACATACCTACAGAAATGTTGGCTGTTCATTTATTGTTTATTTCATGTAAAATTATTGAAATAGCTATTTCTGATGGTTTCTACAATTTTTGGTCACTAAAACACGGATCAGTTACGCTCCTTTTTTTTCCCCCAAATTTATCTTCGATCATTGGTAGTGCCATCGTCTTGATCCACGTGTTGATACTACTTCCAGTGTTATTATACAAATTGATGGTGAATTCAGAGATTTCCCAGGTTATTGACTCATAAAAAACCTGACCAAGGAGGAATTGAGGTTGTACCAGATGTTCAGCTCCCAAAATCGATTTTTTATGAGACAAAAACCTGGGAAATCGTCGGAAATCACCATCAATTTGTATAATAACGCTAGAAAAAGTGTTAACACGTGGATCAATACGATTAAATGGCACTACCAATGAACAAAGATAAGTTGAAAAAAAAGGAGCGTACCCAATTCTTGTTTTTGAGTGCCTAAATTGGTGGAAACCGTCAGATATAGCCATTTCAATAATTGCACATGAAAGAAACAATAAATGAACAGCAAACATTTCTGTAGGTACGTCCAATAGAATAATAAACCCATGTGACAAGAACGGTCTGACCAAGGAGGAATTGAGGTTGTACCAGATGATCAGCTCCCAAAATTGATTTTTTATGAGTCAAAAACCTGGGAAATCGTCTGAAATCACCATCAATTTGTATAATAACACTGGAAGTAGTATCAGCACGTGGATCATGACGGTTGAAGGGCACTACCAATGATCAAAGATAAATTGAAAAAAAAAAGAAGAAAAAAGGGAGCGTACCTACCTAATTCGTGTTTTAGGGGCCAAAAATGGTGGAAACCATCAGAAATAGCTATTTCGATTATTTCACATGAAATGAACAATAAATGAACAGCCAACATTTCTGTAGGTATGTCCAGTAGAATAATAAACCCATGTGACAAGGACTTTGCAGCGTTTTTCTCTTTCTTTCAAGGTCATTACATCGGTTAGCCTACCGAGCGTGGTAATTCCGTTAATAGCCTAGGCAACATACTGCGCTGAAACACTCCCCCCCACCATCACTATCTTGTAATCTCGGCCTCGGTTCAACCCCTGCACCACACAACCCGCCCACCTCAAACCGATAAATAATATCTCTTACCATGTAAACAGGGTGACCGCTTAACCGGTAACCCTCAGCACCTGCCCCGTTCCGTCTTGAAACTCTTTTGTCGTTATTATCGCGCGAATTAGCGTTCATTTCAGTTGGATTTTTCAAGGCCTGTCCTCCACTGGAAACGGTAACCAGCCACCAACCGATCATTCCATGACAAAATGGAATACAATGAAGAAATTTTTCAAAAAAATCGCATTATAAAACATTTAAAACCACTGCAATAGCTTAATTTTCATCTAAATTTGCTAAAATACGTTTTTTTAGAGCTGATAAGAACATTTGAATCAGGAGAGATTGAACGTTTCACTCCATTTTGATGTGTGTGCATATTTACAATTAAGTTTGAAAATGTCATTTTGCTAAAAATGTCATTGAAAAACGCTGAGAAGTCCTTGTCACATGGGTTTATTATTCTGTTGGATATACGCAAAGAAATCCCCCGGGGTACCCATGAGTAATGGCGGGGTGAGCGCCCTCGCTGTGAGCCGGGGCTCAGTCGGTTTTTGTCCGCGCAACAAAGGGTTGCGCGCGTCGAGTTTCGCCCAGTGTACATGTGGTCCCCATAGTTGCGCGAGGGATGAATCACGAACAGTGTTTGCAGCTCACCCAGCCCTACAAAAATCGAGAATTTATGTGGAACCCAAAAAACAAGAACTATTTCAATCGAATTAACAGAGAAGATTTCTCTCATAAGGTTGTTTCCATATTGGCTTCTTCCAAGGAACAATTGCTTGCTCCACCATCGTCGAGGGCGGCGATTTTTCTTCTTCCCTTGCTTTCTCAAAAATAACACTGATACGGCGGAAAACGCGGCTGCAGCGGCTTGAGTGACAAAACAAGTTTCCATGTTGGCTGCAAAACCAGAACTGAAGGCGGCTCGCCCCGCTCGCGCTATTTTTCGCTCTGAATTGCGCTCTGTTTTGGGTAGTGCGAAATTTCATTCGAAGCGAGTAAGTTTCGCCCGAGTGACTTTCGCGAGGGAGTTTCACCAGTGTAAACTCAGCTTTAAAAGTACGAACGAGTGAGGCGATCGAATGAGCGTCGAACAAGCGGTCCACCAGAATTGGGGTCCGGCCAAAACACCTGACAAGCGCCTCGTGGATGCGAGGCGACGCGGAACGGTTGAGCGCCTGCCCCCACCAGACCCAGCTACACCGACCGCTGTACAACCCCGGGAGCCGCCCGACCCCCGACCGTCTTCACGTCCTATCACCTCCACCTACGGGTTTCTTTATTGGAGAGAGAAAACCAGTGAGAAGGGACTCGGGGTCCTGGGACTCTGCCAACTACCCGCCTCCGGGTCACCCACCAGCCCCCCAAGTCACGCCCTGGTTCAACCCCCCCCCCCCCCCCACCGCCAACCTTCATCACATGTCACTGGCCCTACGGCCGGTATTTATGCTCCTAATTATCCAACCTGCTGGGTCCCCTTCCAACACCTGGCCGACCCCCACCGAACCACCAATCGGTACCTAACCATCGGTTCCCAACCTTCGAATTGTACTTACCTTCTGTGTACAATTTTGACCGGACATCCACTGGAAGCGGTTTCGCGGGAAGAGAGGCAGCGCAAAAAGGCGCAAATTCTCGCGAACAGTTCACCCAACTTCAAAACACTACAAAGTCCTGGGTTTAGCCCTGGGTTTATTATTCTATTGGACAAACCTACAGACATCGTGGCTGTTCATTTATTGTTTCTTTCATGTGCAATTATTGAAATGCTATTTTTGATTGTTTCCACCAATATTGGCCCCCAAAACAAGAGTTAGGTACGCTCCTTTTGGTTTATTATTCTGTGAATAATACACCTATTGTAATCGCTCAGCAAAAAAATTTTATAACACCCCCGCAAATTTTTGTTTTACGTTTCAAGGTGCGTAGATTCCAAAAATGCAATGTCCATCCGCCGTATCACGTGTACCGGCTTCATTTTAAATCTAAAAAACGCTGCAAAGTCCTTGTCACATGGGTTTATTATTCTATTGGAGTTCTAGAGATTTTTGTTGGCTGTTAAATGTATTGTTTCTTTCATGTGGAATGATTGAAATAGCTATTTCCGATGATTTCCACCAATTTTGGCCCCCAAAACATGAAATAGGTACGTTTTTTCTTTTTTTTTTAAGATCATCTTTGATCATTGGTAGTGGCATTTAATGGTCTTGATTCACCTGTTTACACTTTTTCCAATGTTATTGTACAAATTGATGGTGATTTCAGACAGTTTTCCAGGTTTTTGACTCATAAAAAACCAATTTTGGGAGCTGAACCTTTGGTAAAACCTCAATTTCCGCGTCTTTGGTCAAAATCGACTTCATATTCGGTCTTCTCGTCCTCAAAAACATGGAAAAAGATACCTCAAAAGCTCATGTTACTAACATGTTGTTAAAACGCAAAAAGTACCTATTTTTACACACATTTTCACTCATAACACCCCTGGGTATATTCCGATCGGGCTGAAAAGTTTCGGGACACAACTAGGGCCCAAATGGAGCATGTGTGCGAAAGAACGACTTTTTTAGACCGAAAATGAAGCCTGTACACGTGATACGGCGTACGGCGGACGGCGTACGGCGGACGGCGGACGGACATTGCATTTTTGGAATCTACGCACCTTGAAACGGAAAAGAAAAAATTTTGAGGGGGTGTTATAAAAATTTTTTGCTGAGCGAATACATAGGTGTATTATTCACAGAATAATAAACCAAAATTCGTTCTTTCGCACACATGCTCCATTTGGGCCCTTGTTGTGTCCCGAAACTTTTCAGCCCGATCGGAATATACCCAGGGGTGTTTGAGTGAAAACGTGTATAATAGGAGCTTTTGAGGTATTGTTTACCATGTTTTCGGGACGAGAAGACCGAATAAGAAGTCGATTGTGACCAAAGAGTGGAAAATTGAGGTTCTAAGGAACTTTCAGCCTTAAATTTACGTTTAATTTTGGTCTAAAAACGGCGTTTTGGTTTATTATTCTGTGAATAATACGCCTATGTATTCGCTCAGCAAAAAATTTTTATAACACCCCCTCAACATTTTTTCTTTTCCGTTTCAAGGTGCGTAGATTCCAAAAATGCAATGTCCGTCCGCCGCCCGCCGTCCGCCGTACGCCGTCCGCCGTATCACGTGTACAGGCTTCATTTTCGGTCTAAACAAATCGTTCTTTCGCACGCATGCTCCATTTGGGCCCTAGTTGTGTCCCGAAACTTTTCAGCCCGATCGGAATATACTCAGGGGTGTTATGAGTGAAAATGTGTGTAAAAATAGGTACTTTTTGCGTTTTAGCAACATGTTGGTAACATGAGCTTTTAAGGTATCTTTTTTCATGTTTTTGGGGACGAGAAGACCTAATATGAAGTCGATTTAGACCAAAGAGTAGAAAATTGAGGTTCTACCAGATGTTCAGCTCCCGAAATTGATTTTTTATGAGTCAAAAACCTGGGAAATCGTCTGAAATCACCATCAATTTGTATAATAACACTAGAAAAAGTGTAAACTTTTGAATCAAGACAATTAAATGGGCATTTCACCTGGGAGACCATTTAAAAACGTAAAAAAACCATGCCCTTCTACTGAAAGTTTCTGAGCTACGGCGTCCGGGAAATTTCAACCCTTATTTTTCACCTCTTAGAGATGACTGACAGTAACGCCGAGCTTTGCGGACCAACTAGACCTCAAGAAACAAACCAAATTTTATTAATTTTGGTTTCGGATTCTACATATTACCTTGAAACGTAAACCATCGAATTTTGAGGGGGGGGGGGTGAATTTCCTTCTTTTTTTGTTCATCCTCTAATAAAACAAAAATTTGTCTACCCTCCAGGTAGAAAAGGTCATGGAAAATGGTAGTTGGTATTGAAGAATTGTAATAGTAGTACCTACTTACATAAATATATTATATAATCTCAGAACCTACAGCTTCCCCGTAAGTAGCTAAATAAATTAATTGTGAAGGGTAGGAAGGTACGTAAAGTTCCTTAGGTAGGTACTTATCAGCTCTACGCTCAAACCCAATACACGAAGATTTTCTTAAGGTATGGTATGGAATTATTTTATGAATGTGTGTAACCAAACAATTGCGGGTTCTATGAAGGAAGGAAGGGAGGTAGGTAATTCTTCCACCAGCAATAACATCCCTCCTCCGACTTTTGAGTTAGTCAAGATAACTGTTTCAAGACAATACCTTCCGTATGCTCCCAACCCCCGCCCGACCAAACATCCACCCACGGACCCATCCCTGCTGTCTACTACTGCTGTCTTTGTGGAGACAGTGGCGTCAGCGAAAGCTTTCCCCAATTTCATATTATAGTCATTTACTCTCGTAAATAGTTTTGCGAAACAAGTATTACTTATCACACTTTGTTTGGCTCTTTGTGTTGTGTTCATATTATTAACTTTATCTCCCTTCTGAGTTCTCTTCCCCCTTACTGAACCCGTTTTCTCCCAGTTACCGTTCCAGGTGAGTTTCTAATATACATATAAATGGATATTTTATTTTAATTATTTAATTAGAGCCAATGAGTACTGCACTTGTGATACAGATCAATAATCTGTTATGTAAATTGGAATGTAATAGTTTTCCTTGTGGTATGGTTGCAATGGGATGCCCGGAGTGGGGGTTGGCACCACTGGACAGAGCGGAACTGAGTAGTAGCCCGATTACCCCCCCGCGGGGACCAAGTGGTTATGGTGTGGAGCCAAAGTGGCTGATTAGGGGGTGAGTCTAGGGGGTGCGTCTAGGGGGCGAGGCTAGGATGCATGGCGGGGGGTGGGGGGTCCTAGTGGCGAGGGGAAGCCCATTTCATTCATTCACTTCTTGTTTTATCACCAGAGCCCTTCAAATGCCATATTGCCATGGCGCCATACAAAAATGCCATATTCTGCCGATTTTTTGTAAAATGCCATATTCGGCCGATTCTTTTGAAATGCCATGTTTGTGCCATGTTTTGCCTTTTTTTTCGCCAAACTCCTTCAAAAAAATTGAAAGAAAAAAAAAATTTGCAGTGAAAATTTCTGGATGACATGAGGTTTCTCGAACCCTGAGGCCATTAGTGTAGAGGGATTACTAATGCCCCTAACCATTTTGGAATGGGGTGCTTCCACTGGTCGCCACTCTGTCTGGTGAGGAAGCCACTCTGAAGGAAGGCTGGGAACCTGCTGATGTCCTCTCTATGAAATACGCCCCGGCAACACCAGCTGATGTGGAGAGGAGTTTCCCAAAAATGAAATACCTCCTGAGTGATCGACAGCTGGGATTTTCAATGGAAAGCGTTGCAGCACACCTGATGTTGTTATTTAATAATAATAATAATAATAAATTATTTGTATAAAGCTTTGTAAATAAAATAAATTATTTAGCATAAATAACTTGTATGTTGTGATATTATCGTCTCAGAATAGCTGGGGTGGTCAGAGAGGGTTGAAAAATAAGTGCCATATTGAGAGAAATAAGTGCCATATTTGGGCCAAAATAAGTGCCATATTGCCATATTTTATAGGGCCCTATTTCACAAAAATAAGTGCCATATTGTGAAGGGCTCTGTTTATCACTCATCATTCCTCAGGGCGCCGCGCCGTGTCACTTAAAGAACCAGCGCCTTAGCAGCAGAGGTGGGCGGTTGCACCCCAACGGTCCGTCACAGCTCACAGCCCATGTTAGCCTGAAGTTTCATTCTTCTCCCTCACCCCAATACGAATTCTTTCAATGTTGTGCGGGGAGAACCATTGCATTTTCCCGCCCCAATGCAGCGCTCCACGCGCTGGTATTTAACATGCAACAAATAATAATTACTTTGGGATGGGGTCTTTAAACTTCAACCATTAGATGAAAAGATGGCTGAACCCATAAAATACGAACCATTTGTAATAATAATTATTGTTGATAATCAACATAATAGAAGTAGATACCCCCTTCCACGATTGAAATGTTCTGATTGAAAATAAAATCGTTGATCCGGTAGGTATTTCATGATGAATTTAGGTACCAACTTTTGTATGTGTAATACACATAAGGTATATGGAAAAGTGTTATTTATATAGGAACTCGACGCATTAATTTTTACTTAAAAACATTAAACTACATTTTTACTCAAAAATAAATACCTCATACCGTAATAATTACCTTAGTAGGTACCTAAAAATTTGAAATAATTACTAATGACTTTTATTTGTTTCCTCATTGTTTCCCCCGTCTGGCCTTTGTATTCCCCGTCAATCTGTCTGTTCTGCAAAAAATACCCTTCGAATAGTTCTCTTGATTTCAATTCCGACATTACACTAACTCGACCGATCGTCGGAATAAGCTGAATGTTCTTTCGCGGCGATAAGGTGGGAAATTATTTAAAAAAAAAAATCAAATATTTATGACTCGAAATGTTGTCTATGTAACTAGCAATCTGTATGTGCGCTCTCATTGCCGTAGGTATAAGCACATTTTCAAAGAAAATAAGGAATTGCAATGGTAGATTAAATGCATTTCTGAAAACTACAAATCCGCTACCAACCTTTTATAGTGACTAACACAAATTCATTTCAAAACGTCTGTTAAAAAGCAATTTCCTTTTAAGGGCGTGATTGATTTGCCTAGAGTGTCAATCCTGATGATATATGATATTGGAAAATAAGAAAAAAGTAAATTTGTACCTACAAATTGATCTTATTATTATAAAAGATACACTTTTCGAAAAAAAGGGTCGAAAATTACGAGCAATTTTGTTACTAGTTTTGAAAATTCGCTCATATACGATTGATTCGCTCGCACGAATACTTTGGTATTTATTTATTCATCTTATGTAGGAGAAAGCCTTAAAACGGATTCGTCTGAAGTGGAGATTCTGCGTGACAGAAACGAATCTTCTCCCGAGACAACAGCTTTTCTTACAACTGAATTAGCTATTGAATCTGACTTAGAGCCTGGGAGGAAACGAAAGAAGCGCGGCAACCGCAGAAAACGTTTAGCTGATATGAGAACGCGTCAAAAAATTGCACGAGAAAATTCCGATGTTCGTTTTCGTGAAGCTGAGAAACGGAAAAAGAGCAGGGAAAACGAAGGTGAGCAAGGCGTAGAAAAAGATAGAGGGAGGAAGAGAGTGTCTCGAAAAAATCCAGAAACCAGGGAGACAGAAGCTGAGAAACGAAGGGAGAGCAGGATAAATGATGGTGAGGAAGGCCTAGAAAAGGAGAGGAAGAGGCTGTCACATCTGAGACGACAAAATCCAGATTTCAGGGAGACAGAAGCTGAGAAACGGAGGGAGAGCAGGATAAATGATGGTGAGGAAGGCTTAGAAAAAGAGAGGAAGAGGCTGTCAGATCTGAGACGACAAAATCCAGATTTCAGGGAGACAGAAGCTGAGAAACGGAGGGAGAGCAGGATAAATGATGGTGAGGAAGGCTTAGAAAAAGAGAGGAAGAGGCCGTCAGATCTGAGACGACAAAATCCAGATACCAGGGAGACAGAAGCTGAGAAACGGAGGGAGAGCAGGATGAATGATGGTGAGGAAGGCCTAGAAAAAGATAGAGAGAGGAAGAGAGTTTCTCGAAAAAATCCAGATACCAGGGAGACAGAAGCTGAGAAACGGAGGGAGAGCAGGATAAATGATGGTGAGGAAGGCCTAGAAAAAGACAGAGGGAGGAAGAGAGTTTCTCGACAAAATCCAGATACCAGGGAGACAGAAGCTGAGAAACGGAGGGAGAGCAGGATAAATGATGGTGAGGAAGGCCTAGAAAAAGATAGAGGGAGGAAGAGAGTTTCTCGACAAAATCCAGATACCAGGGCGATTGAAGCTGAGAAACGGAAAAAGAACAGGGAGAAGAAGGGTGTTAAAGGGCGTGAGGATAATCGTGAAAGAAAAACCAAAAACAGGCTATCTTATGAGGTGAAACTTAATGAAAGACAAAGAGATAGGATTCGAAAAAAGAAGGAAAGAGAGAATGAAATGATAAATCACCGAGAACACTATCCGAAAACCTTGAAAAACAACATTGACGAAGGCAAAGACATAACATCGTCAGAACTTCAACAGTGGTACATGAACTCAAAGCTAATTGGGCCCGAAAATCTATGTATGTGCTGCCAGAATTTATTCTTCCCGCATTCCATCCGGAAATTTTCTCAAAATTTGGTTTCTACTTCAGTATTGAACCCTCAAGAGCATGAACAATTTTTAACTGAAATTAAAACATGTGATTCTGATTTGGTTTGTCATACATGTTTGAAGTATATAAAAAATGGAACGTACCCTAAGACAACTGCAAACAAAAACTTGACTTTCCCTGAAACACCCGAGACAATTGCCAAATTAACACCCCTGGAGCTTCGCATGGTGTCTCCCTATATCCCTTTCATGCAGATAAAATCGTTTATGCCGAATATTCTGAATGGTCAACAGTGCATCAAAGGTAGCGTAGTAAATGTGACAGTTGATGTAAATGAAATGCTTGATGTTCTCCCTAGAAGTTTCAACCACATGAGTACAATACAGTTGAAATTGAAAAGACACATTGACCATAAATCTCATTATATGTTTGAAACCATTAAACCACAAAATATTTGTGATGCTCTCAATGATCTCATAAAAACCCCTTTGTACGTCAAACATGAAATTAAACTAGATGATTCCTTTTTGTCAAAAACCACCCACCATACGGATGTCGACTTCATTGTCAATAAGGAGGATTGCTTGGAATCAACAGTGAGTGGTATGGATACGGGTGAAGTCGACCTTCCTGAAGACGAACTCGAGAACTTGATTTTCAATGATGTGATGGACGACGACGTTTTGATTGTTGATCGGAGGGGAAATGAGAATTTTGACTTGTATGTTATTGCGCCTGGGCAGGGAAAACAGCCGATACCTTGGCACGTCGTTCCTGATTTGGAAGAGTTGTGTTTTCCAAGGGTTTTCGCTGGGCAAAAATTTGACCCTGAAAATAAGTTGAGCTACGCCCAGAGGATTAAATATGAAGTCCGACACAGGGACAGGAGGTCAAGTACTCCAGAAAGACTATTTTTCATGGCAAAGAAGAAAATTGAAATGGGTGTCGTGTCAACGGCCAACGTTTGCCTCAGAAAATGCAAAAAAGACCGTCAAAATTTCCGTGCTAAAGACGTTACTAATTCGAATTTTATTCCTGATGCTATTCGCCACAACGAGGGTTACAAGTTTCTTAAACAGATCAGGGGGTCTCCCGCGTATTGGGAAGAGAAAAAAAGAAACGTATTGGCCATGGTAAGGCAACTTGGAAAGCCCACCATTTTCTAGACATTCTCTGCGGCCGAACTCCACTGTCCTGAACTCTTGGCAATTTTGTACAAAATTCATTTCAACAGAACTATTTCGATCAGGGAAGCCTCCGAATTGGATGATTTCACTAAAACCAAATTAGTGAAAGATGATCCAGTTACTTGCGTCAGGTATTTCGAACAAAAAGCTACCAACCTAATGAAAGTGCTTGAGAGCAGTGCAGGCCCTTTTGGAGAGCATTTTATGGTTGACAGTTACCAAAGAAGGGAGTTCCAAGCACGAGGGTCTGTTCATACGCATAATCTTCTCTATGTTAATGACCCACCAGAATACGACCCCTTTGATCATTCAAAGATCGGGAATTGCGTCTCGTTCATTGACAAATTTATTACATGTGAATACGATCCCAAAAAACCCTTTGATGTCCGTCCAGAGGCACCGTCACACTTTCACCTGTCATAAAGGTCAGAAAAACAAAAAACGCTGCAAAGTCCTTGTCACATGGGTTTATTATTCTATTGGAGTTCTAGAGATTTTTGTTGGCTGTTAAATGTATTGTTTCTTTCATGTGGAATGATTGAAATAGCTATTTCTGATGATTTTCACCAATTTTGGCCCCCAAAACATGGAATAGGTACGCTTTTTTTTTTAAGATCATCTTTGATCATTGGTAGTGGCATTTAATGGTCTTGATTCACCTGTTTACACTTTTTCCAATGTTATTGTACACATTGATGGTGATTTCAGACAGTTTTCCAGGTTTTTGACTCATAAGAAACCAATTTTGGGAGCTGAACCTTTGGTAAAACCTCAATTTCCGCGTCTTTGGTCAAAATCGACTTCATATTCGGTCTTCTCGTCCTCAGAAACATGGAAAAAGATACCTCAAAAGCTCATGTTACTAACATATTGTTAAAACGCAAAAAGTACCTATTTTTATACACATTTTCACTCATAACACCCCTGGGTATATTCCGATCGGGCTGAAAAGTTTCGGGACACAACTAGGGCCCAAATGGAGCATGTATGCGAAAGAACGACTTTTTTAGACCGAAAATGAAGCCTGTACACGTGATACGGCGTACGGCGGACGGCGGACGGACATTGCATTTTTGGAATCTACGCACCTTGAAACGGAAAAGAAAAAATTTTGAGGGGTGTTATAAAAATTTTTTGCTGAGCGAATACATAGGTGTATTATTCACAGAATAATAAACCAAAACACTGCCGTTTTAATTATCCGTTGCCGGTTATGCCTCGAACAACCATTCTTGAGCCCTTTGGAAAAGAAGATAAAATTACACCCCAAATGATCCAAAGTTTGAAAAAAATACGCGATTTTGAACGAGTTTTTTGACCACAATACTACAGTGTCGTGGGAGGACGTTCTACACAAACTCGAACTGACCGAGGATGAATATATCTCAGCGATAAGATGTTCCTTGAAAAACGCTCAAGTTTTCTTGAAACGATCGAGCTTGGAAGTAGCTATTAACGCTTACAATCCTGTCATTCTAAATTTAAACCGCTACAACATGGACATGCAATTCATTTTAAACCCTTACAGCTGTGCCTCTTACGTGGTTAATTACATCAGCAAAGCAGAGGGCGGCCTTTCAAAACTTTTGAGGCAAGCTGAAAAAGACATGAGCGATGGGAATTTGTCAGTGCGGGACAGATTGAGGGAAATTGGTAATGTTTTCATCAATGGTAGCGTTATGTCGGCTCAAGAAGCGTGCTATCATGTCCTCTCTCTTCCATTATCGCTTATGAGCCGTTCAGCTGTTTTCATTAATACTTCCCCACCTGAAGAGAGAGTGAGAATGTTGAAAACTGAGAAAGACTTGCGCAAAGAATTCGAAGCAAACGCTGATTCGGAGGATATGTTTTTGCCCAACATTTTAGAAAAATACAGGAAAAGGTCTGTTCATCTCGAGAATACTTGCCTGGCAGACTTTACATGTAACCTCCCTCCAAAACTCAGAAACAAAGTTTACGAACCCGATGAAGATAATGACCGCAAGCAAATTCTTCCCTCAACAACCTACAAAACGAGAATTCTTCGGTTTCGCTCTTACAAAGAGGAGCAAGATCCGGTCAACTTTCATAGAGAGCAAGTTCTTCTTTTTTTGCCGTGGTGCAATGAACAATCAGACATTATCTAAAACAACTGTTCCAACCTTTATACTCAAAATCTGTCCCAAATATCCGAAAACAGGTCAAAATATTTCAGTGGAATCTCGACAGAAACACTTGAAAACGCGATTGAACGAGTGGAGAATGAGGTTGACCAGTTCCAACAACAGCTCAGTGACGATGACGAACCGGACTACCCTGTCGACGTTTTTGCTCAGGGAGGAGTTGAAGATCCTAAAAGAACTGACGGTTCCAAATACACGTACAAAACCCCTGTGTCGTGAGTCCCTCCAGGGATCACTCCTCTAGTAAACTTAAGTTCTCACCAACATTCAACCACGAAAGTTAGATTCCGTTAATAAACGATACGAGTGGGGAGACAAGCCACAGGACCCAGGGTACACAACCTGGAGCCCCACCATCAACCCCCAACAGGGGGTTGGAGGGAGAGGACTCACTTTCCTATAAAACCCCGGATCCTGCGACTTTAGCTTCATTCGACACTTCCTCTAACTAGCTCTCTCTTCTCTCCTCCTACCTTGCTCTCTCTCTCTCCTCTAAAAGATTCCAGATGTCGGTGGTGATTCGCTCATAACCGCCTGGACACCTCCTCTCAAAAGATCCTAGATGTCGGTGGTGATCCGCTCATAACCGCCTAGGCAAATCTCCTCCATCTCCTCTCAAAAGATTCCAGATGTCGGTGTTGATTCGCTCATAACCGCCTGGACACCTCCTCTCTCAAAAGATCCTAGATGTCGGTGGTGATTCGCTCATAACCGCCTAGGCAAATTCACCTAAAACCTCTTCCAAAAAGATCCCAGACGTCGGTGGTGATTCGCTCATAACCGCCTGGGCAATTTCCCTCACACCACCGTGATGCCAATTTTAAATTCATCACACCCTGCTTTGCCGACTAGAGACGAGATCTTTTCTAATATGTTGCTCCTCAACGAAAAACAAAAAGACATCGTGATGCTCGTCTTGCATTGCTTCAAGACGAAATTACTTCCCATCAGGATATTTTTGTCGGGCTCGGCAGGAGGTTAGTTACTGTGATCAAAACTATTTATCAGCTGCTCACTCATCATTTTTCACATCAACCTGAAATCGAAAAAGTTGACAATCCCGTATACGTACTCCTCACAGCCCCTTCAGGTAAAGCCGCTTTCCTCATCGGGGTTATCACGCTACATTCCGCGTTCGCGTTACCCGTGTCGCAGTATGGGGGTCAAATGCCTGAATTATCTGAAGACATTGCGAACACGATCCGTTGTAACCTGTCGCGGCTAAAACTTCTCATTATCGATGAAGTTTCAATGTGCGGAAGCCTCACGTTCCACCGAATCGACACGCGACTGAGGCAAATCATGGGACGCGACACGTCATTCGGAGGGGTTTCCGTTCTGCTTGTTGGGGATTTGAACCAGTTACCTCCCGTTCAAGATAGCCCAGTATACAAGTCCACCAAAGGAAGTGGCTTGACCAAGTTGGCTGGGACCGTAATCTGGGATGAATTTAAGTATTTTGAGCTGACTGAAATAATGAGGCAGAAAGATGAACTGTCTTTCATCAGGGCTCTAAATAACGTAGCAATCGGCAAAATGACGGGTCAAGACATGTCAACTCTAAAACAACGTGAAGTTCAACCGGAAGAAGTTCCAGAAAGTGCCATTAGGCTCTTCCAGAAAAATACTGACGTCGATGAGTTCAACGAGGCAAAGATAAAATCAAGCAAAAACCCCCCAGTTGAGTGTACAGCCATTGATCGGATCATGGTTAAGAACTGCGCCCCTCAACAAAAGGAGCGATTTTTGGAGGTTTTAAAAAGTAAAAATCGCACTGAAACTGGGGGACTTCCATACAAATTAATTTTGAAAGTCGGGATCAAGTGCATGATAATTTCAAACATTGATGTAGCAGACGGGCTTGTAAATGGGGCGTGTGGAGTACTTGAAAGAATAACTCCAGCTGATGATCCTCGATACCTTTGGTTTAATTTTGGGGAAGAAAGGGTGGGACAAAATCTTCGACAAAAATTTTCTCAAATTGCGGAGAATTTCGGGGTTTCAAACAAAAACTGGGTTCCTGTTTCTCGTAATACTGTTCAAATAAGCCTCTCCAAAAAAACTGGTTATCAATCTTCGAGAACTCAATTTCCCATCGTTCCTGCCGAAGCCCTCACCATTCACAAATCTCAAGGCCAAACGTACGACAGGGTGTGTCTTGATTTCACGAAAATTCGAGGTGTTCAGCGCTCAATGTTGTACGTTGCCCTGAGTCGAGTTCGGCAACTCAATGATCTGTTCATCTTAGGCACTTTCAAACCACCTAAGGAACCTTCGGATTCAGATCCCGTGGTTGAAGCCTTGAAAGACTTGAGACAAAATAAACTCCTCACCATTTCATACTCCAAAATTTTCAACGGGAACTTAATTAAAGTAATCTATCATAACTGTAGGTCACTCAAAACGAACCAGAAATATATTCAACACGAACCATGGTTTTCACAGGGTGATTTGATTATTTTTTCAGAGACCAATTTTTCACAAAATGATAGCTTCCCTTTTGAAACATATAATGAACTGTTCCGAATTAACGAATCTAACAAATCAATTATGGGTCAAGGTATACTTGTCCTCTGTAAAAATAAATTTATGTCACAGTTTAAGGTAACTTACAACAACCGATTTATTGCTAGTCAAGGTCATTTCGACATAGTAATTATAGCTTTTCATAATGTTCGCGTAGTTTCTGGATACAGGTCTCCTAAATATCCAGTGACCACATTCAAGAAGACCCTCATTTCATTATTCGAACAGTTTGACCCAACTGATGTCATTGCGTTTCTGGGAGACTTTAATATCGATGCATTTTCAGTGCAAAGTGGGTTTGAAACCTTCATGAACGGGCTCTGTTTCAATCGGGGTTTACTCGCGGGAACCCCTACCACTGATTTCAACACCCAGATTGACACGATTTGGGTGAAAAACGTAGAGTATTTTGATTCTGGTACTTACGAATCAGTATTTTCTGATCACAAACCTATTTTCATAGGGCTTTCTGGTGATCAAGAAATGCTCCCAATTCCCTCAGCTCACCTCAAAATATCGGTCTCAACGACGCTATAATTCCTAAAACTGAGGAAGTTGTTTCTAGCACAAAGGTGGACCACTCAGTCCTCTCTAACTCTCCACCTATAAATGAATCCGTTCTCCCAATTAACGACCCCCAAATCATTCGTGAACCAGAGTTTGTTTGGCGTCGTGGCGCGTTGAGGTGACTGATTTGATTGAAAACGAAATTCTTTCGGGTCAAATGCTCACCGATGAGACGATCAACTGTTTGTTGGGGGTAATCAGGCACAACACTAATTTTCAACCCCAAGATACAATTTATTATCAAGCGCCTCACCGTTATAACCTCGTCCCTCCAAATAATGATGACATCCAAATTCTTTTCCAGGGGTCTCTTGAATATGGGCATTGGATAACCACATTCTATGATTCGTTTTCCAGAACCGTCAGGATTTATGATAGTTTAAATGGAAACCATCTCACCCCAACTCAGAATGTCATTATCAAAAATTTATACCCTTTTATCAATCCCACAACTGACATCAAGTTTGTGAAAGTAGCCCAACCGCAAAGAGATGCCATTCAATGCGGTGTGTTTGCAAGTGCCTATGCGGTCACTTTGGCGCTTCACAGTGATCCTCAAAACATAATGTTCACTTACGATGACGAATCTGCCTTCCAACTTAGACTTCATTTACTCCAAATTCTCCTGACTAATTCATTGTCCCACTTCCCGGCCGAAACGGACCAGCCACCCGGGTAATTCAGCATGTATAATGTACGAAACCGCGATTCATGTTTAATGTCCGTGCGTGCTTTCGTTTTCTCCAAGAGGCTCTTTTCCTATACTTGTAGATACTTTTTCCGTTTGGTATACATATAAAGTAGTTGATGTATATTTGTTGCTGTTGCTTGAACTAGCATTTTGATACTTACGTACTCCTGGTCATCTCGTATTAAATTCAGTTATATTTCTAGAATTTTCTGATCTACTATTATATTTATTATTTACGAATTGGATTATCTACATCTATGGTGCTGTTGTTTTGAGTTGCTGATATACCTACTGCTTACCTACCGTATTTTATTATGTATTTCTTATTCATATTTCTCGTTTCTGGGTTAGTTAAGTATTATATTGATTTGGTAAAGGTATTACGGCGATGTAAACCGAATAGGACTTCCTTATTCGCTTTCCTGATCCTATCACCTCGCATGATTTTCCTCACCTTCATCATCATCTCATTTCATTTGTTACTAACAACAGTAGTTAATCTACACCTTCCACCCAATATCCCATATTCCAAAACTATCCACCGTTGCTACCCTCGACCTCATTTTATTACAGATATCCAGCCTACGTACCTTCCATGTAACCACGTCTATTATTATACTAACTAATCCGTTTACATTCCCATACATTCGCGTATTTGCATTAAAACATGTTTTCCTTTCTGCATGGCAGATACCTACCTAATTAAACTTGTTGACTACATTTTACTCTATTATATTCAGTCTAGATTTGGTACTTATCGGTTAACGGGAGGCCACTCATCTATTCAGAAGTCCCAAACAACCTGCTCATTCACGGGATAGTTTCTGGGATTGTTTATCTTTTTTGAGATGCGAGCGCTAGCGAGCATCCAGATCGCTTGACAATGCATTCCACTAATCTATTCAGAAGTCCCAAACAACTTTTGGTAAAACAAATTTGAAAGAATTGTAAAAAATCGCGTCTTTACCCAACTTGGTACCGCCTGCCACACGTTCCACGTTTGCCATCATTCGACACTGACTGAAAACACATCCAGACAACGAACGAAAGCGATAACTAATAATTCAGAAAATAATAATTTAAATAATTTTAAATCGTTAAATGAGTGGCCTCCCGTTAATCGATAAGTACCCTAGATTTAAATAGGTTATTTATTTTCTACGAAGGAGTTAAACAGACATTTCAGCGACATTATTGTGACCAATTACATTAAAGTTCCATCCATACGGCACATATCAGGTAGGGATACGACACCGTACAGATGATGGTAGAAAAACGCTGCAAAGTCCTTGTCACATGGGTTTATTATTCTATTGGACATACCTACAGAAAGGTTGGCTGTTCATTAATTGTTTCTTTCATGCGTAATAATCGAAATAGCTACTTCTGATGGTTTCCATTAATTTTGGCCCCCAAAACACAAATTAGGTACGCTCTTTTTTTTTAAACTATCTTTGATCATTGGTAGTGCCATTTAATCGTCTTGATCCACGTGTTGACACTTTTCCTAGTGTTATTCTACAAATTGATGGTGATTTCAGACGATTTCCCAGGTTTTTCACTCATAAAAAATCAATTCTGGGAGCTGAACATTTGGTAGAACTCAATTTTCCACTCTTTGGTCAAAATCGACTTCATATTCGGTCTTCTCGTCCCCAAAAACATAGAAAACGATATCTCAGAAGCTCATGTTACCAATATGTTGCTAAAACGTAAAAAGTACCTATTTTTACACACATTTTCACTCATAACACCCCTGGGTATATTCCGATCGGGCTGAAAAGTTTCGGGACACAACTAGGGCCCAAATGGAGCATGTGTGCGAAAGAACGATTTTTTTAGACCGAGAATGAAGCCTGTACACGTGATACGGCGGACGGCGTACGGCGGACGGCGGACGGCGGACGGCGTACGGCGGACGGCGTACGGCGGACGGACATTGCATTTTTGGAATCTATGCACCTTGAAACGGAAAAGAAAAAAGTTTGAGGGGGTGTTATAAAAATTTTTTGCTGAGCGAATACATAGGTGTATTATTCACAGAATAATAAACCAAAATCTGGGTGATATGATAATCTCAGCGTAACAAGGCGGTGAACCTCCGGTGGTGAGGTAACGAGACCTAGAGGGTACCTCCATGGTTTAGACAATGAAATGGCAATTCTGTTTCACAAGACTCCATCCTCCATTTGAAGAAGATACAGATAAATACATATTTCTTGTCTATTCCATAAGGTGGCGTGGAAAATCCTCTATCAACTAATTGGTATATCAGATTATTGTTCAGGTTGATAGAGTGAAGAATGATCAAGATTAATTGAGTGAATAAACAATCAGGAAGAGACCTGAAAACCGTTCGTCGTAATAGCTGGTACCTACGCGTCTACGCCTGGGAAAAATGCACACGCAATAATAACTACGGGGTAAATATCTGCCACCCCATCGCCAGATACATGGTGCGGCTCTTTTGGCTCCGTGGCTGGAGGCTGGGAGCCAAAGAATACATAGGGGCCCTTCGTGTGTTCTGTGGAGGAAGCGAACAAAGCGAGGGGGCAGCTAGGCTACCGTAGAATAGGGCCGCGTATTCCATGGAATACGCTCCCTTATTCCGTGAGGATTGCATGGGACGGAATTGGGAGCTGTTTATTATGCCTACAGTTGGTGCAGTCACGTCGAGGAAAGGCCAGTGCACGAGTGTACAGGGGTCGCCCGCCTTGACTACCGTAGGGACACGTCGCCTAGGAGCTTACAATAAATTCTAAGCTATTCTAGCTTCTTGCCCGTCGCCTTGCCTCCCACCCCCCCTTCACCAACCACAGTAGGGCCCCAACAGGACGCTATGTTCGCTGCGACTCATCCATTGCGATGTGACCCGCACAGCTCCAGCGTTCATGGGATAGGAATTTGTGGATATCTTTTGTTACCTATTTCCTCTTTTCCAAATATTTTATTAGTCAACCAGTCATGCAGCATGACTTAATGAGCGAATTTTCAAAGAAATATTCGAATTAATGGCTATGGTTTTGAATAAAGGAAAACTTCGGTCTAAAATTTGGTTTTCTATGTATATTCTCTTCGTATTTATTTTAATTTGTACGTTTTGTCCATCCTGATTCTACCGTTTGTTATGAGTAGATTCCTTGTTCCTTCTGAATGGCCTTTCCTCTTGACTACGATTTCAGGCCTGGTATCTAAAACCAGTTCAAGATTTGCTCTACTAGGTAGGTAGATCCTTCCTTCTTCATTGATATTATTTTTATCATGTTAAGTACCTACCTACCTTTGAATATCAAATATTCGTATGATACTGATAATAAATTGATAAGATACCTACCTAACCTTCTTCCTCCTACTGTTAGTACCTAAATTGAATAATTTGAAATAGATTTTTTCTTTCGTCTTCCTTCTAGTAATACGTGAGCCGGTACTTGTCTATCTATGAAGGTATCATAACAATTATATGTCAAATGGGAAATTCAAGGAGTTGTACTAATCGTTTGCCTCCCCCTTTTTTGCTTCGAACTCTCGTCTTCAATTAATACTTCTCACATTTTTCAATCTGACCACTCTAAGGGGGTGGGGGGGGGGGGGTAAGAGTTTAAAGATTATCCTAGTTTTGGGTAATTTTTGCGCACTTTAAATGCTCTAATTTAAGAACGGATTTAGATATCTAAAATCCGATTTCACCATCGTGTTCAGCGTGCAAAACCCTTTAAAATGAGGGGTCACTTGTTAGAAAATAACATTTTGGGGATTTTTGGGTAATTTTTGCGCACTTTAAATGCTCTAATTTGAGAACGGATCAAGATATCTAAAATCCGATTCCACCATCGTGTTCAGCGTGCAAAAAACTTTAAAATGAGGGGTCACTTGTTGGAAAATAACATTTTGGGGATTTTTGGGTAATTTTTGCGCACTTTAAATGCGCCAAAACCCTCCTTAGAGTAGGCCAATTTCGCCCATCTTCGAACTTAGCCTTTCGATTGCCAAGATAGATTTTTTGTGCAAATTTGAGCTGTTTATCTCAATTCTATCGAGAGTTATCGTCTGGAGTGACATATATATAAATATATATACATATAAAAAAGTGTTAAATTTCAGGAATCGTTTTAGAATGGTCTGAAACGGATTTCTATGAAGAAAATTTCCAAAAATTTATATTATTTAAATTTCGAAGCCATTGCAATAGCTTCATTTTCTTTGAAAATTCGCTAAAAACATGGGATGTATGGTCTGATCACCACACACTAATTTGTATAATAACACTAGAAGTAGTATCAAAGGTGAATCAAGACAATTAAATTTTACTATCAGTGATGACAAATAATCTGATAAAAAACCGAGCCTAATTCGTGTTTTGGGGGGCCAAAATTGGTGGAAACCATCAAAAATAGCCATTTCAATTATTTCGCATGAAAGAAACAATAAATGAACAGCCAAAATTTCTGTAGTTATGTCCAATAGAATAATAAACCCATGTGACAAGGACTTTGCAGCGTTATTCCGCAGACAGTTCGGGTCCCCATTTGGGTCCTAGTTGTGCTCCGAAACACAGCAGCCCGATCGGCATAACCCCAGGGGTGATATGGGAGAAAAATGAGTGTAAAAAAAGGGGTTTTCGAGGGATTTTTAAGGTTTTAGTGAACATGAGCTTGTGAGGTACCTATCGTTTTCCATGTTCTTTACGGCGAGAAGACAGAATATTTGGTTGATTTTGACGCGAAGAGTGAAAAATTGAGGTTTTAACGAGGGTTAAGGTCCCGAAATTCATTTTTTATGAGTTAAAAACATGGGCAATTGTCTGAAATCACCATAGATTTGTATAATAACACTGGAAGTAGTATCAACAGGTGAATCAAGACAATTAAATGGTACTATCAATGATCAAAAATAATCTGTTGATAGGAAAAGCCGAGCCTAATTCGTATTTTCGGGGGCCAAAACTGGCGGAAATAATCAGAAATAGCCATTTCAATAATTATTGCACTTGAAAGAAACAGTTAATGAACAGCCAAAATTTCTGTAGGTACGTCCAGTAGAATAATAAACCCATGTGACAAGGACTTCGCAGCGTTCTTTTCCTCAAATTATCTTTGATCATTGATAGTGCCATTTAATTGTCTTGATTCACCTGTTGACAATTTTTCTAGTGTTATACAAATCGATGGTGATTTCAGGCCATTTTACCAAGTTTTTGACTCATAAAAAATCGATTTTGAGAGCAGAAATACTGGTAGAACCTCAATTTTCCACTCTTTGGTCTAAATCGACTTCATATTCGGTATTCTTCAGTATACTCAAAAGCTCATGTTACTAACTTGATACTAAAACAAAAAAGTACCTATTTTTATACACATTTTCACTGATAACAACCCTGGGTATATTCCGATCGGGCTGCAAATTTTCGGGACACAACTAGGGCCCAAATGGAACGATGCGAAAGAACGATTTTTTTCGACCTAAAATGAAGCCGGTACACGTGATACGGCGGACGGACATCGCATTTTTGGAATCTACGCACCTTGAAACGTAAAAGAAAAAATTTTGAGGGGGGTGTTATAGAAGCTTTTTGCTGAGCGATTACATAGGTGTATAATTATTCACAGAACAGTAAACCAAATCAGGGGTTCTGGCGGAATCCCGTCCCCTGTGAGGACTAGTTTCGCGTGAATACGGGCGATGGCGAAATATTCTACCTTGAATTTGGACGCGGGTTATCGGGCGAAAACAAGGATGAACATCGGAAAATTGATTGTTCTTGTGCCGGAAAAATCTCCATTATGGTATCAAAAGTTGCCCCAGTATCACATGAGGAACCTCCAACAACAATTTTGGGAAGAAATCTGATACGAAATGAACGAAACAGGTTCCCTCATGCTCTTACTAATTTCACGTCTTCTTCTGACCAAAATAGGAGATTCCAATGGATAGAGTTGCACTAAACCCTCCGCAAGTGGCATTTTACAGTACGAACTTCAAGTACAAAGAATTATCCTCAAACTACGCCACAAAACTGAAGTGAAATTCAGCCGGAGTTCGCGCGAATTTCCGTGCGCTGGACGGACTTCCGAAGCGCAAAATCGGGGACTGACGAGCACACGCGAAAAGTCGTTCGCGCGAAATCGCTTCCAGTCCAGCCGTAGGTTCACTACTTAACTCCTAGCCCTTCAGAAGACTTGGGATTTGTCTTGGGCCGGTTTCACCATTAAGAAGGACAACGGGAATTAATTTCCCTGTACCACAATTCTTAGCCGTATTGGCTGGCTGAATTTATTATTATATTTTTTAGTGGGGGTTAGGTACTCTAGCAATCAAACTGCTTCAACTTAAATTTTCCTCCTCTACCGAGTCCCACCATCTTACAAGTTTAAGGGCCGGTTTTACCGAAGTTTCACCTATGACCGTTTACTCTATAAACCGAAGATATCAGGTGTTAAACACCGGTGTCCGGTTTCACCAACCTCGTTTAAAATAGATCGATGATGAAAACGCTGCAAATCATTACACAACTGTTTATTATTTCCTGTACAGATGCCCCTTCTGCGCAGATCACTGTTTTCTGTGGTCAGTACCCTCGAGCTCACCCAGAAACCCCTAATTCAAGTACTGGAGCCGACCGGGGAATTAAAGTTTCATAGAAATGCGCGGGATTCGATAATTCCATCATTCATCATTTTTTGTAGTTATTCATGAAGCATAAGGTAAATAATAAACCGCTGTGTAATAATTTACCTGTACAGATTCCCATTCTGCTTAGATTAGTATAATAAACCGTTGCGTAATACGGAAAGAAATTTTAACACAGAATGTGTTTTAGCCATGGACTAACTAGCCAAAAAAGCTAACGAAATTTCGTAACGAAATCTGGGACGACAACATTTCTAATGATTTTCACGTACAACCGATTCGTTGCTACGGAACTTTAACTTCGCCAGTTATCATCGTACAAAAATCGTTCACCACTCGTTGGATAGCTCTCGATTTACCTAACCATATTACGTTAACCACTGCGGAGTGCGTGGCCGACAAGCTGCGGTATGAGCGTGATTGTTTAAATAATTGTTTACACACAGGTGATCATTCTCAATAATTTATATTGTGAACACTATTGCTAGCTTTATAAAGTAAAGACATAATTTTAAGACCAAACAACCGATAAACGAATTATCTCTTGGAGATGTAGGAGTCTTGGAGATGAAGCTCGGACTAGTTTATGTTTAACAAAATTTTTATGAAGTGCACTCGTGAGAGAAGCTGTGTATAAGGCACCACCAGTTACGACGAAACATTAGTGGGAGGAAGTTAACCAATCTTCAACCGAAGATTGAAGACGGGTTTATGTGTAACGCGTGAGCTAAAACACATTCTGTGTTTCTATAATTTCGCCCGAAGTATGTAAATAGAGGTAACCGGGGGTCCAGGGGGCTTGCCCCCTGGCGAGGCGCGGAGCGCCGAGTTTTCATTGCATTTTCGGATAATACATACCTTGAAACGGAAACCATCAAATTTTGATGGGGGGGGGGGGGGGGGTTAAATTTTTTTTTTCCACGCTCGATTCCAAAGGTTCATTATTGAAAAGAATGAACCAAAAAGACAAATGGAAGATCAAAACTAACCAGCCGATTTTTGATGGTCAGCGTCCTAAAACAACGTTTTACCACTTCGCCAACTTGCCAGGATAGTTTTCATGCGACCCATTCTTCTATTATTATTATTCTACAGCCACAAAAAGTAGTAGGGGACTGATCAGGGCATTTCTGTTGGTATTGAAGGACGAAGATTTCACAATTCGCAGTCTTCGGTGGATGAGAGAGAGAATATTTTGAGCTCGATGATATCGATTCTGACGAGTTACCTAAAATATAATCAACTCGTTTCTTTGAACTGATGGGAGAGAGAAACAACTTTACCTATTTATCAACAAAAAAGTTCTAGTCGATCATGCAGTTCCTTGGGTAATTAATACTGCAATTTTTTTCCATTTTCGATTCGAGAGATTGGGATTTCGTATTGGCGCAAGCATAGTTGAGCTACAAATTTTAAAATTACAATTCAAATCGCAATGACATTCATTAAGGACAACCCATCGAAGGAGCCCAGAAATCCCATCGAATTTGAGTTGTTATTGAGAAATTCTAAACACCATACCATCATAATTCTAACCATCATAACCTACCTAACTTGGCGGGACATTGGTATATGATAATGAGAGATATAAAGCACCGTCGGTTTACTTAAACTCAATAATTCTGAATTAATTGTGAACAATGCCAACCAAAATCTGTTTTTCACTGTCCTCAAACTTCGGTCCGCGTTTCCGTTTTTGCGATGCTGACTCCCTGGTTTCCGCGATTTCGACTGTCATCAAACTTTCTTTCAAAAACGAACGTAACACGACAGCAACAGCATAAACAACAAACCAAACGCAAAAAAAATACAAAGCAAAAGTATATACCTACTTAACCTCACAGTACACGTCAATAACTGCGTTATCCCTGATGCCTCCATGATACCGTTAAATCAACGTTTAAAAGTTAAATCGACGTTTTATGAAAACAATGTTTTTCATGAAATCATTATAATCTTTAATTTCACTCGTGAAACCCACTTGTCCTTAACCAACACTTCTAATCTTCGATCCGATAGAACAATGATCTACTTTAACCATGCGGTTAGGAGTGGTGAAACCGGCCCTGAACATCGTATCAATAAATCCTGTATTCAAATTTGATCCACGGTTCAGAGCATCGACAGTTACATCGACCAACGTTTTTGATCCGCAGTTTAGCCGATCCTGGGTTTCAGCCTCGATGGTTCAAACCTCGGCCGAGATTGATCTCTGGATATTCCACGTTGATAAAACCGGCCCTTAGCAATCCCCTTTACCTCCGAATATCAGTTGACAAATACGGCAAATGAGATGAAACCAGGACGGGGTGGAACTGAGGACAAGATTCTAATCCAACAATCGCAATTTTAGCGAGAGCAGAGCATCCTGATTTGTTTATTTATGTGTCGTAGAGATTTTGCAACTACTTTACGTGTACTTGCATCAAGGGAGTGTTCGCCAACTCTTCAGGAACGACCCTCAGCTGAAAATTATATCCTGATGTTTCTAGTCATCTGCTACTAGGCCAAAATGGCAGATCTGGGAATTTTACGACGAATAATTAACGCGCTCTCCCCAAAAATCTATGTTTTCAGTTTATTTGCCGATTTTACAGAATTTCTCATTGGGTGCAAACAAAATTCTACGAAATCCGGAGGAACCCTTCAACGCATGTGTAGACGCTCCCTGGAGGAATTACCCAGCGTACATCAAAAGAAGGGGTAGTTGGGATGTCGTGGTATCCTCCCAGAACCACTCCTTGTGAAATTAAGATCTCGCCAAATAAACATAGAAGTGGGGAGGACGGAAGACGCAGGGGAACGGAGGTGCCCAGTGGGGGATGCCCACCATCCTCCACTTGCTGGAGGGTGGAAGGAGATAGCCCTAAGGGCTATAAATACTTGCCTCCTTCGCCTTTCCAACCATTCTATGCTCTCCTTAAGTCGCCGACTTTTCTCTCTCTCCTCACTCCTCATCTCTCTCCTTAAACCTAAAAGATCCTGGGCATGGTGGTAGTTCGCCTATAACCAAACCAGGCAGCGCTCCTAAAAGATCCCGGGCATGGTTGGAGCACTGCGCTATAACCAAACCGGGCACAACCTACCTTGCCGCCTCTCGTAGTGGATGTGCGTAAACTATACTTTCACTACACGGGATTTGGCTCAGTGATGGATTTAATAACTTTCCCGAATAAAGTTCTGGGCCAGTCGTTGGTTACGATACTGAACGCGCGGCATCTCTACCAGGAAGCAAGAGATTGGAAATGTTGTCAGTGACACTCCTGGTGGTGCCCTATCCACCGAGCTGACAATTTCCTTCTAGAATGCTTTCCTTCAAGCATATGCATTAAAGGATTTGCTTTGATCTCTGTAACTCAGGGGTACATGCCTGTAGGGGGTATAACTTCGATAATCATGCATTTTTGTCCGTACGATTCATATGATGTACGATTATTAATGTGTGGGTTATGGAAAGAATTTGGATTGATTGTTCTTAAATACACAGGTACTTTCATCTAAAGTCGCACAATAATTGTATATCTCTCATACATGAACGTAGCTCTTACAAGTCTGTAGTTCACTGATTGTTAAGTTCAATCGACCAAATGACGGGTTTCAGTTTTTCCCTCTTAATGTTTGATTAAAACGAGATCTTTCTAATTAATTCTTTTGTGAATGTTGACCCTTCCAAACCGTGCGCTTTGAAGTGTCAAAAAGTCAATATTCATTAAAGAAATTTCGTTTCCCTCTGGCGTTTCACTTTTCTGACTGTAGGAAAAGTGAGCGGTTGGTTTAAAAGAGAAAAATAACAGTTGCCTTCCGCCCAACCTCTCTGTCGGCCTCCCCTTTCGCCTAATTACAGTAATTATAAATTTCGAGCCAATTACAACTTGTACCGGAAGACCCTATGGTTTATCAAAGCCCTTATTCACCAGGAGGGTTCGGTTGGAGTTTCCGAAGTAAATAGATATGAAATCGAACGTGAATAATTTCCGATGTAGTTGAGAACACTCCGGAAGTAGTCCGGGTAGTAGTCTTATATCTTCAAACCGGCATTTTCGCTGCGCAAAGTAACATCACTTTAAAAACACTGCAAAGTACATGTCGCACGGGTTCATTATTATATTCGACTTATCTACAGAAATGCTGGCTCTTCATTTATTGTCTTGATTCACCTGCTAATACTACCTCCAGTGTTATTATACAAATTAATGGCGATTTCAGACAATTTCCCAGGTTTTTGAGTAATAAAAAAATTAATTTTGGGAGCTAAACCTTCGTTATAACCTCAATTCTTCACTCAATGTCAAAATCATTTTCATAGTGGGTCTTCTCGTCCTAAAAAACATGGAAAACGAAACCTCACAAGCTCATGTTGTCTAAAACCGCAAAAAACCTCGAAAAACTCTATTTTTACACACATTTTTCCCCCCTAAACCCCCCCCCCCCAACCCCACCAACGGGGTGTATTCCGATCCGGCTGCCGATCTTCGGAGCACAAATTGGACCCAAGTGTGTTCCCGAATGGGGGCGCAAACTGTGAGGGGAAGAACGACGATTTTATACCAAATTTTAACGTAAATTTAAGGCTGAAACTTCGTTAGAACTCCAATTTTCTAGTATTTGGTCGAAATCAAATTCATATTCGGTCGCGTCATCCTAAAGAACATGGATAACGATACCTCACAAGCTACTAAAATACTATTTTAACCCCCATGTTTCACCCACAACACCCTTGGGTATATTCTGATCGGGCTGCAAAGTTTCGGGACACAACTAGGACCCAAATGGAGCCTGTGTGTGAAAGAACGATTTTTTTTAGAGCGAAAATCAAGTAGATATGGATGATACGGCGGAAGGTGGACGGCGGACATAGGTTGCATTTTTGGAATCTACGCACCTTGAAACGTAAATGAAAAAAATCTTGGGGGGGGGGTGTTAGACATTTTTGTGCGAAATATAGACAACTGTGCGGGAAATATTAGGCGAATCGATATAATCCTTTTAAGGCAACGAAGGCTTGAATGTTGTAGTATAAATCAAATGTGTACCTAGGAATGAGCAAATAACTGCCAAGCCGGCTTGGAACAACCATAAGATCTTGGTTAGATGAAGCCTGTCCACGGGGAATATCAGAAATTGCACATATCTATTCATCAAGTGTTATCGGTACTGCATCATTCGCTATACTCTTTTTAGTCGAATGAATTTATTCCTATTCGAGGTATTGGGTTCTGGCCAATGTTACTTGGCAGACTGGATAATATACGACCTTTTTCTTGGATCCCGTTTCACAAGTTTCTGTACTCTCCTGTCGTGTCTGCCACCAGATGACTGATGGAACGAAACTATTCCATCGAATGTTCCCTTTTCAAGTCGTGAATCGTTGAAGGGTGCCGATGAAAAACAGGGGCCTGTAAAGGGGTCGCCCCCCAGTCCCACCCCTCATTCGAAGGTCTTTGATAAGGCCCTTTATCTCACAAAGGACTGTGATTGATCGCATCTTATTACTTAGGACCTACCCTTGGATGAGGAAGGTTTAGAAGGGGGTCGAAGCTTGGTAAGACAGAGTTCTAGATTGCTTTCCTAATTGGGGGGGGGGGGGGGTCCAAGGGCGAAGGGCACACCTTGTTCCTCGTCTCAAAGTGCGTCCCGCAGCTACGAACCTGAGTCATCCTAAAACCTCTTCCTTAAAGGGATGAACTCGAAAGGGATAACTCGGGTAGCGCCCCCTCAGCCGGACCTTGAGGCGTCCTGAGGTGGATTCCTACAACTTTGGAGCTTCGTTCGCAGAGGAGCTCCGTACAATTCCAGACGTTCTAAAAAGTTCCGCGCAGGCGCCCTAGTATTTATACTTAGCGTTCGCAGAACAGGCGTTCGGAGTTCTAGTTTTGAGTTCGCTGTTCGCAGTTATTTTTCCTGCAAGTCCCGAACACGTTCGGAACGCAGCGCTCTGGTGACGCGGTTCACAAGAGCGCTCTGGTGAGAAGGGGAAATGATTATCAGAGCTAACCCGGTCTGATTATTTGTCTCCGGCTGTCATCCAAGAAGAGACGCAGGTTATCCTCTAGTAAGGTTGACAGTTCCAGATTCACTGAGCGTCGGCAGTGTTGCGGAACTCCACCAGTTTAGAACAGAGTTGCGATTTGTACTGCAAACGAACCTTAGGAAATCTCCGACGAAGTAGCTGAGGACCTTTGGAGTTTTGGTCCACTTCCGAAGCGAACTGCTACATATTTCACAGGTGACAATTTATGTGAGTACTGTTAAGGGTAAATGTCCCGGGTTTAGTTCCAAGAACCGCCACCACGTTGTGCTTCAAAATGAGCCAATCCAATATTCGGTTTATCTCTTGAACGGGTCAACCGATTTTCAATCTGTAAAATGTTCTGTAATCGTTATAAACAACCACAAGTGCGGACATTCAGTTTTGAATTTTAAAATTTTTTTTTCATGGAGTTCCCGAAATTATTTTACTTAATTTCAACCTTTAAAAAAAAAGCAACTAGTACTTTTGTAGGAAAAAAATCAAAGAATTCAAATCCGCTTTCAGATTGAAGATCGGATCATTAGATCGAACGGCATCTGGGAAAATCACTATAACAATGGGGCCTATTGTTAGCCCTCTAATCCTCTACCTGGGCCCACCTTGCAACAATGCCTTCCCTTTCCTGTTCATTTGAGCTAGCAGGCGGAATGAGTTCACATCTAAGAGGGTATTTTACCTTCTACATCTATTTCTTCAACTACAAGATTTGCTTGGCAGAAATAGTTGGCTGCTGGATCAAATCAGGATACAGCCAAATTTTGGCTGAATCCTTTCAGGGTATCAAGAAGGGCGTTTGGTTTTTAGCATCTGACTGGTATCTAGTTTTCTTACTATGATTTCATTTTCTAAATTATTACTTTCTAGGTACCTATATGACTGGAATTTCCATAATAAGCCATTCAGTAACTAATGATTTGAAGGGTTCTCATAGTCCACCAAACCATATGAAGCCATAAAAAAATCGCCGTAAAATGAAGGAAGTTCAATAAAAGGTTCAGGCAAAATTGCACTTGATAACTATATATTGCTACAACTATATATTATCAGTTTCGAGGTTCACAAGTGACGCCTATGGAAATATCACTGACAACGACCGAAGATAACAAACATGTTGAGAATGATCAATATAATAGCAATAAAAATAATTCAAATGCAATAAAAATATCAATAGAATAATAATAACAAGAATACAAGTACATAAAAAATAACTTGCTATTGGAATAACAATAACAAGTATCTAAAATAACGAGAGTGCCAAGGATTTTTCATTTGAGCTGACGAACGGCACGATTTCAATGAATTTTATCCAACCCATTTATATTATATTGGTCCAACCCGTGCCTATCCGAAAAATCTGCCACCATTTTTCGGGTACTTATGGGCGTTATGAGGAATTGGCTACATAATTATATTTCCATGTGTTCAACAGAATACTACCGTTATAATTTGGTGAAACTCATATGGAACCTTCAGTGTTTCATTCTAGATCCACCCTCCAAATTTGAATTCTTTGCTACGATTATAAGGTAGTTGTGGGCTGTACAAGGATTGCACGTTCGCGCATGCGCTAACAAAGCTTACAGTATTTTTTAAATGATTTTGATTTGGGACTATCAGTGACCCGACCTGCACCTGCCCTCTAAATTTCAGCTCGTGACAACCATTTTTTTTCTGGTACTCATGGCCTTCATCAGGGATTGTACACAGACAGACACGGAAAAATGTTCCTTGATATGTGAAAAGCACCATGGAGCAGAATATACATAGGTATATGATAGGGGATGGGGACTCCAGTGCATTTGTCAAAATTTCTCAAAATGCTTCGTATGGACGCAATATGACAAAAATTGAATGCGCCAATCACGTGATCAAAAATTATACAAAAGGGCTTTTTGGTTTGCAAAAAGAGTCCCGGACTTAACTCTAAAATGTTAACCAACTCTTATAAAGCGGCTGGAAGCGTGCGCGAGAGGTGCAATCGCTATAGCCACCGGTCTAGTAGAAGATTTAAGGATAGATTTAACTAATGGGCCAATTCACATTTTTGGGGATCATAGAGAATGCAAAGAGTATTACTGTTCAAACCCCCGAAACGGGAAGGCGTTTGATGAGGTAACTATTATTTTACTTTCTAAAATACATGTGGCACTTGCCCTGTACTAGTGAAAAGTCACTATTTATTGTCAAATGACACAAGTAACTTGGCAGAAAGTTATAATGGCATTAGTGGCCAAGTTTACTGGGGGTAAACAAATCAATAGGGGGAAGAGAGGTTCGTTTACGAGTAGAGTTAGAGGGGCAGCTTTAGATTACCAAATTGGTCCCGAATGGCACGCTAAAACTATTAGATATATAACGGGAAAAACGTAGGAATGCCGCATGTAGGCGAGCTCTTTTTACTGGTGGGAAAAATAAGAATAGAAAGCAATTTTCTAAAAAAATAAAGAGTGCTCCAAAAGATTACGGCCCGAATTCCATCCTGTCATAATAAAAAGCAATTTTCTAAAAAATTAAAGAGTGCTCCAGAAGATTACGGCCCAAATTCCATTCAATCATACATTTGTACTTCGCAATGTTCTTAGTTACCATGAACCGAAATTAATGAAATTTGCTTTGTAGGTCCCGTTTGGGGTCTAGTTGGTCCGCGAAGCTCGGCGTTAGTGTCAGTCATCCCTAAGGGATGAAGAATAGGGGTTGACATTTCAGAACGCCATACTTAGCACGAAAACTTTCAGTAGAAGGGCATGGTTTTTTAACGTTTTTAAATTGATCTTGAACTAAAGCGTTTTTTGAGACCACGCGCAGCTTTGTACGACCAGCTGTTCGTTTTCACCGAAGAGGTTCGTCAACCTGATCGTGAATCAAACGGTATAAATCCGGCCCAGATATCGTCACTAGGGAGCACCTGATTATAATCACGGATAGCTGTATGAAGTCGAGCTTGTTGTTCTGTGATATTATTCCATTTGAAAAACGCTGCAGAGTCCTTGTCACATGGGCTTATTATTCTATTGGACATCTACAGAAATGGTGGCTGTTCATTTATTTATGTTTCATGTGACATAGTTGAAATAGCTACTTCTGATGGTTTCCACCAATTTTGGCCCCCAAAACCCAAATTAAGTACTACGCTCCTTTTGGTTTATTATTTTCAATAATGAACCATTGGAATCGAGCATGAAAAAAAAAATTCTTACCCCCCCTCAAAATTTGATGGTTTACGTTTCAAGGTATGTAGAATCCAAAACTGCAATAAAAATATTTCTGTCTGTCCGCCGTACGCCGTACACCGTACGCCGTACGCCGTACGGGCCACTTTTCTTAGTTACCATGAAAAAAAATTGATGAAATTCGGGTTATAGGTTCCGTTCGGCGTCTAGTTGGTCCTCGAAGCTCGACGTTACTGTGAGTCATCTCTAAGGGGTTCAAAATAGGGGTTGAAATTTTCAAGACGCCTATACCATTTTTTTACGTAAATATTTTTACGGTTTTAAATAATTCTTGAACTTGCGAGTTTTTTAAGACCATCCGGAGCACCGTACGTCCAGCCGTTCGTTCACAGTAAGGCCCCGAAGTTTGCACCGACAGGCATTTTCGACTCCAGTGTGAATGAAATTGTATACAATTCAAACTAGGGATGTATAAAAAGTATCGATACTTCAAAATATCGATACTTTTAAGAAAAAATATCGATACTTTTTGATACTTTTTTTTTGCAATGTATCGGGATACTTTTTCTTTTTTCGCGGTATCGACACCGTTACTTTTTTCAAGGATCTTTTCTTACTTCCAAGTTTCACAGAAGACTACAAAGCCTGATCGCTACCATGCCTGAAGTCCCACCATTTGTCAACAACCTTGACATAAAAATGGAGATGATCACTCATTCAACTGATACTGTCCGGCATCTAGTAGGACTGGAAACGTCAAACAACTCAACTGATACTGTGCACTTATGTCAGGCATAGAATTATTCTATGGTGGAACTGGAACACTGGAAGGGGAAGGCGCAAAACAACACAATCCATGAGGCCGGAACTTTTCTAATTTTGAGTTTGTAAAAAGTATCGATACTTGAATGTATCGATACTTTTTGAGAGTATCGGCCTGATCTTTTCGATACTTTTTAGAAATATCGATACGATATGTATCGATACATTTCGAAGTATCATAAATCCCTAATTCAAACCAATTCTCGTAACCAGAGACGCGCCCACAATAGGAATTTGTGAATACGGCCAATCATTGGTAGGGATCACCTGATTATATTGGCGGAGTATGAAGTCGAGTTGGTTGTTCTGTGATATTATTTAATTTGAAAAATGATGGCTCTTTTGGAGTTTGTTGGTAGGTAGTGAAACTTGAACAAACGTTGAAGTATTATTGATGGGTAAATTATTACTACGGTAAATCATTACTCAACGGAAAATTATTACACAACGGTTCATTATACCATCTACGTAGAAGGGGCTGGAGTTTGTTGGTAGGTACTTTTGCAACTTTTTTCACTCCTCATCAACAATTTCTTTTCAGAACTTCATTATGTGTGTTTCTTTTTGTTAGGTACTGTTTGTCATCGGCAGAATTATTTTAGCAACATTTAACTCGTGATTTAGGTAGGTACCTAGTAACGAGTACGGGGTTAGGTACTAACCTACGGAGGGTCTGCGATCTACATAATCATGCATAGAATAGTACATATTATATTATATAGACGGGTTATCTATACATAGAGCTGTGATCTGTAACAGAAGGGTATTCTATACAAAATAATAAACCGTTGTGCAGGGATTTGCAGCGTTTTTTTTAAGTTATCTTTGATCATTGGTAATGTCATTGATTCACGTACTGACACTTTCTAGTGTTATTATACAAATTGATGGCGTTTTCAGACGATTTCCCAGGTTCTGACTCATAAAAAAATCAAATTTGGGAGGTGAACCTTTGGTAGAACGTCAGCTTTCCACTCTATGGTGAACATCGATTTCATATTCGGTCTTACCGTCCCAGAAAAACATGGAAAACGATACCTCAAAACCTCATGTAACTGAAACATACAAAATAAGTACCTATTTTTATGCACATTTTGACTAACAACACCCCTGGGTATATTCCGATCAGGCTGAAAAAACTGAATGTACGCACTTGTGGTTGTTTATAACGATTACGGAACACTTCACAGATTGAAAATCGGTTGATCCGTTCAAGAGATAAACCGAATATTGGATTGCCCCCGACGGTGCAGCCATCTATTGAAAAAATTTCTTACTAAAATCCGTGACATTTACCCTTAAGCCCGGGAAACGGGTAGTTTATGACGCCCCCTGCTTGGATCTGACATGACTGTACTAAATGAACCCCTGGCCCTTTGCCACATGTGTTCCTTCCACTGATCACGGCAAATATCCCATGAATTTCGAAAGGCACGGATCATCAGTATGACCACTGAACATGCACAAACGCGAATCTGAGGATCTCAAATAAGCAAGAATCAATGTCCCGACTTTGCTCAAATTTGGTGAGTTGTTGGGGTATAGCTCCCAAATGCCCCCCCCCCCCCCCCCCCACTCTATCAATTCTATCGCAATAAGATGATCAGGAGAACTTTGTTCATTCCATTTTCGGATTCCACGTCTTACCTTTAAACGGATACCATCAAATTTTGAGGGAGAGTGCGGGGGTTGGTTTTTTTGTTTAACAGTCTTGATTTTAAATGTCTATTAACGGAAATAATAAGCCAACAGAAAGAAAAAACGCTGCAAATCCCTGCACAACGGTTTATTATTTTGTACAGAATACCCTCCTGTCACAGATCACAGGTCTCCGTATAGATAACCCTTCTATTATAACATAATGTACTAGTCTACACATATTATGTAGATCGCGGACCTCCGTAGGTTAGTACCTAACCCCGTACTCGTTACTAGGTACCTCCCTAAACCGTTGTGTAATAATTTACCTGTATAGGTTCCACTTCTACGGAGATAGAATAATGAACCGTTGTGTAATAATTTGCCCATCAATCCAGCCAACAAAATCCAGCCCCTTTTTGGTAGATTAGCCGTTGTGTAATAATTTCGTGGTGTAATAATTTACCGTTGTGTAATAATTTGTCGTTGTGTAATAATTTGCCATTATGTAATAATTTACACATCAATAATACTTCAACGGTTGTTCATGTTGCAAAAGCCTATCAACAAAATCCAGCCCCTTCTGGGTAGATGAACCGTTGTGTAATAATTTGCCCATCAATAATACTTCAACGGTTGTTCAAGTTGCAAAAGTACCTATCAACAAAATCCAGCCCCTATTTGGTAGATTAGCCGTTGTGTAATAATTTCGTGGTGTAATAATTTACCGTTGTGTAATAATTTACCGTTGTGTAATAATTTGTCGTTGTGTAATAATTTGCCATTATGTAATAATTTACACATCAATAATACTTCAACGGTTGTTCATGTTGCAAAAGTACCTATCAACAAAATCCAGCCCCTTCTGGGTAGATGAGCCATTGTGTAATAATTGCCATTGTGTAATAATTTACCCATCAATAATACTTCATCGGTTGTTCAAGTTGCAAAAGTACCTATCAACAAAATCCAGCCCCTTCTGGGTAGATGAGCCGTTGTGTAATAATTTGACATTGTATAATAATTTGCCATTGTGTAATAATTTACCCATCAATAATACTTCATCGGTTGTTCAAGTTGCAAAAGTACCTATCAACAAAATCCAGCCGGATCGCACACCCTCCGTAGGTTAATACCTAACCCCCTACTCGTTACTAGGTACCTACCTAAATCACGAGGTAAATGTTGCTAAAATAATTCCGTCGATTGCAAACAGTACCTAACAAAAAGAAACGCACATCATTTTTCAAATGAAATAATATCACAGAACAACCAACTCGACTTCATAGGTACCCCACCAATAAAATCGGTTTCACTACCTATCAACAAACTCCAATAGAGCCATCATTTTTCAAATGAAATAATATCACAGAACAATCAACTCGACCTCTTAGGTACCCCACGAATAAAATCGGCGCGTCCCTGGTGACGAGATTTCGTCTGTTGTATACAATTTCATTCACACTGGAATCGAAAATGCCTGTCGGTGCAAACTTCGGGGCCTTACTGTGAACGAACGGCTGGACGTACGGTGCTCCGGGTGGTCTTAGAAAACTCGTAAGTTCAAGAACTATTTAAAACCGCAAAAAGATTCACGTAAAAAAAAGGTATAGGCGTTTTGAAAATTTCAACCCCTATTTTGAACCCCCTAGAGATGACTAACAAGTAACGTCGAGCTTCGAGGACCAACTAGACGCCGAACGGAACCTATAACCCGAATTTCATCAATTTTTTTTCATGGTAACTAAGAAAAGTGGCCCGTACGGCGGACAGGCAGAAATATTTTTATTGCAGTTTTGGATTCTAACAAAAAGAAACGCACATCATTTTTCAAATGAAATAATATATCACAGAACAACCAACTCGACTTCATAGGTACCCCACCAATAAAATCGGTTTCACTACCTATCAACAAACTCCAATAGAGCCATCATTTTTCAAATGAAATAATATCACAGAACAATCAACTCGACCTCTTAGGTACCCCACGAATAAAATCGGCGCGTCCCTGGTGACGAGATTTCGTCTGTTGTATACAATTTCATTCACAATGGAATCGAAAATGCCTGTCGGGTCGGTGCAAACTTCGGGGCCTTACTGTGAACGAACGGCTGGACGTACGGTGCTCCGGGTGGTCTTAAAAAACTCGTAAGTTCAAGAACTATTTAAAACCGCAAAAAGATTCACGTAAAAAAAAGGTATAGGCGTTTTGAAAATTTCAACCCCTATTTTGAACCCCTTAGAGATGACTGACAAGTAACGTCGAGCTTCGAGGACCAACTAGACCCCGAACGGAACCTATAACCCGAATTTCATCAATTTTTTTTCATGGTAACTAAGAAAAGTGGCCCGTACGGCGGACAGGCAGAAATATTTTTATCGCAGTTTTGGATTCTACGTACCTTGAAACGTAAACCATCAAATTTTGAGGGGGGTAAGAATTTGTTTTTTCATGCTCGTCCAATGGTTCATTATTGAAAATAATAAACCAAAATTATCTAACTGTAAAAATCGATAGGCATTATCAAAATTATCAACCTTCAGTAAACTTCTTGTACAGTGAAACCACTCTTAGTGGACACCCCTGCATAGTGTATAATAGGAGATTCAATGTACCTTGGCCCCCTGACACTCTCCTGTTGTACGGAAAGTACCTATATACGTTCTTTCCGTCGCCAGTCGCACGTTTTCTCTCGTGAGAAGTGTCATTGCTTCACGAACGGGAAATCTCCGAATCAAACATGAAAAAACAGTCTTCGATTCTCCAATATTTTCAGAATCAAAGTTATAACATTTGATTTATTCGTAGATTTATCCATATATTCTTGTATTTCTGACCTAACAATACATTAATTGTTGCGCAATTTTTATTCATACTAAAGCATGTATGTACCTATTTTTGACAAATTTTACGAATTTTTTTCGTGTACGCACTAAATAGTAAAATAACATTCACAAAAATTCGTTGGAATTTGTTAGCACTCCTTTATAGTGGACACTTTTCTTGGTCAGACGCGTGGCCACTATAGAGGGGCAATCCCTCTATGGTGGACACCCCACTCCTCCTCTATAATGGAAATAATTTGGTCCCTTCGATGTCCATTATAGAGGGATTTCACTGTGTTTAGCATAAAACATTCTCCGCTATCTTCTTAAAGAATCAACGAATTAGCCTCATAATGACATCTTACTCATATTTCATTGGTGGTTCAAAAGGGGCAAGAAGAGTGTGGTTTTCGGTCAAACCGAGCGTTCAACGTAACGACACCGCAAACCGACTTTGCAGGACCAAGCAGCGCTGGGTAGCGCTAATCCGATTATTTACTCCTTTTGATGCCGAAAAAGGTGAAAGAAATAGCGGAAACTCCGCCTATGTTACCCGCTCTAATATCCGCGTAAAGGATGCGAAGGTTGATTTTCAACTCAAGACAAAGGAATCAAAAGGATGGAGAAAACGCAGGAAAACAAGAGAACCGTCGGATATATTATTTATTCGGTTACTCCCTCCTTCCCATTACCTCTTAGAGGGCTTTTCCCTGCGGTTTCACCGGTAGGTACCTACTTAGAACCTCATGGTTTAAATAGGTTCGTTCGGCTTCTCATAAAACCGGCTTCCATCAGCCCTTTTCCGCTCATCCGTTATGCAGCGATGGAGTTAGGGAAAGGGTTGATGTGAAATACGACGGTTGTATTGTTAAATTCAAGTTAATTGCTTAAATGACGCTGTTTTATTCAACAAATAAAACCATCAATGGGTTCATTGAACCGAACGTTACACACTACGCGTTTCCAATCGGTATTGGTTCCGAGACTATCCACGTAGCGTTCCTACGTCGTACAATCCTACAGAATTGATGTCCCACAAAATCGAGTTTTCCACTCGCTTTTCAAACCTTCCTGAAGAAATTTGGTATCGACTCTGTGTAAAAACCAATGCCACACGCCGATCTGCACGAAAGAGTAGTCGTAATGAGATCAGATTCGGAGGGTGCGGTGCGGGGTGTGAGCCCTGGTTCGGTCAATGCTAATTTTATTAAAAACTTAGGAACTAGGTACCTACATCTCAGTCAACGGTTTATGATGCAAGTCACAATGGCAAAAATTTACTCGTAATATGAAATCTCATGTTACCATAATATAGTAACATAATCGCACTATGATTCAGGTAAGACTCGAAGTAGATTCTGCTCACGCACGATTGTAAGAACAACATAAAACATGTCCCCAGTCAAATTTGTTTCTTCGGCGAAAATTGTTTCCCAGTAAAAATGTTCCACTGGTTTCAAAAAAAAAATCCGCGTTTTTCGTTCGTTTTTTATAATTTTCCAACAAAAGTGGTTTAATTTTTTAATTTAAAAAAATTGTTATCAACTCTTTTTAAAAAGCGATGTAGAAAAGTATAATACGCGAAAGTTACAGCGCTCAAAATGTGATTTCTAACCTAAACTTATAAACAGCACCCCCCACCCACCACAACCAAAATGGGCAAAATTTCAGCTCGTTCCGTTATGTCTGTGAGGCCCTGTCAAAGAACAAGAACAAGAAGAAGAAAAACGCTGCAAAGTCCTTGTCACATGGGTTTATTATTCTATTGGACAATTCATTCTACTATTATGTTGGCTGTTTATTTATTGTTTCTTTAATGTGAACTAATTGAAATAGCTATGTATGATGATTTCTACCAATTTTGGCCCTCAAAACACGAATTAGGTACGCCCTTTTTTTTTCAAATTATCTTTGATCATTGGTAGAGCCATTTAATCGTATTGATCCACTTTTTCTAGTGTTATTATACAAATTTATGGTGATTTCAGACGATTTCCCTGGTTTTTGACTCATAAAAAATCAATTTTGGGAGCTGAACATTAGGTAGAACCTCAATTTTCCACTTTTTGGTCAAAATCGACTTCATATTCGGTCTTCTCGTCGCGAAAAACATGGAAAACGATACCTCAAAAGCTCATGTTGCTAACATGTTACTAAAACACAAAAAGTAACTATATACTACACATTTTCACTCATAACACCCCTGGGTATATTCCGATCGGGCTGAAAAGTTTCGGGACACAACTAGGTGTGCGAAAGAACGAATTTTTTAGACCAAAAATGAAGCCGGTACCTACACGTGATACGGCGGACGGACACTGCATTTTTGGAATCTCCGCACCTTGAAACGGAAAAGAAAAAATTTTGAGGGGGTGTTATAAAAATTTTTTCCTGACCGAATACATAGGTGTATTATTAACAGAATAATAAACCGAAACGTGAAAAATAGTGATTTTCAAACTTCCATAACTCAGACGTCACAGTAAAAAGTGGGCGATTACGATGAAGATCATTTTTTTATTGGACCATCTGTGGACCCCCACATTACTGTCAGAATTTTAGTTCGTTTGGGTTAGTTGGGAAGATATGATTGTTACAATGACCAGTGTACGGGATTTTGGAGGAAGCAAAAATACAAAACCGCTGCAAATTGTTACACAACGGTTTTTTATTTACCTGTATCGATGCCCCTTCTGCGTAATCACTATTTTCTGTGGTCAGTACCCTCGTGCTCCCCCCCCCCCCCGCCACCACAGGAAATCCCTAAATCGAGTACTGGAGCCGGCCCGGGAATTACAGCTTCACAAAAATGCGCGAGATTCAATGACACAACCATTAATATTGTATTAGTTGTTATTCATGAAGCATAAAGTTTGTTGTTATCCAAGTAGTTATGAACAAAATCCAAAAGAGAAGAAGGATCCATTCTTCAAATTAAATGATATCACCACAAAACAACCAACTCGACTTCATACAGCCATCCGTGATTATAATCAGATGCTCCCTAGTGATGATATCTGGGTAGGGCTTATACCGTTTCATTCATGATTGAAGCTTTCTGTTGCAATCGAACTGCTGGACGTACAACAATGCTCCGAGTGGTCTCAAAGAATTATTTAATTCGAGATCAACTTAAAAACGTTGAAAAAACCATACCACGGAGTTACGCGAGCTGGGCATCTCTGCGGGAGTACTCCGTGGTATCACCACCCGCGTCTTGCGCGGTTCGTATCTTAACTGTGGTCATTTTATAGGGGCACTTCCTTTCATCCCTCTTTCTATTCATAACTTCCTTCATCTTCCTTACCCCCACGGGCCGGCATCGGGTAATGGGGTCTCCCCATTATTTGATTAATTCATTTATTTGTTTTTTATGGTGTGCCCCCTCCGCCTTTGAAGGGAGTTTCGTTAAAAAAATAGATATATTTTAAAAAAAATAAAGTTTTCGAGCTACGACGCTTTATGAGCCGAGCTTCGAAGATCAACTAGACCCTGGGATAAAACCCCCAGATCCTGAAGGGGACCTAAAAACCAAATCTCATTAATTTTAATTAGTCCTAAGGAAAGTGTTAAGTACGGCAAACGGCGGACAGAAATTGTTTTATTCCTTTTTCGGATCCTGCGTATACCTTGAAAAGGAAAACCATCAAATTTTTATTGGGTGGGTGGGGGTGGGGTGGGGGTACTTTGTTTCCCCCCATGCTCGATTCCAGAGGTTCATTATTGAAGACATCAACACTTTATCAAAATTACGAACATTGTTATGGATAATCATACCTTCTTTCCGTCTAATTCGTGAGTCCCTTGCGCCAACACTTTGTCTACACTCGATGGATCAGCGAACGTGATGAAGCCAAAGCCCCTGAAAAACAAAGGGAGTTATTCACGAGTTGAAATTCACCATACGCCACTAAGTGAACGGTATGAATCACGCAGCGCCCATATGTGTACAATTATGATTTTTCATACTACACAGTGCTAGATACCCCAGTAACAGCGGGATGGGCGACTAACAGAACAATGCAAATAATGATGAAATGAACTTCAGTTTCATGATTGTGGAACAAAATATCAACTAAGTATGTAACATTTGACTAAAATACGGGTTTTCTAAACGTCGATTTCTCCATATTATCCACCACATATCCATATATATTCAGGATTTTGAAATGAACAGTAAATAATTATAACGATATGAAATAGCAATTGCACCGTAATTATGGAACAATATATTTATAAGGGGATCGCAAACATGTCAGAATGATATAAATTTAATGCCAGGGCAGATAATATGGATCTGATTCAGCCATTCGTCACTCTACCTCATTTTCACATGCCAAACTACGATTTAGTACTATCATAAATTAGTAAAGCACAACATATTGGTGTTAGTCACTAAACACAACTAGGTATTAGTAATCTTAAATAGCTACAAAGTTACAAAGTCTATAACAGCCACGCTTGTTCTGATAATTTTATCCATTTCGCATAATACGGAGAAAATGTAATATTGATTATTAGATTCAGGGTGATAATATAATGTGTGTAGGGTGTATGTGTGTGTGTGTGTGTGTGTGTGTGGATGTACGCGTGTGTTTGTGTTTCCCAACCTATGTTTTGTACAACAATTAAAATGTATGTATACATATTCAAAGCATGAAGAAACATTTGGACCCCGAATGATATAAATAGGAAGCTCTACCTATCAAGTGGAAATGATAATTGCATTTCCAACCTTTCAAATAGAGCAGCAAATTTTTGCAGTAATAAAATACGAACATCAATTAATCACTGTCAGATGCATTGTGTACTGGAATACTTGGGGAAGGGCGACAGTTGTATGATTGACGACCTCTTAATGAGATGAAATTACGTGTTTACCCGAAAAAAGAACGCAACCATGCGAAAAAGATCTTGGGGGCGTTTTAAGCGCCATTATTAAACGTTTAAGCAGCAACCATTTGCACCACCAAGACGCCATGTTTTCAACGCTCTTCAGCAACGACGTGATTATGCAGGGAATGTAAATGAGATGTTCAGTCACCGAAGGAACGAAGTATTTAAAATTAACGATATGTGTAAGAAACCTTTTAGCTTTGGGTTTCAGTGAGTGCATCGAGGGTGGACAACTTATGGAAACAGACCTAATCAAAAACACAACATAGTTCAGCCCCCCTCCTCGACAACAAAAAACGGACTTTGGAGTTACAAGGTACGATTCAAAAATGGCTGCAAACTTTCACACAACGGTTTATTATTTACCTGTATAGATCATATCGACACAGGTAGGCGACGCTTGCGCGGCCTAACAATTTGACGGGGTAATTAAGTAGGTATAGCATCTCATCTTATTCACAGGTGCCGGATTTAATTCTGGTCTACAATCACTGGGAAATCAACATTATGAAGGTCCTAGATTAATATTATTATGCAGGGGTCAGATTAATATTATAACATTTCTGTTCGGGGCGCGTAAAGTGACTTGAACCAGAACTAACAACTTTGTTCAGCTTGTGATCCTGGCAGCTGATGACTGTGGTGTGTGTCGTGGTATCCTCCCAGAACCACTCCTTGTAAACCTGTAAATATTACATCTCGCAAATAAACTCAGAGAAGTGGGGACGAAAGACGCAGGTGCACCGAGGAACCTAGTGGGGATCCCCACCATCCTCCACTAGCTAGAGGATGGAGGGAGATAGCCCTCAGGGCTATAAAAACTCGCCTCCTTCCCCTTTCTAGCCATTCTACGCCATCCTCTAGTCACTGACTACTCTCTCACCTCGCTCCTCCTCTCTCTCACTCTCCTCAACCTAAAAGATCCTGGAATAGGTGACAGCCTTGAGTGTTGGAACCTGCCAGGCAAATGCTCCCGAAAAGATCCCGTTGAATTGGTGACAGCTTTTAGTGTTGGAACCAGCCGGGCACACACATCCAAAAGATCCCGTTGAATTGGTGACAGCCTTTAGCGTTGGAACCAGCCAGGCACAACCTCGCATATCCAAAAAGATCCCAGATAATATGGTGACAGCGTTTAGTGTTGGAACCAGGCTGGGCACAACCTCATACCGCCCGTAGTGAATTATCGCTATACCTATTCACTACAGTGTGTTTTCACCAGCGCCTAATTTACTTGTCCGATTGTGCATTTGTGGGAGCTCTGCAAATGTTTCGTTCTTCTCTTTGGATTGAAACTATACTGCAACAGTCGCTTTATTTATGGGGAACAAAGGATAAAACAGTTTCCTAATTATATTAAAACGCTATTGGCTACCGACCTGCTGCACTATGAAGCAAAAATTCGTATTTGTGAAGGGGTCGGCCCATAAGTGCTCGAGCCTGAGACCGATGTAATGCAAATGTGAGGAGCGAAGATTTACGTAGTGAATTATGTAGTGTTCAGGTGCGATTTCTTCATACTGAAGCAAGTAAAAAGCTCTGAAGCGCGTCAATTTTTGACATCAAGGCTTATAAAAGTCACCACGAAGATCGCCACATCAATTTTTGGCCTTTGGAAAGGTTAGTAGAAACTCGAATGCCTACGTAAGATTGGATAAATCCTTGGACCACATCGTTTTCTGAGTTAGGACTCCTAGGCAAATAGTAGAATCTAGAATGCATAAGAAATGACTGAATCTACAGTATTATCTAGAGAAACTTCACTTGGAAAATAGTCCCCTCAGGGAGGAATCCCTGCTAACCAATCTCTCTTCGGGTATCTGCCGACTTGTTTACCGTTCTGCTTTGCTCAATTTTTTTCTGAAGGTTTTCCTGTTATCACTCGAATGATTTACGATCGGCGGCAGGCCAGTCTCACACTCCCTTCCTGTTGCCATTCGCTCCAACTACTGTACCTCCCGCATTACGAGCATCGTCTTTGCATTTCACAAAACAGGAAGGTTTGGGCGAAATTCGTTCGTTTCTTAACAAAAACTCATTCAACAAATGCTGAACAACGAAGCAGACGTGGCGGACGTCCCAGTTGCAGCTGTTCTCTTGCTGGCCGATCATGACGTCACGGCGATAAGACCTGTAGATACCCGTTAAGCGTAGATCACTGTTTTCTGTCGTCAATACCCCTCGTGCTCACGCTAGGAGAGCCCTAAAATGAGTACTAATTAATTTCATAAATGATAATCGGTGGGTTCTACTATTAATTACCTATTTCGCGTTATTCGTGAAGAACAACATTTGTTCAAGTTACAAAACTAGGAGCCTATGAACCAAATCCAGAATAATTCCATCACTCATCAGATGAAATAATATCACGGAACAACCAACTTGATTTCACACAGCCGTGCGTTATTATAATCAGGAGTTCCCTAGCAACGATATCTATACCGTTTCATTCACTATCATGTTGACTAGCTTTTCGGCGCAAACGAACGGCTGGACGTACTCCGGGTGGCCTCAAAAATTCCCAAGTTTCCCAAAATCATACGTTTCCATTGAGTTTTCGAGCTAAGGCGTTTGGAAAATTGCAACCCCTATTTATCACTCCTTAGATATGACTGACAGTTTCGCGGACCAACTAGACTCCAAATGGGATCCACAGACCAAATTTAATATATTTTCGTTCAGAGGGTCTTGGAAAAGGTGGACATCCGCAGAAGAGCTGATGGGGTTTGGGATTGAGCCGCTCTCCCTTTAGGGACAGGAGACCGGTCCATCCCCTCCTAATAATACCCCCATAATAATGCACAAGGTCCCCTTGAAATCCAAATACTTTGAGAACGACTCTGGATCCATTACTCTGGAAGTCATATTAAAATTTTGTTTTCTAATTAGTTTTCGTTCATGGTAACTGAGGAAAGTGCGAAGTACAGCGCGTGTATGGACAAACATTTTTGAAACCATTTTTGGATTCTACGCACAGTGAAAGGAAATCATCAAATTGGGATTTGGAAAAGGCCCCCACAGATTTCAGAAGCCAGTTTTAGTCGAAAAAAATCGTAAGATCGACAACGGCTCCGCTGGATTTCTTGTACATGACAAAGGTGCCTACACTCTATCGGGGACTGGTCTAATCACAAGGTGCGGGTAATTAGCACTCTCATAACTTTAGCTAAACAAAACCCAGACAAGAAGAAGTTTATTTTCAACGGTGACCCTCCAATTTATCTGGTGTTTCCACCTTCGAGGCAAGTTATTTTCTTCTTCAATCACCCAATTAGATTAATTTTATTCATTAGCTCCCAGCGTATATTTACTATGGATGGGCGTTTCTGTTCTTTTTGAGAAACAAAACGAAACAGTTCGTTTATTGTATTAAACAGTTTCGGGAGAGCTGATTCAAAATACAGCTTCGGCAACAATAACGCCTCAAGAAATTTTGGCTCTCGGCCAAAACAACAGAAACCCGAAACGGATCCTTCGTTTTTCCTGCTGCGAAGCTGCCTCTCGCAACAGAAACGGTTTCGTCACACCCGTTTTTTTTAAATTTTTTTTTCGTTTTTCCTACAAGGAAACTGTTTCTTCATATTTTTGCTGCGAAGCTGTTTCCAGTGAAAAAGGTTTCGGAACACCCATTTTGGTTTATTATTTTCAATAATGAACCATTGGAATCGAGCAAGAAAATAAGTCTAACCCCCCCCCCCTTAAATATAACGGTTTACGTTTCAAGATATGTAGAATCCGAAAATGCAATAAAAATATTTCTGTCTGTCCGCCGTACACCGTACTGGCCACTTTACTTAGTTACCATGACCCGAAATTGATGAAATTCGGGTTATAGGTTCCGTTCGGGGTCTAGTTGGTCCTTGAAGCTCGGCGTTACTGTCAGTCATCTCTAAGGGGTTCAAAATAGGGGTTGAAATTTTCAGATTCAACATTTTTCAAAAATTTTCGATTGAATGGTATGGTTTTTTTACGTTATTAAATTTGTCTTGAGCTAAACAATTTTTTGAGGCCACCCGGAGCACTGTACGTCCAGCCGTTCGTGTGCACCAAAAAGCTTCGTCAACACGATCGTGAATCAAACGGTATAAATCCGGCCGGGATATCATCACTAAGGAGCACCTGATTATAATCAAGGATGGCTGTATGAAGTCGAGTTGGTTGTTCTGCGTTATTATTTCATCTGATAAGTGATGGACTATTGGATTTTGTTGGTAGGTACTTGTGAAACTTGAACAAACGTTTAAGTATTATTGATGGGTAAATTATTACACAATGGTAAATTATTACACAACGGCAAATTATTACACAAAAGTTCATCTACCAAGAAGGGGCTAAATTTTGTTGATCGGTACTTTTGCAACTTGAACAACCCTGTAAGTATAAACTTGCAGCGTTTTTTTCTCTTTTCCTACAACATTATCTTCGTTTTTTGGTCTATTATTTTCAGTAATGAACCTTTGGAATAGACCAACACAACTAGCCTACTGTATTACTAGCAACCTTGGAACCCGAAATCGAATCAAGACCGTAACACTTATTTTCGTCTGTGGTCGTTCATTTGAACCAGTTGTTTCAAGTTTTGAGAAACTGTTCCATCGTTTCTTTGTAAGATACAGTTTCTTCGAAACAGTTTCGCGTTATTTTCCCATCCCTAATATTTTCCAACTATTTATAATATACCAACTAGCATTTATACTCGACTTCGCCCGGGAATATTTATGTCAAAAACATTTCGGCAACCACACAATAAATAGTTAATCAGTGATACGCAGAAACCAAACAATCGGGTCTTGCAGGACAGCCCCGTTCACGTCGATTTCCGTCTCGGGTACTCGCTGATCTCGTTTAGACACCCCTCATTATTACCTATATAATTGCATATATAATTCCCCCATTTTTCATAGCATCCACGCCAAAAATGGTAGCATCACCCCACATTCCCTAATTTGCCATTCATATTTTAGGTTGTCTTATGTACCACACTCACACATCTATGCTATTTTGCAAGACACTTTGGCTTGTATCAGGGAAATGACATTCTTTACTTGCCTACTGTGATGGATTTAAATTTGGCGCATCCACCACGAGCGGTGCGAGGGGGGGATGTGCCCGGGCTGGTTATGGGCGGACCAACACCATTTCCCGGGATCTTCTCGGATGTGCCCGTTGGTTATGGGCGTGCCACCATACCATTCACGGAATCTTTTCGGGATCGTTGCCTGGTAAGGCTATGGGCGGACCACCACCAAGACCAGGATCTTTTTGGAGTGCGCTCCGTAGGTTATGGGTGGACCACCACCATACCCGAGATCTTTTAGGTAGAGTTGGCTGTTTGTTATGGGCGTACCACCACCATTCACAGCATCTTTTGGGTTAGGAGAGAGAGACGAGGTAAGGAGGAGAGAGAGTAGTCAGCGACTAGAGGAGAGCGCAGAATGAAGAAAAAGACGCAGGGGGCGAGTATTTATGTTCTTGGGAGCTGTCTCCCTCCATCCTCTAGCTAGTAGAGGATGGTGGGGATCCCCAGGCTGGCCCTCGGTTCTCCTGCGTCCTCTGTCCCCACTTCTATGTTTATTTGGCGAGATCTTATTTCTACGTACAATCGTTGTGGTTCTGGGAGGATACCACGACACCTACCATTCACTGCTTTTGCACAATTCTATTTTCATACGCTAGATCCAAAGTTGAGGGCAACGAGGAGGCTGATCGTCTTGCCAAAGAGGCATCAACGTCAAGCTCAGTTGGTCCCGAGCCCCAGATCGCTATCACAAAGAGTTTTACCAGAAAATGGGAAGACAGCAAGAGAAATGCACACTTGCACAACACCACAACACACGTAGGTTGAGGCAAGCAGAACAGTTCATTTAGATTCTCCAAGAAAAGAGCTCGAGCTCTTCTGTCCTTCAACCATAAGGATTTACGTAAAATTACTGGTCTCCTCGCCGGCCACTCCCCTGGTGGTCTCAGGGGCAAGTCACTCTTGTTCAATACATGTGCTTCTTGATAACCATGCGCACCTTCTATTTCAACGTTATGAAGAATAGTCAAAAAGAATAATCTTTTTGGACTTCTTGTTAACTTTTAAATTACCTAATTTAAACGTAATACGTTTAAAACTTAAATTTTTACGACCACCTAATTTTTGGATTAGGTTCCCGTATTAGGACGAGCCCATGCGCCACATTTGGCGACTCTTTGTAGAACTAAATGATTTAAAACGCTTTAGGAGAAACGCAAATGATGTTTTTAAATTTGCGACAGTTATAACTTTTTGTGGGGAGGGGGGGGGGGGGGGGGTAGTGTACCTACACCTAGTTTTTTTTTTTCAAAGTAACCAAGTAAACTTCAATTTTTAGAAAAAAATTACACTTTTGTACAAAATAGAATATAGTAGGATTAGAAAAATCCTAATTCACATGGCACATGTACTGACTACCCTCCAACAAGTTTATTGTCAGTCACCTGAGTGAGTCCACACATACATCCAGGCGCTTTTCTACTAAAAAACTACTTCATTAAATGGAAGAACTTTGCTACTAAAAAACGACTTCATTAAATGGAAGAACTTGAAAAAATAGTACGTCAAGTTAGGGCTGTGAAAGGCACAAAAATCATTTTAGGACAGAAGATATTCTAAATTTCAATATGTATAGGCTGAAAGCGTTCTGGTAACAACTGAATGCAACGACTAGAAACATGATTAGTGATAGTCACAAATAAGTACAGATTTCCTTACAATCATTTACGTTTACGAGGCCTATCAAAAGAGTAATTTGGAGCGAACCAATAGTGGTCCGAATTCGATAAGCCAGTTTTGCACGTATTTAAATGAATGGCGCACCTCGGACGCAGAGGCTACACAGGCGCCGCCCTGAACGCTCGCGCGGGCCAAGCTGTTCATCTATAAATCAGACAGGATAAACGACCTTTACTCCCTCCTCGAATACGGTTAATTAAAATGCGATTCTGTTATGATTTATGAAGGCCTTGGGTATTGGCGAAACTGTCAGGATGCAATTTCATAGTCGATGGTTCCCACCATCGCGTTCACACACGGGGAGCCGAGAGAGCAAAACTAGAGCGAGGCTCGAATTTTCATTAATCGAGACAAGAGAGGACCTACGTTGGTCTTCGTTAAATAAAACGTATGACTCTGAGCTAACAAGTTGGTAGGGTACCCAGCATAAGGATCTATTAACCCAGAAACAGTTTGCCATTTTGAAACCTCCACTCATTTGATAAAAATCAATCGTGTCAAATAATTGGTTGAAATACTTGTTATATCGACCCACAGGTTTTGTACCTGTTTTGCTCATGAACAAGACATGCGGTACTAGTAATTTCGTCGTAATAACATTCGAAATGATTTGTAACGTTACTAGCGCCTCAGGCAGGCCAACATTGGCTGAACACCTCGGCGGATGGTTGCTTCTAATCCCTTAGAATCCTCTTTCCATCTAATCCCCTTCCATACAGAAGAATGAGCATGAAGTTACTAGCACCACGCTGCCAATGCGATAGTCGGTGAGTTGCTCGCTCCCAAATCCCTTGCTTCAACAGCATACCAACGTAAGTTATTGAACATTTGTGACATAGTGAGGATAGTGACGGTGGACCCTCGAGAGTCCCCCGCTCTATACCAGCGAGATTACCACCGGTTAAGAAGGGATATCGATTAGGCTTCCACCAAGCGACCCCGTCTCCACCGCAAGAAAAAACAGCTCGAGAACAGCCACACCGTCACACTCCTCCCCACATGACGGAGAGGAAAGGGGGAATGAAAGAAGATGAAGTAGTACTACCTCTACTTCATTAATATTTTACTGGTGGAGAACAAAGCTCCTTCAAGTAGGTATTGGCGGAGAAAAAAAATGTTGTCAGAGGTTGTTGTCCAGTGAATTATACTCAACTGGGCAACCTCTAGGTTATCAACCTCCATCGTTAGGATGGAACAACTATTGGGACTTGTAAATTGGGACACGGCATTGCTCGCCGTCAAATGAGCTCAATATAATTTAATTATATTGACACTCTAAAGGGGGGAATGGGGGTGGGGAAGCCAATTATAGGGATGTATTATCAAAGGGACAGGTTCTTTGTAAAGGAATCCTTTCGGAAACTTTTGGGCTTATCCTTCTTGTAAGCCCACAAGAAGTGGATGGAGTATGGTGAATTGCTCAGCGCATACTACCAAACCACGCTTTGCAAGCATATAACAGAGTGAGGAGAGTGACGGTGGACCCCCGAGAGTCCTCCCCCCCCCCCCCTGTACCAGCGAGATTACCACCGGTTAAGAAGGGATATCGATCAGGCTTCCACCAGTCTCCACCGGAACAGAAAACAACTCGAGAACAGCCACATCGTCACAAAAAACAGTTAGTTAAATATCAAAACTAAGTTCCGCTCGATGCCACTAGAGAGCAGTAGTTGGTTTGATCAGATTGTTTGGCGTGGTTGGTCATCATAACCCAGCAAATTCGTTATTAGAAATGCCCCATTAGAAATGCCAAAAACGAAATAAGGAATTACACAAATAACTGAAAGTAGATACTACGAATGAGACATCCGGATAAAAATCAATTTTGTGTGTGTGTCAGAACACTTGGAAATGCGAATAAAGACAATCTACGATAGTCGCGGAATGTATGAAAAGTACGGAGTGGTATGTTAATATATTGTACGATCTTATACTCGTAGTACGTAAATGTTTGTTATCAAAAGAATTAGTGTTGCGGGCGTAAAGCAGAAAAATTAATAAAATTCTAACAAACAAAGTATGATGGTTGTACATGTGAGCGTGTTAATCAAGGAGGAATGAATAATGGCAATCCGTGCTCCAGTCTTTCTATAGTGTGAGTAACCTAAAATCACATCACAATCTTCTAATACAATTAGCTACAACTCTTGAACCTTCTACAATGTCTACTAAAATGTATCTTTGTGCTATCTAAGTTTCATTTCTATTATTTACAACACAATTAGCTAGACCATAGACAAATGCAAAACGTCACTCCTAAGAAGGGACGAGGGCAAAAAGAGGCTTTCTATTGGTAAGTGCATCGAAAACATTGTCAGAGAAACGAAACAGGTTCATCTAAGGCGGGTGTCTCATAAGACAGGACTGTTCTTCAGAATGAAGGTTAAATACTTGACGTTGAGAAATTACTTGGAGAGGCATCAAGGCAGCATTACATTACGTGGAGAGGAGAGAGGGGTGGGAGAGGGGAGTGGGGAGGGAGAGGGGTTTTATTTTTAAGAAAGGGTGTGGCAGATCGCTCAACTTTTGAGGTCATTCATCAATTTAGCTCAGAGGCGGAAGAGTGGGAAGGGGGTTTTAGGGGCAACCTTTCGACAGGTCGAAGTTGTGGAAATCATCCATTCGAATTAGACTGACGTGTCCGGCTGGCTTGGAGTAAAAATTATTTTAAAAGGGGAATTTCTGCCACTCAAGAATATTGTGTGCGAGATTATCTCGTTAGGATCGGGCGCAATGGGTCAGCCTGGTCCTGATTCTATCGTCCAAGGTACACAATAAAATGGAGGACTCCTACACATGTTTTCCAAATTATCTAGGACAAATGGAGTTAGGTTAATGGGGGGTATGTGAAACTATAAATACGGCAGCTGGAAGGCAGAGGCTATATACAATTTGTGTACAGAATTTTGGCTACCCAAAAAGACACTGTTGCGAGTTGAAATTTATTGGTTAGTTCCAGCTCTTATCTCGAGTCAAGCGTGCACAAGTGTGTTAGTAAGATAAGTGGGTACCTAAAAACGGACTGTGTGTAACGGTTTAACCGTTTATAACCAGCCAGAATTGATTATGTATGTTAATTACGTTTAAAGTTTACATTATTGTTGTCTCTTAAATTAATTTAGGGGATGTCAAGTATCACTCCGGGTGAGTTCTTTCCAGTCAACAAATCAACAAAAATAACCTCATCAGCATCATATATCATTAATCCTCTCCTTATTCCAGCATGATGGGTGGAACCTGCACCCACTGAATTTCAATAAAATTATACAAAATTTGTCTACGGTCTCACAAAATAATTCCAACAGTTGGGAGTTGCCCCAATCTCACGTTTTTTTTGCATTGAATTTTTCCGAAGATGCATCAAGATCTCTGCAAGATGCACTGATAACTACGGGATCAGCAATCGACTCCGATAATGGTTAGGCCAACAAACGCTACTGAGGAACAACTCCCAAGCGTCTGATTATTTTTCTTCTAGCGAAGAGAGGCAAAATTAGTGAGAAGAGGCTCGCAGCCAGAGAAAAATTTCGAAGACAAAAGATGAACTCTGGAGACAGGTGTACCTCGGGACAGGCTGCCCGATCTGGTAGAACTCCTGGCCGCCAGCACAACTGAAAATGATCATACCCGATAACGTGAGGATGACAGCTAAAGAAAACAAGTAGCCACTCACCTCCTTCCACCAGCCTCTTTTCAAGAACCGGGATAATACGAAGAAAGTTAAAAAAGAGCATGCAAAAGTTTCAAATAATCTATGACCGGCTAAAAAGTAGAATCCATAGTTTTGAGTGATCGGACTTTGTTTGACTGAGGATGACAGCAACTCTTGCAAACCGAGTGGGGCAAGAGTGTGGTTCTTATTATTACACAGCTCATTGGTAAAACGGAGAAAATATCTGTGCTACTGATGGGTCCTTGGCGAAGTTCAGAAAAGCCGTGAGGGATTCGACCCCTCCTCTCTCTGTGGAGTCAATAACCCCACCACCAAGAACCCTTTTACTTGCATTTATCAAACTGTAATTGCAATTTATTGCGTTTCCAACCACGGAAATAATTGCATATCACAAAGGTCAACCTCGCTGAAGAGATGTGGGCATGGTCACATGGGTGATTCAGTTTCACCGCATTTTCTGTTCTGTACGGCCTGCAGCACATACCCAATATAGCATTTACAAATTTATTTAAACCCTTTACAAAATTATTTAAACCCTTTACAAATTTATTTAAACCTCTATTATACTTAATTGTATTCATTAGAACGAAAACGTCTATATAGTGAATGTTGAGACCAATCTCCAATGACTTCTCCCACGTCCCTTATGTCAGTGAGCTTATAATCTTCCTGATTAGAGGCCTCCATGCTGAACCGTGGAACAGGCATTCTCAAAAATAAAGACGAAAGCAAGAGAGTTGTTAAGCTGCCAAGGTGAGCACCAGCTTCCGGAAGTTATTCAGCAAAGTTTGCTTTCAATCACATGATTTTATTATTTCGCGATGCAGCAGCAGGCCATTAGTCCGTTAGAACTACTTTCATATTAAAGCACATCCTTCAAATGTTCAGACTTCAATAGTAAAATTATCTTTATCGCTTACTGCGAATACCAATGCATTTATTGAATGAGTTTAAATAATTTTGTAAAAGGTTTAAATCAATTTGCAAAAGGTTTAAATTATTTTTTAAAGGGTTTAAAAATAAATTTGTAAATGCTATATAAGGCAAATGATAAGGGTAGAGAATCGCGAATGTCACCTCTGTAACGCAGTCATGAATGGGTAGAGACACATTAGTGATGATATACATTTTATACCTGTGAGCCTGAAAGGGGATTTATAGTGGCGGTCAAGATCCCAACTAGAAATTTGTCTACAAGCTCAACATGACTCAGTAATGCCGGACTGGGCTTCTAGAAACGAGGCAGCGTTGAAACTTCGACACCAGGGACTCCGGCTAGACCAGCGGCATGCAGGCATCACCCATTGCATTCTCCTCATTATCCTGATCTAACGGCTCAACGGCTGATATACATTAGGTTTGAAGCAGGTATGACGTGGTTTGTGGCACAGAGGAGGAAGTAAGCATTCAGATCATTTCTCAGTGCAGAAGGGTAACCATAGATACACCCCACTGAATCACAAGGCTACGACTGACAATGCCGTAATGCCCAGTTCTACCAACTTCCGCTAGAATCGCTGATGTCGGTAACTTCTTCTTCGGGGCCAATTACAAATTCAAAACACCTCATCTACCGGCTACTCTGCAGTACGAAATATTCTCATTTCCCGTTAAATCTAGAAAATACAAAAAAAAAAATTTAAGCCTACACTCTATACAGGGGCAGGTACGTAAATCGTGTTGTAAAAATGTGCACCTACCATAAATTAATACTAAATCTATGAATGCTGTCGAAGGCTACTGATCTAGGATAAAACTTGCTACTGTTAAAAATAACTAACGTGACGAATGAATTTTCGAATAAATCACTCCACCACCTGTTTCATGAAGGGACGAAATAATGACGTGACATCGCTAAGTTACAGCTCTTTCTCCCTCATCTCCCAAACATGCAGAACAAAAAACTACAAATTCCACCTGCCGGACATGATCGTACGTTGACATAATGCAAATCATATTATATTATGCTATTCAAGCAGTTTCGTGGATAGTTTCTACACGGAGGATTGGCTTTCAAAAACAAAGAGAAACCTTGAAAACATAGACTTGGTGGTGGTGAGTGGCCAAAAAACAGATCTAATTTTCACTAGAAAAAGTAAAAATCGTGCAAGATTGAAACAAACAGTGAAACCAAGCGAAATTCAAGCCATCAAAGATCTTCCAAAAATAAACTAGAATTTGAATAGAATAAAAATCAATCTATGCTCCAAAGAAACTAACAAGCATATACAATGTTAAACTGTTTGATAGGATAGACTAAACACAAAAACTACTAATGGATAAAACGGATAAGTTTTTATAAGACTGGTGTATACAATTATAGAACGTCATCAACGAACACATAGGCAATGTTATTACGATGTGCGGGTAGTAGGTCAGAATGACAAAACTGCTTCACTAATCATAATTATCATTTCGTTGTCCTCAGTTCTAAGGGAAATTAAGCATCACGATTGAACCTGTCAGGAGTGTGTCAACCAAGAGCATGGCTACGCGATCTCGTGTGCTATAAAATAATGGTCGGATGCAGGGAACGCATAGCAAAATGAAGGAAAATATATCATAATTATATAAAATGTATATTGTATAGGTATTAGGTACAGGTATTGTATTGTATAGATGTAGCTGAGACGATACTTTGACACGGTGAGGAGTGTAGGGAGGGTGGAATGGGGGATTGGTTAGCGAGGGAGAGAGGAGTGATGGGGTGAGCGACTATGAACAGTGGATCAGTGTTTCAAAGTTCATGCATAATGAATGAGCCTAAAGCTCAAATGGAACAAAAATCCAGTAGTTACACCTTACCAACCAAAAATTACAAGTTTCATAGGAATAACACATTTATGGTAAATCAGTACCTACCTACCTCAGCCGCAAAAACAGAGATATCTCCATTTTGTCCGCCAGAGTAGCATGCACGGTGCTCCGCACCTCGCTTTTGGGTATGCATAAGGAAACCTGTTCCTTCTAGTCTGGCAGATGTGTATATATAGAAACCTGTTCCTTCCCCCCATCTTCAAAATTACGTGGGGGGGGGGGGGGGGGGGCAGGTTTCTATACAATGCAACAGATGGAGAAGGAGCAGGTTTCGATTTGCTACCTTTGGGGGCAAAATGGATATATCATCCCTGCGGTTGAGGAGGTTTTCTGGGCGGGTGAATTTTTATATAACAGGGTTGTTTTTGGATATCCATGGCATATCACATCTTTTTGCACTGACAGTGGTTATTTCTGAAACCAACTATCCAATGAAGTTCACTAGTTAAAAATTAAATAAAAAGAACTACCTATTCAACTAGAAATAAACATTGTTTTTCCAAACTTTTCCCCCAGTAAAAATGTGTTCATAGTAAAACTTATTTTCCAGGTAAAACTTTTTCATTCTGTTTTCCATGAAAATTGTTTGAATTTTTCAGATTTACTTTTCATTTAACAAAAAAATTTGCTTTGATTTTTTTTTCAAGTTTTAAAATTTTTTCTCAAACTTCTTTCAAACTATTTTCAAAAAGAGCTGCATCAGAAAGGTGTTATACGTATGCGAAAGTTGAAGCGCTCTAAACGTGGGAAAAAAAAGTTTAGGTTCTTTGACCATCATACTTGCAGCGTTTTCAAACACATAACTCGGCATCTACTCTGAACCGATATGGTTCAGATTTTGACCACTTCCTCGGTACTCCAGTGAACAAGTGTGCCAAATTTCAGTTCTTAAAACCTCTCTAACCTACTACCGGGAAACTGCTTCGCCCTCCTCCAAATGGGGGAAAAATGAAAGGGGGCAGGGGGAACAAATTGCACAAAAGGCACTTCCTAGGAGCATAAAGAATGCGCGTGCAAAAATTCAGCTCGTCTGAGAGGTTGCAGCCCTGTCAAAGAACAAGTACTACAAGAAGATGAACCAAACTAGAAAATCTTGGAAAATAGCGATTTTCAAACTTCCATAACTCCGGCAGCTGATGGTGCCGAGAGCTGACATTTCGTGCACATCCTCAGGGGCCCATCAAGAATGGGTGTACGAAAAATAAACACCGGTGGCCACAAGGGGGTCAAGTTTTTCGGTTTTTTTGGCGGGCGGGACGCTACTGCGTCCCTAAAAGGTAGACAGAAAAGATAGGCCGAGGGCCACCGTGTGCAAGTCATGTGATTCTTGCACAAGAAATTATTACCGATGAAATTATCGTTGATTGAAAAGTGATCCCGACGTTCAATATCCGCGTTTTAACGGGATCCGCAGATTAACGGGGTTATATCAGAAAAATTGTATCCCCATAAAGCCGTTCAACGGTTCATTCAAGCATGCATTACGCGGGTTTACACTGGAAGAGATACTCGGGGGAGAATAGATAATGGTTAGAGAGAGCCCTAATATTAATTTTATAGAGGGCAAAGCGTTTTAGAGATAGCGAGAAGCGGGTTAGTGTTGTTTATATGCCCCTGCTTCCCACATAAGCGCCAAACCTCCTCTTGGTAAACTCCTATTTAAGGTGACAAACATAACGCGAAGTTGGGCGTAGAAGCCAAAAGTACCGTGACAAATAAGCTTTTATCACAATAAACAGGACGTATCGCGGGAAACAAAGGAGACTATGAAGTTTCATCAGTCAGGAGGCGTAATCTGGAGTTCCACTATGTTTTACAGTTTACCTACGCCTCTAGAGTACGTACATGGCAATGGACTTTCTTAACCACTGTAAGAGAGATGGCTATCAATTCCAACATAGTCGGTCAGAACAGGAGAGAAATCAACAGCACTATTCGTCACCATTCGCATTCAGCTGTACTAAACTGGCCCAACACACGGCATCAAGTTGAATAGGAGAAACATTAGCCTCAGTTATAACTCGGCATCTACAGAACCGATTTGGTTCAGATTTCGACCACTTCCTCGGGGTAATCCATTGAACAAGTGTGCCAAATTTCAGTTCTTAAAACCTCTCTAACCTACTTCCGGGAAACTGCTTCCCCTTTTCCAAATGAAAGGGGGCAGGGGACAAACTGCACAAAAGGCATTTCCTAGCAGCATAAAGAATGCGCGTGCAAAAATTCAGCTCGTCTGAGAGGCTGCAGCCCTGTCAAAGAACAAGTACTACAAGAAGATGAACCAGAACTAGAAAATCTTGGAAAATAGCGATTTACAAACTTCCACAACTCCGGCAGTTGATGGTCCCGAGTTGATGGTACTTTGTCATGCACTTGTGTAACACCATTCAGTTAAGCGATAGCAAAATCATGTTAATAAAGAAAAATCGACAAATGGAATTGAAAAGAAGCGAGATCACAGGTCAAACGACTCTACTACACTGCTTGAGGTTCCGATTTACATGAGAATGAATAGGATGTCAGTGAGCGAAGCGGAGCACTCTGCTGCCGAGTACTTAACTGCTAAGGAGCAACGCAGGTCCCGTACCCCTACATACGGCACCATACATTATATTATTATGGACACATTCCCACACCCTGCAGCCTTAAAATCAGATAACTCGAAACAGTAGGACCTCGCGATTTTCAAGCTTGGTCACAAGGCTGATAAAGCTCAAACATTCAAATTCGTCTCTGACTAGCATTGTACGGTAGCATATACGCTTTGATCGAGGGAATTAAAATAATAAAATGCTGCCGTCAGCAGCTTGCCCCTCTCTCGAGTCTCACCTCGCCTCGGACATCCCCAGGCTCGGTGGTGCAGTCTCTTGTCGTACCTGATAGTTGTCTCTCGTGAAATATATTAAATCTGTGACGTTATATGTTGTAATAGTCAAAATATCCTTGTGGAAAATCAATAAAAGTTTTTTTTAAAACGATTCTCCGCGAACTCCGAACATTTCTTGTATTCCATATTATAAATCCATACTAGGTATATGTATTCCATATCAAAATTCCATATTATATGTATTCCATATTATAATTCCATATTACCACCCTTATATCGATTGTTTTCCATAATACCCTTTCCAATTTTTTTGTTATGATAGTTTGCTGATACGATTGCTTCGAGTTTGTAGTAATCCTACTGTTAGTCTTTTCTATTTACACTGAAGGACGAACTGTTTTTCAATCCCTGAAAACTGTTACTGGGACATTTTCTTTCATAATTTTTTTGGTTTATTATTTTCAATAATGAACCATTAGAATCGAGCATGAAAAAAAAGTCTAACCCCCTCAAAATTTGATGGTTTAACGTTTCAAGGTATGTAGAATCCGAAAATGCAATAAAAATATTTCTGTCTGTCCGCCGTACTGACCACTTTTCTTAGTTACCATGAAACAAAAGTGATGAAACTCAGGTTATTGGTTCTGTTTGGGGTCTAGTTGGTCCTCGAAGCTCGACGTTACTGTCAGCCATCTCCAAGGGGTTCAAAATAGGGGTTGAAATTTTCAGAACGCCTATACCTTTTTTTACGTGAATCGTTTTACGGTTTTAAATAGTTCTTGAACTTACGAGTTTTTTAAGACCACCCGGAGCATCGTACGTCCAGCCGTTCGTTCACGTTCGTCTTCGTTTTAACACGCTCATTGGATAAACCCCCGGAAAGAGTGCCGGAAGGGGCATCGCCTGCAGCGAGAGATACTCACTCGTTTTCACGGGTATTACTCAGGCGTACAACGTGATTCGAAGGTCTACAACTCTATTCTGGCTTCAACGTTGTGACAGAGTGGGACAGTAGGGGTAGACCCTCTCGAGTCCCCCTCAGTTTACGAACGGATATCGATCAGGCTTCCCCAAGCGACCCCGTCTACACCGGAAGGAAAAATAGCTCGAGAACAGCCACACTGTTACACTCCTCCCCACATCACATACTTCTGGGGGAATTAAATGTAGTAATAAGTTCTGGATCAGGACACGACATCTGAACAACTTCAAGGTGACTAACCTCCATCGTAATGGTACTACCTCAATAATCTTTACTGGTGGAGAACAAAGCTCCACCAGTGCTGGCGGTTAAAAAATAATGTTGTCAGAGGTTGCTGTCCAGTGAATTGTGCTCATCTGGGCAAGCTCTAGTAATCCACCTCCATCGTTAGGATAGAACAACGATTCGGACTTGTAAATTGGGACACGGCATTGCTTGCGTCAAATGAGCTCAGTATAATATTTTAATATATTGACACTCTAAAGGGGGGAAAGGGGAAGCCAATAGATGTATGTATTATCAAAGGGACAGGTTTTAGTAAAGGAATCCTTCTGGGAAACCTTTGGGTTCATCTGTCTGGTAAGCCCACAAGATGTGGATGGAGTATGGTTAAGTGCTCAGCGCATACTACCGAACCACGCTCTGCTACCATGTGACAGTGGGGGTGGACCCTCGAGAGTCCCCCTCCTAGACCAGTGAGATTATCACCGGTTAAGAAGGGATACCGATTAGGCTTCCCCTAGCGACCCCGTCTCCACCGGAAGGAAAAATAGCTCCAGAACATCATCCACACTGTTACGAAGTTGATGTGTTTGTTACGTAACGACCATTGGCCCCTCCAAGTTTCGTGGCTAGAGGCGTTGCCATGAAATATTCACCATGTAGCAGCTGATACCTCAGTACCTATAGTTGTACCGAAATGTGGATGGTACCGTCGTGGTACCGAACCGAAAATAGAGGATACACTACCATCGAGTAATATTAATCGCGACGAGGTGGTTACACCTTGAACGAAAAATAATGGTATGTCCTTTAAAAAACGGGGAGGAGACATTACGCTCCAGGTCGACAAGCCAGTTGCAACTTCGTCGATAAGGAAAAACCTCTCGCTTCTCACAGGGCCCACACCTGGGGTCCAATCTGCGTCACATGCCCTTAACTGCTTCCGTCCCTCGACGCTAACGAGGGCAGAGCAAACAAAATCAGAGATGGGCTGGTCGGAACGCCGAAATTCAAACCTCCCAGTTCTCTGAAGCTGGTATATCTAGAAGATCCACCAATACAACAATGCGATCTACATAAACACACTGGTCATAAACCAGCTTTATGCACAAACATTTGTCGAGCACCTAACAGAGGGAAAATCGAGGAAAAAAGTGAAATCTTAATTGGTAAAGGCGTTTCATGATTGTAATGTTGAAATTAAAAACGCTGCAAATTATTACACAACGGTTTACTATTTACCTGTATAGATGCCCCTTCTGCGTAGACCACTGCTTCCTGTGGTAAGAACCTACCTACACTGATGGCCTCCCCAATTAAGCCCTAAATCGAATACTGGAGCCGGCCCGGGAATACAATTTCACAGAAATGCGCAAGATTCAATCGTTAATTATTTTTTGTTATTCATGAAGAACAAGGTTACATAAGTACCTATCAACAAAAACCAGAAGAGCCTTTCAAAGCATTTCAAATGAAATAATATCACAGAAGAACCAACTGACTTCATACAGCCATCAATGATTATAATCAGATGTTCCATAGCAGTGACATCTGGGCCGGATTTATACAGTTTCATTCACGATCATGTTGACGAAGCGTTTCGGTGCAAACGAAAGGGCTGGTCGTACAGTGCTCCGGGTTGTCTCGAAAAATTCCTTAGTTTGAGATCAATTTAAAAACGTAAAAAAAGCCAATACACTTCTATTGAAAGTTTTCGAGCTAAGGCGTTTTGAAAATTTCAACCCCTATTTTTCAATCCCTATATTTAGCGAACGCCGAGCTTCGCGGACCAACTAGACCCCAAATGGGATCTACAAACCAAATTTTATCGATTTTGGATTTTGGAACTAAGAAAAGTCCTCCATACGGCGTACGGCGTATTGACATAAATTTTTTATTCCATTTTCGAAACTACGTACCTTGAATCGGAAACCATCAAATTTTGAGGAGGGCTTGACTTTTTTTTTTTTTTTCATGCTCGATTCCAAAGGTTCACTATTGAAAATTATAAACCAAAAATACAAATTTTTAATTGCCTATCTTATCTATCTGATTTAAAAAGTCAAAGTCTAAATTATTTTTAAAGTATGACTCGTCAAATACAGGGACAACCGGTGTATTCACTTTTTTTCAGAAAACAACTCGAAAACTCAACATTTTTCTCGTCGTCAACCACTTACGTTGCTTGCGAAACTACATAATATGAGGGGTTGGAAGATAGTAACATGCGCACCCTCAGATCCATGCTGAGCTCCGATATAATGATGAACTTCTTCATATCAAAGAATGCTTTCTTCACTGCGCTATTCCTGACACACCTTCTGGACGCTGATTGAATCGGCCATTAACGAGCGCCCTCAAGTTACTTATATGAGGAAACCTGGTTGATCTCCTTTCCGTCGATCCACACAGAGGCGTTTTCCTGGGCAAGCAGTGGGCCATCCTCAATAATTCAACTCTGAGAAACCCGTCAGGAGCCCCCAGGGATGTAACAGTGGCATGCTTTACCTATGGGTCACAACTACCTGGGGAAACAACTCAGCCTCATAAGGCTGGCAGATAGTCCACAGTGCCCTCTGTGTGACTGACGAAGAGATGACGTCAGCCCATCTTGATAAATGACCCGCACTAGAGGAATCAAGACAAAATAGTACGATAACTGAGTGCCAGTGGAAGCGGTCCGCTGCGCTCTACTGCTGTCGAGTTATCCCACTGTCCCGAGTTATCACCAACTGCCACTTTTTCATGGTTCTGTCCAACCAGTGATTAAAAAGTTCGCCATCTCCGACATCCAGCAGCTCCCGCATGCTCACCAACTGACATATCATTGGGCTCCACCAGTTGTTCTACCCCTGGACAATTATCATCCATCACCCACCTAATCACCTGTTGGAACAGTTAGTCTTCCTTCTACAACCCCTGTTCTACTGGTAGCAAGTTTAGGCTGTTCATCTGCCCTTCACTTTTCTCCTGTCGCTGTCAATACCAACAATCTGCAGCTCATGGCCTCCAGGAGAGTCCACAGCATTGGCATGTGTTATCTGGTCCGTGAACAATCATGAAGCTGTCGGTGTGCAGGGTTTTTATCCACCTTGCCAACTAACCCTCCGATTTTTCGAACGAATTCAACCATGTTAGGGCTGTGTGGACAATATGAAGGAGAAAATGGCTCCCATACAGGTAATGATGGAACTGGTTAACCACACGAACGGCTACCAGCAACTCCACCATAGCATCAATAGCACGGGGACTCGCACTACAATCCAACTTGAAAGGCTGTGATAGGTTGGGAAAATCTAAGAATGCAGTTGATGTCATCACTTTTTTCAAGTCTTGGAAGCTTCTGGCACATTCGTCACACCAGCAAAATTGTGTGTGACCTTATGTTAACCTACTGAGTGGTTTTGCAGTCTCGGCAGTCTTTTAAAAACCTACGGTAATAGAAGCAGAACCCAAGGAAACGGAGGTTCTTCGTGGGTTTTAGGGGTGTGCCATTGGGTCCATCTGCATGTCTTTTGCCGGTATGTGTCCGAGATAATGAGTCTGCTGCTTGAAGAAGGTGAATTTCTTCAGGTTTATCTGTAGGATGGCTTTCTGTAAACACTGAAGGGCTTTTTCTAGATTTCCCAAAACTGTTTCAAAGTCGGGCACATGAATGCGAAGCAATTCAGCAGAGATCACCTTCTCCGTGAGCTTTGGAAGGTGGTTGGCGTATTACATAACCATAAGGGTATAAACTGCCCCAGCCCCTTGCAATATATAGAAAATGCAGTTTTCCCCTTGTCGTCAGGTCGCAAACCAATTTGCCAGTATCCACTCTTCAGGTTCACCACACGAAACCACGCTGACCCAACCAAGGCATCCTTTTTTATGACCTCTTTAACCTTCCGTTAGTCCACACGAAACCGCGTTCAGCCGTTTTTTTCTGGTACCAAGTCTGCTGGGGAAGACCACGGGCTTTGAGACTCTTCAATTACCTACTTCATTTGCACAATCATATCACGCAGCAGTTCCTCAATGTTCTCAACATGTTCAACTTGCTGTGTGTAAGGGATACGGCGCTAGGGCTGTTTCATTGGTCTAGCATCCCCCAGTATCAATGGCGTGCTGAGCTACATGACTGTGTCCTACTTTCAAGTTTCTCATCAGAGGCTGTGGCTGACTTGAACTTCCTAAGAAAGAAGCTTTCCACTGCCTGTGCCACCATATGAACTACGATCTGTTTCACTCAACCAACAGTCCCTTCGAGCTGCATCCATGTAACTTGCGTCACCGCCAAGGGTGAACCACGGAGGTTGCAGCAACGGGCAAATCATCACAATTACATACAGGCTGGCGGCTCCGGCGCGTCGAGACCGGCAACTGGCGAATCAGCACGAGTATCTGCAAGCCGGCAGCGCGTCGTTGCCCTGAGATCGTGGTGCGCCGATGGTTTTCTACCAAAAGACACTCGCTCTTCCTCCCTGGTTCTGTTCAGTCCGGAGTTCGGCCCCCAAATGCAGTAGAACATGTCAAATACAAAGACAACCGGTGTATTCACTTATTTTCTAATTTTAATTTATTTAGAAAACAATATTTTTTCGTCGCCCCAAAAATAAACGAGTTCCTATCTATTTCTTCATACATTTTTCTAAGGTTAATTTAAAGGGTGCCATCGGCTCGAATTACACTTAAGAAACGTATATTGATATGGTCCTGAAGACGCTATCCTTAAGGTGAACTCCTGTGCCAAACCTCATACTTTGTTAGAAACCAGAATGTAGCCTCAGCACGCGATTCAATTTGGACGGTGTTTGAAATTATGCTAGTTCTTTGACGAGTTGACGTGACGACCCCCTTCAAGAACTTCGGTAGAAAGATAGGCAGTTCGGTATGAACCGTTTGGCTTCTTGGGAGCTATAAAAAGGGTTTACCGATTTGAACGACTTTGTATGTGATAATGGACCGCGAAAGTAAATATAATGGTTCGGGAAAAGTTGAGATGGAGAGAGGGCAACTTGATGATCGTCCCTTAAATAGTTCATCCCATAGACAAGGTGAGGTTCAATGACGATTGTCAAAGTTTCTCAAATGAAAAGTTTCCCTGCGAAGAATGGAAGATCATTGCCGAGTTATGGCCCCTCCCAGTAGCCCAGTGGATTTGTTGCGAGCTTATCTCCTTTATTGCTCTCCAGCTCCTTTTCCCTCAGACCCACCCACCCGCAACCTCCGAAGGCGCAACCTCATACCACCACACCATCGTTGGAACATACCATTTCGGAACCCACCCCTGGAAAAACTCCTTTTTCTGGAAAGCCCTCTCCACTTTCTCGCGGGAGTTCCTTCCTTCCTTCGGATAACTAGGTCACGGACCATTGCACCTACTCAGGCACCACAGTGGCCCCATTCGCTGCTCTTTCTTTTTTGTTCGAAAACATCCGCGATGATCCATGACACTGTGCTCACCTAGGTATGAACCCCATAAAAACCAAGTTTCCTATATCAAACGGCCTTATATTTTTCGGTTCTCCGAGTTGTAATTTCCTTTCGAACAAAACCCGCTTGCCGAGACCCCACCCCAAAACATAAATTCTCCACCATTCCATTGTTGAGCTCTGATGCAATAATCAAACGAAATGTGAGAAGATATTATGTTCTAAGTGCGCTATAAAACAGCGTTTCCGGGAACGCACTGTTTCACAGCGTTGCAGTGCAATAAAAATAATCTCATGGAGTGACTACTGAATATATCATCTTCGTTCGGTGAGAGGAATCACTCAAACTTTGGTAAAAACACTGCAAAATCCTCGTCACATAGGTATATTAATCTCGACTGAATAAATAATAAAAGAAAATTATTTTCGATCACTGAAATTGACACTGAATTGTCTTGACCCATCTGTTAATGCTACCTGTGTTATTATACACATTTCTGATTATTAAAGCCATCTTCACTAAGTGGTCAAAATCAACTTCATCTATTATGGTCTCCTCACCCTTAGAAAAGCCCAATTTCACTAAAACCTCAAAAATACCTGATTTTGCACCAATTTTTCACCCATCGGGCTGCCGAGATAGGGGACAACTAGGGCCCAAATGAAGCCAGTGAGCGAAGGAACGATTTTTTTTAAAGACCGAAAATTAAGGTATTATACTGACGACACGGCGGACGGCGGATGGACATGGCATTGTTGGAATCTACATACCTTGAAACGTAAAAGAAAACATTGTGATGGGGTGTTCCAAAAAAATTTTCCGAGCCGAACACATTCAAAGAATAATAAACCAAAATAGAATTGACTGAAGGTAGATATATTTCTCAACATCATAAAGAAAATGGTACATGTGGAAAGCAAACAAGGGAACGTATCAAAAGTGAATCCTTTCTCAAAATATTTAGGTTATTGAAGCAAAGAATTGTCATGAAATTCCAATGTCCTAGTTGAACTATCGAACATTTCCGAGGTAGTTTCCAAAAACGTGAACTCTTCCTCCCCCAAACGTTTTTGTTGTTTCACTGTTTATTTAATTTATCCATTGTTCCCAAGACTACATTAAGGCTAACACTTCAACAGCGGTTTGCTAGATCAGCGTTTTTGGGCATAGGATTTAGGCATACACCGCTCTGCCAAATGATGAATACTCAACGACATTTTCAACATAAGAAATTTTCAACTCAACTGAAGAGTGAAAATCGGATTCAAGCCCACAAGGCTCCAAATCCCCTCAATGCACAGAGAGAGCATCCCCGGCGAATAGCAACGATCGAATAACACACCTCGCTGCCCGTGGAAGGGAAGAAAGTGCGTGTATGAAGAACATAAATAGCCGATCTCGAGACGGGCGAGAGACAGGGCTTATTGCACGAAACAATTTTGAGCCTCCCTTAGCTCCGTATGTTGATGTTCATAAATACTAATATCTACCCAATTTGTTCAACTGATCTATGATTTGACATGATAACAACAAAGTAGCTTCTTCTCATGGCGGTTTCCCAGTGAACGAGGTGGCATCATGCAAATTTTTGTTATCACGTGTTACTTTTTTGCACATTACCTGTCAAATTTTAGAACAAAGGATGTGGAGTGCTATTATAAAATTTCGTACCGCACTGTAACCCCTCAACATCACTTAACTGTTCCTTCAGCAGTGAAAATACTAAAATTTTCGTTCAAACATCCACAGACATGAAGAATCGAAACAATAATAATTTATTAGGTACAGGTAATAGCAATTCATTAGTTAGGTACAGGTTGAAGATTGATCGTGGAAGTTACTGTTTACGCTCTGATTGATCCACCTCTATAGTTTGTTACTTTACTTTTCCATCCCCTTTCCTCTTTCCGACCTTCATGTGACATGCTCTACATAGTTGATCAGCTGAAAGGCCACATAACTGAATCAGGGGCGAGCAAAGGCTGGAGCATTCCGCCCAGGGACAATAGCGTCGTGATTGGTGGCAACATAACGAGCCTTGTGGTCAGACCGACAAGTGCCTTGTTAGCCGCAAGGGTAATTCAGGACCCGGTAGGCTGGTGAATATGAAGAAGGGGGAATCTGAAGAGAAGGGATGAGAACTTGACGGGGAGAAACTCTAAAGCGAATGCAGTGCAGGAGAGTTTAGACGTCTCCGGATGGTGTAGGATTGAAACGATATCTTACTTGGGTAAAACCACCAGTTTTCGGCACCCTTAAGGAAGTTTTTGACAGTTTTTATCATACATCAAGCTAAATTTGAGCTGTTGGGCAACAACTCCACCGCTTTTACATTTGTTCATGTCTCTATTTCCGTAATACATGAAAAGCTGTTAGATCGAGTATTCGGCATGATTTTTCTAGTTTTCGGCACCCCTAAATATCAGTTTTGGGCAGTCTATGTCCAGTTTTCGGCACCTCAAGTACCTGTAATCGGCAGGAGTTGAAGGTAGGTGTTGTAACAACGGGTTTTTCATCCATTCATGTATGCAAAAGGTGGAAAATTATATATGCGCATGAGCAGGAGAGTTACCCGTGTCCAACGAGCGTCTTTTGTAGGTTCTACATCTTCCCAGAATCTTATTATTAACGAAAAACCGCCAATGGGTGCCGAAAACGGAGGGGGGGGGGGGGGGCAAATATGGGGGTTTTACCCTATGTAAAACGCAAAGAATGTGTGTGTGTGTTACGCAATCAGGGCCAACCGGCTGAACGGATATTGATAAGGGTTTTTTCTACTCGCTCGTGAAAAACCGGCGGATGTAATAGGCTGTGTGAAAATATTTGAAACTTGTCCTTCGTCTTGGACGAGGCTTCGTTTTAAGCAACACTGTAAGGAAGAGCCCACGATTACGAGTTCTGGAGTCGATGACAAAAAGAAGTTTACAACCAACGGCTGAACAGATTACGATACTGGTTTAGACAAATGCGCGAGTTCGGCCTACTACCTAACAATCATTTCACTTATTCTGATTTATTTTCAAACTAGCACTAAAAATGTACAAATTTCAACCATTCACAACTTACCGTTAGCCAAGCTTTGAAACTACACCCACCTACCTGAGGATTGACTATTTTCATTAAATACACGAAGAATTGAACTGTACTACGCAGATTATAGCTAACTTTACTGACGAAACGAATTAAACTTAATGACTGAAACGATAGCTAACCTTAATGAAGAATTAAACTTAATGATTGAAGCGATAGCTAACCTTAATGACAAATTAAACTTAATGACTGAAACAATAGCTAACCTTAATGACGAATTAAACTTAATGACAAATCAAACTTAATGAATGAAACGATAGCTAACCTTAATGACGAATTAAACTTAATGGCAAATCAAACTTAATGACTGAAACGACAGCTAACCTTAATGACAAATTGAACTTAATGACTGAAACGCTATTTAACCTTAATGACGAATTAAACTTAATGACTGAAACTATAGCTAACCTTAATGATGAATTTAACTTAATAACTAATGAAATTTAATGACGAATTAAACTTAATGACGATAGCTAACCTTAATGAAGAATTAAACTTAATGGTTTAATATTAGAATAAACCTAGAATACTGCTCAATCTTATCAACAAGAGATATTTCTGTGTTCAAAGAACTGTTTAAATTTATTAAGAGTTGTAATATAATTATTTAAATAACCTATTACCTCCCATTCTTGTGGCTGTATACAGCAATGTAATGGCAATTTAAATAATTTGAAAAAAAAAACTAATGGTTGAAACGACAGCTAACCTTAATGATGAATTAAACTTAATGACGATAGCTAACCTTAATGACGAATTAAACTTAATGACAAATCAAACTTAATGAATGAAACGATAGCTAACCTTAATGACGAATTAAACTTAATGAGTGATACGATAGCTAACCTTACCTAATGACTGAAATGAATTAAAAACTATAAGTTCACTCCGTGCACGGATATTATGGGACTCGATACTCGTCCGCAGAACAAAAGGAGGTAATAACTCTTTTTTTTTCTTTTTTTTACGCGAGGAAATCACGAGGAGACCTCTTGGGATTGATAGAAAGACCCGACCTGAGCAATTCCCAATCCAATCTAGCAGCACCATAACAGGGGCTCGGCCCCCTCTTTTCCAACTCGTCGTAACGCTAAGCCGTTTCGACTTTTCCTTAGACCTCGCCTAGGTTTGTATTTCCGCCTCAATACGCCATTTTCCGATAGACATCGTTCCTCTATGTACGGAAAATTCGGCAACAATTCGATAAGGCGATCAACGCATTATGGAACTATGGTTCGGTAATTCGTAACATAGACAGTTTTATCTGGTTGTATCATTGACAAAAACGAATGGTCTTTCGATTAAATGCCTGAAAGGATTGATAAAGTTTGTAGGGACGAGTATATCGGACTTCAACTATAGGTTGGCAAACCTTTATGGGGCATCCCTAGGATGGAACCTACTCATTTCGACATTGACCTTCATACCAAAAGCCGTATTTTCCTGTGTGAGTCGACTGTAGCACTGCTCTGGTCTGAAGTTCATCTATATTTAGATCAGGGCACGTCCATTTTGAGCGCCTGATTAAGTCGATGAAACATCGATTGTAAAAATTAGTACTAGGACACTTGTGTTTTATGATGGAAAAAAAATCCTTTCGACTTATTTAATATGAGCGTAATGACTAGATTTTGGATATTTTGCATATCAGGTTTTTTCCATAGAAAGTGTCATACTTATCCGAATTAAGGTATTTGGAGATGTTTTGGACCTTTAAAATTGAATTAAAAATAGCATATTCGAGCATATTTTGCTGTTTTTTGCATATTATATGCATCTGCATAATGTTTCAGAGCTTAGCATATAAATGGCATATTTCTAATAAATACCTGCGTACCTACACTGAAATTTCCGATCTCCAGTAATGTGAAAGGTCTTACACGTTTCTTTGTATTACTGCCCTTTCGATCTCTCTGGGTAGTTGACCGGGTTTTCCCCGACCGATTTTGGTGAGCTTCCTGGAACCATGTCATCTCTAGAGCCACTTTGGCAGGCTGTGGAAATCATCGAAGGGCTTCTCAAATTGAGTAAGAGTTGGCCATATCGGCGAAAAAGTGAGAGAGAAGCTGAATGCTGTACTAGCCCGCAATCCTGGATGGACCACAATTAAAACTGTCACAGCTATATTAAAGAAGGAAGATACACCTACTGGAATTGACCTCAACGGGCTCACTCCTGGAGAAATTGCCAAGTTAAAATTCCTTCCTGTTGTCGGCTGCGATGTTGAAAGATCCTTTTCCGCGCTGAAAATGACTATCAGACCGACGGAGGAATTTCACAGCCCAAAACCTCGAAAAAGTGTTGATAGTCCAGGGAAATTAATCAGTACCTACACTACACATTGAAATTTTAATCACTGTAAATTTTATTTAAGGTGAAATAGCCCGAAAAAAACTTGTAAGAATATTCAACAGATGGCAACACCGTCGAGGGCAAATTACTATTCGCGCTCAGTTAGTTAATAATTGACCGATTTTCAATCAGTAAACTGCATTGGATTCAGAATCTGCATAGAATTTCCGGAAATTGGTTCTGGTGTTCAAAATTTCAAAATTTGTACATCTGGCTAATTTTTTCGGAAATCCCAATTACCCAAATTCTAGAGGGGTGTGATTACTATGGTTTTTTAAATTTAAAATTGGACCACCAAAACCCCATCAATTCTTGTCCAGAAGGTGATTGGCGAGGGGGTTGGGGAGGAAGGTGGCTCTTGAATGGGAGTAGGCGGCTTCCAAGTCGGGCCGGAGGCCCCCGCGGCGCTCAGGTACCTGACTTGTAATTCTCTTCCAACAATCGTTTCTAACCAGCTAACCATAATTGTGTCTGCCAAAACAGTCAGTTTTCCATTTATCATTTTCAATAATGAACCTTTGTAATTGAGCATGAAAAATTCCCCCCTCCCACCACCAAATGTGATGGTTTCCGTTTCAAGGTATGTAGAATCCGAAAATAGAATAAGTAACGCTACAAAATTATTATACAACGGTTTATTATTTACCAGTATAGATGATCACTGTTTTCTGAACTCAATACCTACCTCTGTGCTTCCCACAAGAGAGCCCTAAGTCGAGTACTGGATCCAGCCGGGCCATCACATTTCATAAATATGCGGCGGAACGAAGAATTCTATAATTATTATTTGTATACATATATAATTTTTATTTTATAAATTATTTGTTGTTATTCGTGAAGCGTAGGTACCTAACGTTTGTTCACACTAAGAAACTACCTATAAAAAAATCCAAAACAACCATCATTCCTCAAACAAAGTATCACGATACAACCAACTCGATTTCACACAGCCATGCGTAATTATAATCAGGTGTTCCCTAACACTGATATGTGAGCCGGATTTATATCGTTTCATTCACGATCAGAAGTGGACTGAAAGTCAGGGAGTGTGGGCTTTTCGTTGCCCGAAAATTTGGATTTTTGGGTGGGTAACCGGATGGCTGGATTGAGGGTGAAAATTCAGTCAATGGAATGAAATGCCCTCAGTCAGCCAGCAAGTTGACGACAGCTGATGCTGCGTCCAAAAACAAATCATTCTTCATATCTCACAAAGATTTGAAATTGAAAAGAACCTATCCCTATTGCTTTCAAGTCCAAGGGCAACTGCATATTGCGGGAGCCACTAAATGTTATTTCGTAGTGTATACTACCTACAGGCAACGACTTGCACATCGCAGAAATTCCTGCCGAAGATGAGTTACGGAATCAAAAGATGGAGAAAAAACTTATTTAATTTTACCATCAAGCTCTGCTCTCTGAATAGGTAGAGTCAAGATTGACGAGAAGCAGCCAAATTCGGGAGCCAGAAATCTCTTTTGATGAGTTCTTATTAAGTACTCAATTAATATTGTTACCTTTGTTACTTATTTCCGAAGAACCAAAAAAGTTATAAATTAATAAATTGAAAATTGGAACAACTTCGTTGCTACGTTCGTACCCCTTCCTTAGCAAATCTCACGTTTGCTCTATCATACTTTTTCGATTTATTAGAACATTTTTTTTAGAATTTTCAAATTTGAGAATTTTAGGTCCGATCGTCCTGAAATAACGTCGATTAAAAAAAATTTAATGATTGCGCAGGCACTGCTGTAACGTCCTAATTATCAAGTACCTACCTGTTGTGTACAACAACACGCCAATAGATCGGTTTTTAAAGTAGGTAGGTGATCTGAAAATTATAGATGTTGAATGAACAGGAAAGAGGTGTATAATGTTTGTGCGTCATGTACACAGGTGTGCAACTCGTTGAAAAGATAGGGGTACAATAAGATTTGAAATGATCATTTCAGATAAATATAACGACGCTATTAATTTATAAGTGAACTTGGGTCAACTCAGGTTATATGATACCTACACGTGGGTATCGATTACTTTATAAATCAACTGAGAAAGCATAATAATACACCTTCCACAGATTTGGTCTTGATTCGACCGGTGTCCATTCTACGAAGGTGCGTAGGTAGGTACTTGGTTGCTTCAGAGAATATACGGATTTGGAGGTGAAAACAAAGGTACCTAGTACTCGTCCCTAATGCATTATACCCTACCAACCAACCATTACTTGGGAGGAATTCAGGTATTTGGATAATTTAATTTATTTTTCATTTTTAGTAGGCTATTTGCAGTTTCAGGCGTCTGAAGTCACTAACTTTGGTCTAGGATATCGTTCAATCGATCGTCAAATTTTGACTTATGATTGGATTCAAATGCGATGAGTTGTATTGGGAGGTGGGCAGAGGTGCTTAGTTTAATTTTGGTGTACCTACTTAGGTAAGATCCTGTACACTAAAAAAAAAAATAAATTAGATTTATTAAAATAGGTAATAATAATGTTAAAAAGTAAAAATAAATTATAAAATAACTCAAGATCCTTGTTTAATTTATTTTTTTATTTGTTACTTTTTATATTATCAATTTTGTTGACCAGTTGTAGTGACTATGAATTTCACGACTCATCCATGACTGATGCATAAAAAATAGCTCACATTTTCGTGGTAGTTTGGCACTTGGTCATGGATGGGCCCAAAGAGTTCCATAGCAAACCTCGAACAGGGAGGAAGAAATCTAAAACTCTTGAATGGTGGGGCAAAACCTGTTCTCGGAAATGACAGGCATCCAAGCTACTCATGTGGCAAAGCCCCTCCGAAGGGGCCTGGGAAGCCGCCTACGCCCATTCAAGAGCCACCTTCCTCCCCAAACCCCTCGCCAATCACCTTCTGAACAAGAATTGATGGGGTTTTAGTGGTCCAATTTTAAATTTTAAAAAACCATAGTAATCAGGACACTGCCTTCTAGAATTTGGGTAATTGGGATTTCCGAAAAAAATAGCCAAATTCGAACACCAGTGACCCAGATGTACAAGTTTTGAAATTTTGAACACCAGAACGAATGCAGTTTACTGATTGAAAATCGGCCAATTATTAACGAACTGAGAGCGAATAGTAATTTAGCTCATTTTGTGCTGCCACGTGGTGGCGGCTTTTGGAACTAGTCGTCGGGCTATTTCCCCTTAATATTTTAATCACTGTAAATTTTATTTAATATTGTACAGTTTTATTTGCTGTCATTTTATAAAATATAGATGAATGATTAAGAGTTTGGGGTTACATTGCTCATTCCCGTGTTAGACTTCTCAATAAAAACTTGAAAACCGAGAAAATTGGACCAAAATTTATACTTGCATATTATTTTGAATTTTTTTGCATGTTTTGGCATATTTTGCTAACTTTTGTTGCATATTTCAGCTATTTTTTTTGCATATCGATCCGAACTCTAGTAGGTAATGACAATAATTCACACAGTGAATCGCAATATTGGAACTCACCCCGGGCCCAGTGCTGCCAACCCAGGCACGAGATTGCCCCGTTCATTCCTATATTTTCTCGCTCTCAAGTTCAGTTCAAATTGCACACCCTATCAGCTCGATAATCCTAGAACAATGTCCCGATCGATTGAATAATGATCCTTAGATAATGGTGCTACTGAGCTACTGAGCATGGATCAAGATTTCCGTTCATGACCGAATCATGGCCTCATTTGACGGTACCGTTATACGGTGGTCAAACAGGGACGATTTTTGCAAGTTCACTCGTAAGTGGTATTTTTTGAAATTTGTAATTCGACCGACACTCTCATACCTGTATGAGGTACCTACCGTAATTCCCAGAGAGACGTAACGATCTGAATCTCGCTACAAACAAATCCTCCTGGTACAAGTGGATACCTACTCAACTCGTAACAAGAGAATCCTCTCAATAAACTTCCGCACTCGGTACATTTGGCTTCACGCCACTCCATCCACTCGGTCGTCATCTCAACCATGCCGTCAATAAGCATCCCCGCGTGAGTGGGGGGCCAAGGTATGTTTGCTTTGGTGTACAGTGACCGCACCAGTTTACCTTTTACCTCGCATTAGCTTTGTCAAATATTAATCAGCCTCTGTTGGCTCACCCATTACCAGAGAGCGAGAACAAACAGACATCAGTGTCCTCTCTCCTTTTTCCGCCTACTGCCAATAAGAACCACCCGCTCTCAGCCTTTTTCTTTCATCAGCCACCCGAGGTTCTCGAAGGCGCGTGAGACCGGAATAAACCTTCATATAACTTGAAACATTCACAATCCGCAAAACACGCGGACACACATCTTCGAACGTGCATGCAACTATCGCTGATTTTTGACACCAAGTTAATGATTCGGATTGACTCAGAGTTCGCTCAGGAAAATTCTCCAGACTAGCGAAAAGTTCCAATCACGCAGCATGACCATATGAGGGAACTATGTCAACGTATATCAACCTACACTACATTTCATCCTACAACTTTCTCGAAAATTTGCCAAGGCTTTCACTCATAAAAATCCCTATTTGTGCAATATGAATCCTCAGCTATGCATATTGTTATTTTAGTAATTGCTGTGAGAAAGATGGATATTTTGGGGTAGGTATTTGCATTTGGGGCAGGTATTATACTTTTGTAACTTGAACAAAATAACATTCATGCATAACCAAAAACGCCGCAAATTATTACACAACGGTTTATTATTTACCTGTATAGATTCCCCTTCTGCGTAGATCACTGTTTTCTGTGGTCGGTACTCTCGGAGCTCCCTCCAGGAAAGCCCTAAATGGAGTAAAGGAGCCGGCCCGGGAAGTTTCATACAAACGCGCGGGATTCAATAATTAAATCATTAATTATTTGTAGTTCTTCATGGAGCATACGACAAATAATAAACCGTTGTGTGATAATTTACCTGTATAGGTGCCCCTTCTACGTAGATAGCATCATAATCCGTTGTGTAAAAATTTACCGTTGCGTGATAATTTACCCAATAATACTTCAACGCTTGTTCAAGTTGCAAAAGTACCTATCAACAAAATCCAAAACATCCACCATTTAAATTTATTATTTTCAATAATAAACCATTGGAATCGAGCATGAAAAAAAAAAATAAAATAAAATAAATGAATAAATTTAAAAAAAATCTAAACCCCCCCACCAAGTTTTGATGGTTTAACGTTTCAAGGTATGTAGAATCAAAAACTGCAATAAAAATATTTCTCTCTGTCCGCCGTACGCCTTACTGGCCACTTTTCTTAGTTGCCATGAAAGAACAAAATTGATGAATTTCGGGTTATAGGTTCCGTCCGGTGTCTTTGGTCCTCGAAGCTCGGCGTTACTGTCAGTCACCTCTAAGGGGTTCAAAATAGGGGTTGAAATTTTCAGAACGCCGTATCTCGAAAACTTTCGATTGAAGGGTATGGTTTTTTTACGTTAGATATTAAATTTGTCTCGAGCTAAACAATTTTTTGAGACCACCCCGAGCACTGTACGTCCAGCCGTTGGTTTGCACCAAAAGCTTCGTCAACACGATCGTGAACCAAACGGTATAAATCCGGCTCGGATATCATCACTAGGGAGCACCTGATTATGATGGATGGCTGTATTAAGTCGAGTTGGCTGTTCTGCGATATTATTTCTAAGTGATGGACTATTGGATTTTGTTGGTAGGTACTTCCGAAACTTGAACAAACTTTGAAGTATTAGTGATGGGTAAATTATTACACAATGTTAAATTATTACACAACAACAAGTTATTACACATTGGCAAATTATTACACAACGGCAAATTAGTACACATCGGTAAATTATTACACAATGGTTCATCTACCAAGAAGGGGCTGGGTTTTGTTGATCGGTACTTTTGCAGCTTGACCAACCGTTGAAGTATTAGTGATGGGAAAGTTACTACACAACGGTTCTTTATGCTTGACCACGAGGGTAGGTACTGACCACAGAAAACAGTGATCTACGTAGGAGGGGCATCAATTTCACTCCACATCAACAATTTTCCTTCAGAACTTCATTATTTGCGTTTCTCATTGCCATTTTAGTTACTGTTTGTCATCGGCAGAATTATTTTAGCAACATTTAACTCGTGATTTAGGTATTTAGGGTCTGCGATCTACATAATATGTATAGACTAGTACATATTATACAGACGGGTTATCTACATAGACAGCTGTATCTGTAACACAAGGCTAATCTGTACAAAATAATAGACCGTAGTGCAGGGATTTGCAGCGCTTCTCAAATGGAATAATATCACATAACAACCAAATCGACTTCATATAGCCATCCTTGATTATAATCTGGTTGATGAAGCCTGTCGGTGCAAATTTCGGGGCCTTACTGTGAACGAACGGCTGGACGTAAAATGCTCCGGGTGGTCTAAAAAACCTCTCAAGTTCAAGAACTATTTAAAACAGTAAAAAAATGCGAGGTAACGGCGTCCCGGAGACTTCAAACCCTATTTTTCACTCCTTAGAGATGACTGACATTAACCCCGAGCTTCGCGGACCAACTAGATCCAAAATGGGACCTACAAACCAAATTTCATAAATTTCGGTTCATGGTAACTAAGGAAAGTGCGGAAGTACGGCGTACGGACAGACATTTTGTTGTTGCATCTTCGAATTCTACATAACTTGAAACGGAAACCATCAAATTTTGAGGCGGGGTTAATTTTTTTCCTTTTCATGCTCGATTCCAAAGGTTCATTACTGAAAATAATAAACCAAAATAATAATAATTACACTTGAATCCACCGATTATTTTGAAACTATTGAATTGCGTGACAGGCTCCAGTTCTTCATTTAAGGCTTTCCCGGGGAAAGGCCGAGGGTAGGTACTGACCACAGAAAACAGTGATCCACGCCGAAGGGGCATCCATACAGGTAAAAAATAAGCTGTTGTCTAATAATCTGCCACGTTGTTGTCTAATACAAACACGAGTGAAAAACGTCTGCCAATTCGAGTAGGCACAGCTTCCCCACTTGAATCACATGAACCTATAGAATAGTTGGGTAGGTTCATTTTGATATGGGACCATCTGCGATCCAACCCACGTGTACCCTCAAAATGTCAGCTCTCTACGACTATTTTTCGCGTATTCAGAAGCGTTACAAGAAAACTGTCAACATTTCATGTTCGCGCATGCGCAGACGAAAGTTACAGTACGAATCCAATGAAACACATACGGAACTATCAAAGTGTTATCCCTGGTCGACCCTCCAAGTTTGAACTCATTTCAACGATATTTAAGGTAGTTATAGGCGTTTCAATTATTTCATGTTTGCGCATGCGCAGACGACAGACAGACACGGAACTAAAAATGTTCCTGGATGTTTAAAACGCAAAATGGTAGTGGAAATTCTCATTTTGGAGGACATAAACTATTCCCAGTGGGGGCGACCAATCCCGCCCCGGCACTAGTGTGCGCTTACGCTTTGTTCAAAAATTCACCAGCTGCAAGTGCGCATCATACAGAATCACGTAGGATCTTGATTACCGCCTCCGATTTTAACCGTCGTTCCTGCCACAATCACTGATGCACAGAACATAATGCAAGGAATGAAGAAGTCCGCCTCAACCTAAAGCTCCACGCTGTTCTCTACAGAGTCAAACTGAGTTCAGGATGAGAAACGAGCAGTTCGAAATGGGAAGGACGGGAGAGATAAGGAGCGGAGAAGCGATGAGCGATGTGAGTGAGGAGTGGAGGGGTGATATGCCAGGGAACCAGTAATTATTTCTGAGGCATCCCAACTTTATGATGTTAGTGCAGTGCTACTTCCTCCTACTCCACAGTATAATATTGCTGACAGCGCCTGGAGTTTAACTTATATCCACCGAACGCTTCGCAAAGTTAGATTGCTGAAGCTTGAGCCTTACCCGAAGAACAACCAACAGTATTTCCCAAAACTGAAAGACTGTTCGATATTATGAGAATGAGAAAAACTGAAGTGTGAAGTGTGTGGTACAATTTATTAGCTGCTGACGAGTGGGTTATAATCGACGCTATAAATATAAGGAAAGCTTTCTAGATTTACAGAACACTTCCAAAAACTTTTTCTAGAGTTGTGGCGTAGTGGAGCTGAGTGGTAAGTTCTATTTTACGGCTCTTAGTTCCTTGTATTTTGCCCAGAATACCTACTCACACGTAAAAAACCCTGCAAAGTCCTTGCCACGTGAATTTATTATTCTACTGGACATAGGTACGCACAGAAATGTTGGATGTTCATTTATTGTACCTCCACGTGCAATAATTGACATACCTATTATGGATGGTTTCCACCAATTTTGGATCCCATAAACACGAATTAGGCATTTAATTGTCTTGATTCACCTGCTGACACTACTCCTGGTGTTATCATTCAAATGTATGACGATTTTAGAACAATTTCCCAGGTTTTTGACCCATAAAAAGTGAAGTTCGTCGGGAGCTGAACCTTCGCACAGTTTGGGTCCCCATTTGGGAACACATTTGGGTCCTAGTTTTGCTCCGGAGCTCGGCAGTCCGATAGGAATATACCCAGGGGTGTTGTGGGAGAAAAGTAGTTGTAAAAATAGGGGTTTTTGAGGTTTTAATGAATATGAACTAGTGATGTATCGTTTTCCATATTTTTTAAGGTGAGAAGACAGAACATAGAGTCGATTTTCACCAAACGATGGTTCAGTTCCCAAAATTGATTTTTTATGAGTCAAAAACCTGGGAATTTGTCTGAAATTACCATAAACTTTTAAAATAACACTAGAACTAGTTTCAACAGGTGAACCAAGACAAATAAATGGTACTATAAATGATTAAAGTAATTCGTGTTTTGGGGGGCCAAAATTGGTGGTAACCATAAATAATAACTATTTAAATTATTGCACATGGAAGAAACAATATATCAACAGCCACAATTTCTGTAGGTTTGTCCACCAGAATAATAAACCCATGTGACAAGGACTCTGCAGCGTTTTTCAAATGGAATAATATCACAGAACAACAAGCTCGACATCATACAGCCAAATTTTGAGGGGGTGCTGTAAAAATTGTTTGCTGTGCAAATACATAGGTGTATGATTCGGAGAATAATAAACCAAAACTCAAAGTTAAATCAAACTCTAAGTTAAACCAAAATCCATTTACTTAGTGAGTTGGTACGCTCCGTCTTCAAGGCATTCCCCGAGTTGGGCAGATCGATTTGATGATTTTTTATAGACTTCCTGCTTGTTCTCACGAATTATTTCCTCAAAATCAGTACATGTTCAATCAGTCAATCAATATTGCCATCTCCACAGAAATGACATTGACTGTCTGATAGCAACTGTAACCACATCTTAGTTACCTACCTTTTGAACAATCCGAACAACCTGAAATGTAAACGGTAACGCAGATTACCTACATTTCGATAACTCAACTCTAAGAATCAGCTGAACCGACTAGTAATGGTAACGAATTCTCGAAGAAGAAGGCGTAGGATGAATTGGAGGGGAAGGGAAGAGAGTTGGATAACAGGAAAAGGGTTCACTCCAAGTTTAGTTGTAAAGATACGGACCCAGACTTCTTTGGTGCTTTGCGGAAAAAGGAAAACCCTTGGTCTTAAAGCACAAAATCCTATCGTTTGAGATGAGATTGAAAAGGAGAGTGAGAGAGAATTTCAAAATGCAAACACCCACCTGAGAGGTCGAAGCCTCGAAGGGAGTGATAGCATTCGCTGAAGGAAACTCCCATTTTTTGAGTGGAGGCCCCGAACAAAACTACACCCCCTCCTGTCACAACCCTTTTCTGGAGCTCTTTGGTTAATATTTACGGACTGGGCAGGGTAATGGAGTTAAGTTTTTCCCAGAGAATACTCTCGCTCTCATCCGAACAAGACCCTCCACCTACCCGATCCAACGCTTTTTCCGCTCCCGACTTTTCCACCTCATACCAACGAAAAGAATTCTTTATTGTCCCCATCGTGCATCAACAGTTTTCCATTAAATTTGTTTTATAAGGACCCATTTTCCAGAGTCATCCTTTAGCATAAACTGCTCGGGCGGGGAAATAAAGACATATTTACGACCTCCTGTTGTCCTCTCTTCCGTAGTGTAACTGTACTTTTAGCTCGGCTACCAGTAAGGACTGTTACGAGGAACGTTCTGGATTCTCTGTATAAATAAAACACAGAAGCTATTTAACAGAAATAATAGAACATTATTTTGCGCAAAGATCATATTATATCCTTTCACAATGAGGTGTCTCAATCCTCAATTCCATACTTCAACGAAGATGTGTCCATTCCTTAGGAAATCTCGACGGTACCTATGTGAGCGCCGCGTTTGCCCGATAGGTTTAGATAGAAATAGGCCCCAAAAACAGCTGTCAGTTTGCTCACTACAATCGAATCATAATAGAAAGCGAGGCGACGATTTCAGAGCATCATATATTATATAGGTATAATAATTGAAAGCAACACTGTGATTCTGCGAGTAAAACGAGTGAAAAAACACTGCAAAGTCCTTGTCACATGGGTTTATTATTCTACTGCACATACGTACAGAAATTCTGGCTGTTCAGTTATTGTTTCTTTCATGTGCAATTATTGAAATGGCTATTTTTAATGGTTTCCACCAATTCTGGCCCCCCAAAACACGAATTAGGCTCAGCTTTTTTTTTAAACAGATCATTTTCGATTATTGATAGTACCATTTAATGGTCTTGATTCACCTCAACCTTTCATTCTTGTGTTATTATACAAATGTGTGGTAATTTCAGACAATTTCCCATGTTTTTTACTAATAAAAAATGAATTTCGGGAGCGTAACCTTTGTTACAACCTCAAATCTTCAGTCTTCGGTCAAAATCAACCTAATATTCGGTATTCCCGCCCTAAAAAAACATGGAAAGCGATACCTCACAAGCTCATGTTCACTAAAACCTCAAAAACCCCTATTTTTACACCCATTTATCTCCCATATCACCCCTGAGTGTATGCCGATCGGGCTGCCGTGTTTCGGAGCCCAACTAGGAGCCAAATGTGTTCCCAAATAGGGACACAAACTTTGTGCGGAAGTACGACGATTTTAGACGAAATTTCAACGTAAATTTAAGGCTGAAACTTTGTTACAACCTAAATTTTCCATTCTTTGGTCAAAATCGACTTCATATTCGGTCTTCTCGCCCCAAAAACATGGAAAACAATACCTCAAAAGCTCATGTTACTAACATGTTACTAATACAGAAAAGTACCTATTTTTATACCCATTTTCACTCATAACACCCCCTGGGTATATTCCGATCTGGCTGCTTAGTTTCGGGACACAACTAGGGCCCAAATGGAGCATGTATCCGAAAGAACGAATTTTCAAGGCCGAAAATGAAGCCGGTATGCATGATACGGCGTACGGACGTTGCATTTTTGGAATCTACGCACCTTGAAACGTAAAAGAAACATTTTTGAGGGGGTGTTATAAAATTTTTTTGCTGAGCTATTACATAGGTGTATTATTCACTGAATAATACACCAAAACTGTGCGCCCTATGTACTCTTTCACTCCAATTACGAAACATCGGAAGGAATAACGACAGAGAATCAAGAATGGATTCACCAAGAACGACCCTCATTAAAGTCATACCTACATAATTCCATACCACAGGTTCACCGTTGAAAATCGCAACACACACAAATCTACTGGAACATTACCTATCAAGTAGTGGAATGCAGCAGAGTAGGTAGATTATGTATCCGTTATTCAGATCCACTACTGGCGATAGCTTGAAATGGTTCAAGAGCTAATTTCAAACCGCAGGGAAGGAGATATTGATAGAAATCTAGCGTTATAGGTTCAAAAGGAAAGCAGTTCGGGGGAAAAATTGAACGAGGATAGCAGCAAACATTGTTCCCCCCAGGCCTCAACTGGTTCTTACGACACATATCTCAAGTATGATATACTGTACAGTAATACATACCTATAAATCTAAATGAAAAAATGAAATCGCCCAAAAACTACTTGATAACAAAACATAAAACTGTAATTTCGTCGTGGATGGTGCAAAATGGCATGGACAGTATTGATAACTTGAGAAATAGTGTAAACTTAGTTTAAGAAAATGTGTTATAGGTAAGTTATGTCTGTATAACGTATGAACAATCATTATACCAAGAGAACATAAAGGAATTTAGCGATTCGAAGCTCGCCGCCTAATGCCGAGCAGAATGCGATAGGAACGAGGAGACTCTACTTCTCCTATGTTGTATCATGGCCGGCGATGGTGGTATTCACCTGCTTTTGTACATGTGAATATTCTGAATAGAAATATTCTACATTCTATAATACAGAATATAAATATATTATATTAAATATTCTATTCCGTGTGACGGTGTATGTAAATCCCAATCAATTTTATAGTAAGAAGGTTACGCTGGTGTACAATATTATTTTGCGCGATCCTGGCTTCCCAGCGGCGGGCTCCCTGCGACAGTGGATTCGTGGAGAAACAAAAATAAAACACAACAGTTGTGGAACAGTTTTCGTTGTGGAAATTATTATTGTAAATAAGTGGTTGCTTGTAGTATCCCTGGAATCTGCATCAGCATGAGTTGATGAAGGTTAGTACAGTGGCTGCAGTGTTGTTGCAGCTTGTTTACATATCAAGTTTGGCCTTTTTATTTAGTTTTTCTTTGTTTTAATCTAAAATTTTGTGATGATCTCACAGACGTCCCTAGAGGTCCGTGCATACAGCCGCTCTGTTTGGGGAGAATACAGATGACTGGTTGTAGCTGTGTGTAAGGTAGGTGGTACCAGTAGTAGTGCTTTAAGATGGAAATTGAGGCAGATAATTGTTGAGGGTTGGGGTTGTTTGTGAATGATTTTTGGTTGTTTTTTCTCACCCCTTTAAATCTCGCTGTCTGTGCCTGCAGATAAGACTGAGGAAGACTCTTTGTCGAAACCGGTATCTACCAATATATGCAACCCGCTCGACGCTGTTGGTTTTATTTTTGTTTCTCCACGAATCCACTGTCGCAGGGAGCCCGCCGCTGGGAAGCCAGGATCGCGCAACAATCAATTTTATACTGAATCCAGGCTCATTCCCGATATTTTCAACACACAGCTAATCGACAGAGGTCCGTTCGCGAAAGCGAATAGTCAACTGCTGTTAGGACTGCGTAATGATCAATCCATTATCTCTCCAGGGGCAGCTGTCACACTGCCTCGCTACCTCTCTGAGTGAAGAGGGAGAAACTACGCCGTATGAGCGGCTAGTTATACCTTCTCATCCATTACACTCTGTTGTACGTGTACACTATTCACTGTTGCACGAAATCCAATGGTTTTGTGTTTCAATCGCGTCAGAAGGGGAGCACAGATCAACAGCTAAACATGATCATTCACAGCAGCATCCAGCAGGCTTCCACTGGAACGCAGCCTGAGATTACTGGATCTTTCAGAAATGTGGGTAACAAATCTGGACGCAAGGAATCGCGCAGGACGCAGGTTCAGATCAACACTTTGTTTCATGACAGTTCAATCCTTTATTCGCAATGTCATACAAAACTAATACATGACCGAATACCCAAAAGAAGGTAACAACTGGTGTTATTTGCAATAACACTTTCATCAAACCTCAACTGGTTATTTTCACCTCAACTGTTGTTGTTCGACAGTATGCGTGTCACATCTTGTAGAAGTTCTATCTCGAAGTCTGTCTCTTCCTCTTGCCGTCGGGAAAAAGTTTCTGCGGGAAGATATAAAGAAAAATGTTTGAAACCCGTCCCCGAAGGGAGAGATAGGGAAGGCTAAAAGATAAATGTATTAGTTGGCCGGAGATTGATATATATATCACAAAGTTGTTTATAGGAGAGTGGACAGTGGCCAGCCCCTCGTTGCCGTTACCGCTAACGTTTCCCACACGATACCACAGATGGGCTGAGGCTGGCGGGGCGCGGAGGCGAGAATGATGAATGGCCCCAACTTGAGGGAGGTTAAGTTCTTCAAAACTTTAAACGCTTGTTCCCGGGCCATCGCTTTTTCCAGCTTCCTCTCCACTTGCCTCGCAGTTTTCGAGTTAACTTTCTCGGTAGCGCTCTCCACTTCGAGTCTGTTAGCGGAATATTTTCTCGAGTCTCGGGCATAAACTTCAAGACGGAAAAAAAGTCTGCGAATTCGAGTAGGCAGTATAGCTTCCTCACTTGAATCACATGAACGTATAGGACCCACCTGCGATCCAACCCGCGGGTATCCTTAAAATTTAAGCTCTCTGCGACTATTTTTCGCGTAGTAAGGAGCGTTACAAGGAAATGTCAACATTTCTTGTTCGCGCATGCGCAGACGAAACTTACATTACGAAACCGATGAAATGCATTTGGAACTATGAAAGTATTATTCCTGATCGACCCTCCAAATCTGAACTCATTTCAACTATATTTAAGGTAGTTATGGGCGTTTTAATTGTTTCACGTTTGCGCATGCGCAGACGGAACGATGTCAATAATTTTGAAATGGGATCATCTGCGATCCAACTCGCGGGTTACCTCAAAATTTCAGCTCTGTACGACTATTTTTCGCGTAGTTAGGAGCGTTAGAAGGAAATGGGATCAACATTTCATGTTCCCGCCTCCGCAGACGAAAGTTACATTACGAATCCGATGAAATTCATTTGGAACTATGAAAGTATTATTGCTCATCGACCCATAAAGTTTGAACTCATTTCACCGATAATTTAGGGTAGTTATGGGCGTTTCAATCATTTCACGTTCGCGCATGCGCAGACGAAACGATTTCCATAATTTTAAAATGGGATCATCTGCAATCCAACCCGCGGACCCCCTCAAAATGTCAGCTCTCTACGACTATTTTTCGCGTAGTTAGGAGGGTTACAAGGAAATGGGATCAACATTTCATGTTCGCGCCTGCGCAGACGAAAGTTACATTACAAATCCGACGAAATTCATTTATGTATTTATTATTATTATTCGGGCAAAAATTGCCCAATTTACAAGGATTAATAACTAGCAACTAAAATCACGTGGTTCCGAATAATAGGTACACCTTATTTACAAAATAAAATAAAAGGTGTGTTCAAAATAATAATAATTTGGCATGTCTCTTGAAAGCACTTTCACTTGAACAGTGTAGGTCATTTGGAACTATGAAAGTATTATTGCTGATTGACCCTTTAACTTTGAACTCATTTCAACGATATTTAAGGTAGTTATGGGCGTTTCTATTATTTCACGCTTGCGCAGACGGAACGATTTCCATAATTTTGGAATGGGATCATCTGCGATCCAACCCGCGGATACTCTCAAAATGTCAGCTCTCTACGACTGTTTTTCGCGTAGGTAGAAGCGTTAAAAGGAAATGGTCAATATTTCATGTTCGCTCATGCGCAGACGAAAGTTACATTACGAATCCGATGAAATTCATTTCGAACTATGAAAGTGTTATTCCTGATCGACCCTCCAAGTTTGAACTCATTTCAACGATATAGCTATGGGATTTTCAAGTATTTCACGTTTGCGCACGCGCAGACGAAAGTTACGTTACTTTTTCAACGATTTTTGTATGAGACTATCGGTGACCCATCTCGCACCTACCCTCATTTCAACCGACCATTATCTCGGGTAGTTATGGGCGTTACAAGGAATACCACAGACAGACAGACACGGAACCAAAAATGTTCCTCGATGTCTGAAACGCAAAAGAGTAGTGGAAATTTAAATTTTGGAGGAGATATTTTTTTTTACTCAATCACGAATCCAAGGCTTCCCTACCTTCGGTAGTGAGGAAGCAATAATCATCCGAATAACTTACTTTTCTGTGGCTAGTAGTATTGATAAATATTAGTAGTATCATCAATACTACTGTGGCTAGTAGTATTGATGATAGTTGATGATATTGAGTTGATGCTTGAGAATCACCATTTTACCGCGTTTATCATAGTAGTAGTACTGGAGCCGGCCCGGGAATTAAAGTTGCATTCAAATGAGCGAGATTCAATCATTAATCAATTATATGTAGTTATTCGTGAAGCAAAGGGTAAATAATAAACCATTGTGTAATAACTTACCTGTATAGATGCCCCTTCTGCGGTGTGTAATAATTTACCCAATAATACAACGTTTGTTGAAGTTGCAAAAGTACCTATCAACAAAATCCAAAAGATCCATCATTTTCCAAATGAAATAATATCACAAAACAACCAACTTGGCTTCAAACAGCCATCCTTGGTTACAATCAGGTGCTCTGTAGCGATGATATTTGGGCCGCATTCATACCGTTTCATTCACAATCATGTTGACGAAGCTTTTCGGTGCAAACGAATGGCTGGTCGTACAATGCTCAGGGTGGTCTCAAAAAGGTCTTTAGTTCAAGATCAATTTGAAAACGCAAAAAAATCCTTACCATTCTATTGAAAGTTTTCGAGCTACGGCGTTCTGAAAATTGCAACCAATATTTTCTCCCCTTAGAGATAGATGATTGACAGTAAAGCCGAGCTTCGAGGACCAAGTAGACCCCGAACGGAACCTATAACCCGAATTTCATCAAATTTTTCCATGTTAACTAAGAAAAGTGCTTAGTATGGAGTACGGCGGACAGACAGAATTTTTCTTTTTCCATTTTCGGTTTCAACGTACCTTAAAACGTGAACCATCAAATTTTGAGGGGTTAAAAAAATTTGTTCATTCTCGATTCCAAAGGTTCATTATAGTAAACCAAAATTCAATCTCCGCTTGCAATTCCCATCCCCACCACGGAGGCCCAACCCGACAATAAACCTTTCGAGCCGTTGGACGGGCAATCTATACAAAACAGAGGATGACTGGCATTGTTGTGGGGAAAAGCAGTGCTAAATGTCAGCCGCTGCTCGACAAAAGGTCGTGGAATGGAGCGGGGTAGGCTTCTGTTGATGAGAAGGAGGTTGTGAGAGGGGATTCCCGCTTGGCATTAAGGAACCACCCTTAATTCATATTTCCCTTGAAATGTCATCCCTTCCCAAAGCTCCAGAACCGACTATATTCCTCTATCTATTCGAAAATTCCTGCCCGACTTTCTCCAACCGCTATGTTGGTTTATCATTTTCAATAATGAACCCTTTGAATCTAGCAGGAAAACAAAATTTTAACCCCCCACCCCCCCTCACAATTTGAAGGTGTCCAATTCAAGGAATGTAGAATCGGAAAATGACCCTAACAAAACTTATGTCCGTCAGAATTAATGAAATTTGGTTCGTAGGTCCCATTCTGGGTCTAGTTGGTCCGCGAAGCTCGACGTTACTGTTATGTGTGAAAAATAGGGGTTGAAATCTTCAGAACGCCGAAGCTCAAAAACTTTCTTTAGAAGAGTATGGGTTTTTTTACGTTTTTAAATTGATCTTGAACTAAAGCTTTTGAGACCACCCGGAGCATTGTACGTCCAGCCATTCGTTGCACCGATAGCTTCGTCAATGTGATCGTGAACGAAACGGTATAAATCCGGTAGATATCATCGCTAGGGAAGAAAAGATATGCTTCATAAATAACAACAAATAATAATTTTTTGTTATTAAATAATACAATTATTAATAATTGTAATTATTAATAATTGAGTTACTGAGTCCCACTCATTTTTATGAAACTGTAATTCCCGGACTGGTTCAGTCGGTAGTCGATTTAGGGATTACCTGGGGGAAGCACGAGGGTATTTGCTACAGAAAACAGTGACCTACGCAGAAGGGGCATCTCTATTAACGTAAATAATAATAATTTAAATATAACATGAAAATAACGTAATTATATAAACCGCAATGTAATGTTGCAGCGTTTTTTTCTGACGCAGCCATTTGGTAATTATGGTGTTTTCTGACGCAGCCATTTCTATCAGTGGCACTGACAGGTACTAAACTACATCCTGTTAAACGCTAGCTGTTCATGAGTATTTGAACTTCGTCTATAATCGAAAAACGCTGCCATATTTTCCACTATGGTTTATTATTTCCAACCACGGAGAAAAAAAAGTTTCACCCTCCTTCCCCACGGCCAACTCCCCTCGAATTTGATGGTTTCCGTTTCACTGTACGTAGAATCCAAAAATGGAATAAACAATTTTTATCCGTCCGCCCGCCATACTTCGAACTTTTCTTAGTTAACATGAACCAAAATTGTCAGTAATCTTTAAGGGAAAATAGCCCGAAAAAAACTTGTAAGAATATTCAACAGATGGCAACACCGTCGAGGGCAAATTAATTAATATTCGCTCTCAGTTCGTTAATAATTGACCGATTTACAATCAGTAAACTGCATTGGATTCAGAATCAGCATAGAATTTCCGGAAACTGGTTCTGGTGTTCAAAATGTCAAAATTTGTACATCTGGGTCACTGGCTTTCGAATTTGGCTGATTTTTTCGGAAATCCCAATTTCCCGAATTCTAGAGGGTTGTGTGTCCTGATTACTATGGTTTTTTCAAATTTAAAATTGGACCACTAAAACCCCATCAATTCTTGTCCAGAAGGTGATGGGCGAGGGGGTTGGGGAGGAAGGCAGCTCTTGAATGGGGGTAGGCGGCTTCCCAGTCGGGCCCAGGCCCCCGCGGAGCTCAGGTACCTGACTTGTAATTCTCTTCCAACAATCGTTTCTACCCAGCTAACACCATAATTGTGTCTACCAAAACAGTCAGTTTTCCATTTATCATTTTCAATAATGAACCTTTGTAATTGAGCATGAAAAATTCCCCCCTCCCCCCACCAAATGTGATGGTTTCCGTTTCAAGGTATGTAGAATCCGAAAATAGAATAAGTAACGCTACAAAATTATTATACAACGGTTTATTATTTACCAGTGTAGATGATCACTGTTTTCTGAACTGAATACCCACCTTTGCTCTTCCTACAAGAGAGCCCTAAATCGAGTACTGGATCCAACTGGATCCAAATAATTTATTCTATAAATTATTTGCCGTTATTCGTGAAGCGTACCTAACGTTTGTTCAGATTAAAAGACTACCTATAAAAAATCAAAAACAACCATCATTCTTCAAACAAAGTATCACGATACAACCAACTCGATTTCATACCGCCATGCGTAATTATAATCAGGGGTTCCTAGCAGTGATATCTGGGCCGTATTTATACTGTTTCATTCACGATCAGAAGTGGACTGAAAGTCAGGGAGCGTGGGCTTTTCGTTGACCGAAAATTTGGATTTTTGGGTGCGTCACCCGATGGCTGGATTGAGGGTGAAAATTCAATAATTGAAATTAAGTGCCCTCAATCAGCCAGCAAGTTGACGACAGCTGATGCTGCGTCCAAAAACAAATCATTCTTCATGTCTCACAAAGATTTGAAATTGAAGAGAACCCATCCCTATTGCTTTCAAGTCCAAGGGCAACTGCATATTGCAGGAGCCACTAAATGTTATTTCGTAGTGTATACCTACAGACAAAGACTTGCACATCGAAGAAATTCCAGCCGAAGATGAGTTACGGAATTAAAAGATGGAGAAAAACCTGTTTCATTCTATACAATTTCTAACTTAGGAACTGTCTTAAAATTCCAAAATGTCGGTAATGCCTATCGAAAGGAATGACTTTTACTTATTTACTTTTACCATCACGCTCTGCCCTCTGAATAGGTTGAGTCAAGAATGAAGACAAGCAGCCAAATTCGGGAGCCAGAAGTCTCTTTTGATGAGTTCTTATTACTCGGTTGATATTGTTATTTTTGATATTTATTTCCGAAGAACCAAAAAAGTTATTAATTAATAAATTGAAATTTTAACAACTTCGTTGTTACGTTCATACCACTTCTTTAGCAAATCTCACGTTTGCTCTATCATACTTTTTCGATTTATTAGAACATTATGTATGAACAACCTACCAAATTATTCCAAGTGTGTTTAAGATTTGAAAATTTTAGGTGTGATCGTCCTGGAATAACGTCGATTTGAAAAAAATAAAAAATTAAAAATTAATGATTGCGCAGGCACTGCTGTAACGTCTTAATTACCAAGTACCTTCCCGTTGTGTACAACAACACGCCAATATTTCGGTTTTTAAAGTAGGTGGGTGGTCTGAAAATTATCAATGTTGAATGAACAGAACGTGGTGTATAAAGTTTGTGCGTCATGTACAGAGGCGTGCAACACGTTGAACAGATTGGGGTACAATAAGATTTGAAATGATGATTTCAAACGGCCAAATAACCAATTATTACTCAACAGGTCAAATAAATATAACAATGCTATTAATTTTTGAGTGAACTTTGGTCAGCTCAGGTTGTATGATACACGTGGGTATGGATTAGTTTATAAATCAACTGAGAAAGCATAATTATATACCTTCCACAGATTTGGTCTTGATTCGAGATAACCGTCGGTGTCCATTCTTCGAAAGCGCGTAGGTAGGTACCTTGGTTGCTTCAGAGAATATAATATACGGATTTGGAGGTTAAAACAGAGGTACCTAGTACTCGTCACTAATGAATTACGTCCAACTGGCGTTGAACTTTGAATTCAGGTAATTGGGTAATATAATTTATTTTTTATTTGTAGTAGGCTATTTGCAGTTTCAGGCGTCTGACCTCGAAGTCACTAATTTTTGTTTAGGAAATCGTATATTTAATCGATCGTCCAATTTGGTACTTATAATTGGATTCAAATGCGATCAGTTGGATTGGGAAGTGGGGAGAGGTGCTTAGTTTAATTTTGGTGTACCTACCTAGGTAAGATCCTATACACTAATCAAATAAAAATAAATTACATTTATTAAAATAGGTACTAATAATGTTGAAAAGTAAAAATAAATTATAATATAACTCAAGATCCTTGTTTCATTTATTTGATTATTTTTTATTTTTTATGTTATCATCCCTCCCATGTCTGATGCATAAAAAATAGCTCACACTCTCGTGTAGTTTGGCACTTGGTCATGGATGGGCCCAAACAGTTTCATAGCAAACCTCGAACAGGGAGGAAGAAATCTAAAATTCTTGAATGGTGGGGCAAAAACTGTTCTCGGAAATGGGAGGTATCCAAGCTGCTCGGGCGGCGAAACCCCTCCGAAGGGGCCTGGGAAGCCGCCTACTCCCATTCAAGAGCCGCCTTCCTCCCTAACCCCCTCGCCAATCACCGTCTGGACAAGAATTGATGGGGTTGTGGTCCAATTTTAAATTTGAAAAAACTGTCGTAATCAGCACAAAGCCCTCTAGAATTTGGGTAATGGGGATTTCCAAAAAAAGTAGCCAAATTCAAACGCCAGTGATCCAAACATACAAATTTTAGAATTTCGAACACCAGAACCAATTTCCGGAAATTCTATGCTGATTTTGAATCCAATGCAATTTACAGATTGAAAATCGTTCAATTAATAACGGAAGGAGAGCGAATATTAATTTAGCTCATTTTGGTGCTGCCACATGGTGGCGGCTCTTGGAACTAGTCGTCGGGCTATTTCCCCTTAAGGGGTGAAAAATAGGAGTCGATATTTCCAGAATGTCGTTATCTCAAATTTTTGTTTGTTTTTAAATTAATCCATGGTTTCTAGTGGTTGATAGTTTTACAACTGCAGAAGCATACAAACGCGTAGCCGTCTATAGAGGCAGTCAAGTAGTTTGACCATTTTCTAGTACCATTTATGTTATTTTTAAGCCTCAGAGGTTGTTTCAATTGCATTACAAGTTCCCCTATTCAGTCATGATGTTGTTCAGGGTAACACAAAATCAGCACTAGAAAAGCTAATTATTGTATTTGTATTCATAAGACTTGGATTTCAGTATTTTCTGTATGGTTATTGCACAAGACTGTAATCAATATGGGTCATTCTCCCAGAAACCTAGAATTTGAAGTTTTTGAATCTCAAAATTTCCAGGTGCAAATACGTGGCCTCAAAAAATTGGAAGCCGTTCTCTATTGAAATCGAACATACTGTGATACCCAGCAACTCAGAACACAACCTAATTAGCGATTTAAAAAATAATTAAGAAAATAGGCATGTGAGTGAATGAACAATGAAGTGAATGAATGAAAACTGTCAGGTGAGGGAATGAATTATGGGGAGGGAATTTCCGGGGGGGGGGCCCATGAGAAGAGGGTGTAAGTTGAAAACCATTCGTATCTATGAAAGCTATGGTGTAGAAGTAATTTAAAACGAATTTTTACTGCCATGTGTGTCATGACTTCCCAAACTATTCATCGTAGAGCAAAACGGAAAAAACACATTCAATTCAGTATTAAATCCTCTATTTTAAATCGCTAACAAAACACCACCCTTCTACTGAATGTTATCGAACATAAAAGTAGATAAACTATTGAATGCGGCCACATGTTCATTCCTACGCTTCAGTATTCGTTCACTCGCCACCAGCATGGTGAGTGAATGAAAGGTGAGTGAATGAAGAAAACATGATCAATTTTTGTTTCTCGGATTGGTGATGATTTTATCGAGAAAGAGAAGGGTAGCGTATTTAGAGTTTATCATGGCACACCCAGTCATGGTGCCAGAAAAAAATAATCTAAATTGCTTACCTTGTTGATGAGGGTGAGTGAATGAAGTTCAATTAAAACACGCGCACGCTCAGCTGAACACTTTTTCGCTCGGAGGTCTGTAGGTAACTGGCTGGCTTCTCCGATTGGAGCGAATGATCAGCTGATAGACACGCGTTCGGCCTACAATTCAGTTTCCCGCCAAAATAACGCGCTTCCCGCCATTAGCGGAGAAAATCTACCGAGGTGAGTGAATGAATCAAGAAGCTCGGACACAACCTTGAAAAATCACTGCTGTGATAGTAATTCAGTTAAAAATCTGAACCGGTCGACTTTAGGATCTAGAGGTATCAACGAATCATGTACAATTGTTTTTAACAGCCGAATCAATGTCTATTACCGACGTAGTGAGAGTTGAAGTAGGGAACTTCCAGTTTGGACAAGGTGAGTGAATGAAAAATTCACTATTCCAAGATTTTTTAAGAGTACCTAGAATTATTCTAATATTTCCACTAGATACTGATATTAAAGCACACACTATCTTGTTTTTTATGCATTTTTTTTTAGAACCATAAATGCAACACAAAAGGCACAAAGTCTTCTGGACAGCGATTTTAGGTTTCTGGGAGAATGACCCATATTATGTCACCAAGCCCACCCAAATTTGTTTCGCCATTTTCCGAGATGTCAGGAGAGAGTGTCCAAAACATCGGAGCTCAGAGACTGATCCTAAAATACGGGTTTATTTGCAGTTGCTGGAGAGACGGAACTATTTTATATAGGCCAACCGGACCACCGCCTGCATTACCAACCGGACCACTGCCTGCAATAAAACCGGACCACTGCCTGCAATAAAATACGGGTTTATTTGCAGTTGTCGAAGACACAGAAATATTTTATATAGGCCAACCGGACCACCGCCTGCATTACCAACCAGACCACTGCCTGCAATAAACGTGGACCACTTCCTACAATAAAATAGGGATTCATTTGCAGTTGTCGAAGAGACAGAAATATTTTATATAGGCCAACCGGACCACCGCCTGCATTACTAGCCGGACCACTGCCTGCAATAAAATACGGGTTTATTTGCAGTTGTCGAAGAGACAGAAATATTTTATATAGGCCAACCGGACCACCGCCTGCATTACCAACCAGACCGCTGCAATAAACGTGGACCACTTCCTGCAATAAAATAGGGATTTATTTGCAGTTGTCGAAGAGACAGAAATATTTGATATAGGCCAACCGGACCACTGCCTGCAATAAAATATGGGTTTATTTGCAGTTGTCGAAGAGACAGAAATATCTGATATAGGCCAACCGGACCACTGCCTGCATTACCAACCGGACCACAGCATGAATTACCAACAGGACCACTGTCTGCAATAAAATACGGATTTATTTGCAGTTGTCGAAGAGACAGAAATATTTTATATAGGCCAACCGGACCACCGCCTGCATTACCAACCGGACCACTGCCTGCAATAAGATACGGGTTTATTTGAAGTTGTCGAACTAACAGAAATATTTGATATATGCCAACCGGACCACCGCCTGCATTACTAGCCAGACCACTGCCTGCAATAAAATACGGGTTTATTTGTAGCTGTCGAAGAGATATTTTATATAGGCCAACCGGACCACTGCCTGCAATAAAATACGGGTTTATTTGTAGTTGTCGAAGAGAGAGAAATATTTTATACAGGCCAACCGGACCACTGCCTGCGTTACCAACCGGACCACTGCCTGCAATAAAATAAGGGTTTATTTGAAGTTGTCGAAGATATAGAAATATTTTATACAGGCCAACCGGACCACTGCCTGCAATAAAATACGGGTTTATTTGAAGTTGTCGAAGATACAGAAATATTTTATACAGGCCAACCGGACCACTGCCTGCATTACCAACCGGACCACTGCCTCCAATAAAATACGAGTTTATTTGTAGTTGTCGAAGAGACAGAAATATTTGATATAGGCCAACCGGACCACTGCCTGCATTACTAGCCGGAACACTGCCTGCAATAAAATACTGGTTTATTTGCAGTTGCCGACGAGACAGAAATATCTGATATAGGCCAACCGGACCGCTGCCTGCAATAAAATAGGGTTTATTTGTAGTTGTCGAAGAGACAGAAATATTTGATATAGGCCAACCGGACAACTGCCTGCATTACCAGCCAGACCACTGCCTGCAATAAAATACGGGTTTATTTGAAGTTGTCGAAGAGACAGAAATATTTTATACAGGCCAACCGGACCACTGCCTGCAATAAAGTACGGGTTTATTTGTAGTTGTCGAAGAGCCAGAAATATTTGATATAGGCCAACCGGACCACTGCCTGCATTACCAATCGGACCACTGCCTGCAATAAAATATGGGTTTATTGTAGTTGTAGAAGAGCCAGAAATATTTGATATAGGTCAACCAGACCACTGCCTGCATTACTAGCCGGACCACTGCCTGCAATAAAATACGGCTTTATTTGCAGTTGCCGAAGAGACAGAAATATTTTATATAGGCCAACCAGACCACTGTCTGCATTACCAACCGGACCACTGCTTGCTATAAAACCGGACCACTGCCTGCAATAAAGTGTACGGGTTTATTTGTAGCTGTCGAAGAGACAGAAATATTTGATATAGACCAACCGGAACACTGCCTGCATTATCAAACGGACCCTGTTTGCTATAAAACCGGACCATTGCCTGCAATAACATAGGGTTTATTTGAAGTTGTCAAAGATACAGAAACATTTCATACAGCGGACTACTGCCTGCATTACCATCCCGACCACTGCCTGCAATAAAACCGGACCACTGCCTGCTATAAAATATGGGTTTATTTGCAGTTGTCGAAGAGACAGAAATATTTGATATAGGCCAACTGGACCACTGCCTGCATTACCAACAAGGCCGACTGTGTAGCAAGATAACTCGTCACCTTTCGATCTCCTTGCTCCCAAAAGCACTTGGTGCAGAGCTGTTCGGGCCCCAATCCAGGATAATGGCCCCCAAGTTTAGGCCATTTGTGTAAGCTAATTGCGGCGACCCTCCAAAGTTCAAGTTTACCCTTCAACACTTCAACTCTTGTCAATGTCTGACTCTGGGCTATCGCTCATTATAATAACCAATTGAGTTCCTCCTACTTCCCTTGTTCATCGATTGTTCCATCTAAACTTTGAGCTCGGGGGTATACTTTTGGGATGAGTTAGAAGCGCAGAAGGAATTAGTCGTAAATGATTATAATTTGGCAACTTGATAAAAGACGGATAATACTGATATTGGAGGTTTCACTACGACAACCATAATTTGATCAATTAGCTCATTAATAACTAGTGCTGTGCTAAATACAATGGGCTCTAAAGCTGTAGGCATCGGAGAAAAGCAACGAAAAATATGCACTTGATAACGACAGTTTAACATATTTCTCATAGCGATTATGCATGCATGCTCATAGCATCGCTACCCTAGAACGTCGTAAATCTTCAATTCCGCTTTTAAGAAACCACCACCCCAGCCACTCCAATCTCAAGATTGGACACACATTTTCACCACCTCAATAGATTACTAATCACGAGGGACAGTAAGAAACATGAGGGCTACCACCTATCAGCTACGCGATTATTCTGATACTGAAATCTCGATCGTCGAATAAATGCTTAACGGAATTCCCCACCAGCAGGTATCTACGGTAGTAGAAGGGAATCTGGGGGTTTGAGCTGAGCCGATGGACTTTTGAACTTCGCTATACCTGGTTGGTGAAGTTCTGTAGCAGTGCGTGGGGTTTGTAACGGTGGGGCACCAGACCAGAACACAAAACCAACAGATTACTACAAACACCCCAAGGCAATAACACCCTTCCCTTATTTATTTACTGATATTACTGATATTCCCTTACTTACTGATAGCAGTGATATTCAGCAAAGCTTATCTATTTTAATCAACACTCTATCGTCGTACGACGTCGACAATTTCTACTGCAAATTAGCCACCAAATTCATGTGTTACAAAAATAGAGCAAACTAAAATACAAAAAAAAACAATGACCCGTTGGCCGGTACCTACTTGAATGGAGAAGATATTGACTAGAAGGTAGATAGTTATCTTCGTGTTGACGCCGATCAATCCACAATCGGCAAACAGGACAAAACGCACGTAAGTACCACTAATACAAATCCGTCATCGGAACCAGACAGAACACAAAACGCGCAAAATTTGATACAAAAAAAAAAATTGAAAAACGGACAGACAGAGAAAGCGAATGTGATTCAGTGGAGTGAAATTCTCAGCTTACCTAGTTGTCATCTGTAGATGTCGGACATGTGATTCAGAAACAACAAAAAACAAATCAGGAGAAGAAAAACCTCGTATCGAGATGAATCGAATCGATAGTGACATGAACGATTTTGGGGTTGAAATCAGATTATGGAGCCGGGGCCCAAAGTAGGCGTGGCAAACAACATTTTTACTCCACTGAGCATGCGCTGATGGGCCACTTTTCTCGGTTGCCATGGCGACACTAGGTCCCAGAACCTACCTTCCGGTTTCGATTTCTATTACAGGAAATCGATTACTGTCGCTTTATTCTGATAACATGCTTGGTCTATGGAGCTAACATTAAGGAACCACCATGGATACTGCTGCGCTCTACCAGAATACTGAATATCCATAGCCAGAGAACTTAGGCGTGTGGCTGTTCAACTTGTGAAAAATGCTAGGTAGGATGCCAACTGAACAATGTCTTTTCATCTAGTGTTTTTGGGTGCCGGGGCAGTGGCCCAAGTGACCTAATGGACGCAACGCCCATGGTGAAGTCTCATCTCGCACCTTTCGCATGCGTCGTTCTCAATCCGTTTCGGGAAGATCTTATTGGTTTTGCGTGCTTATATTCACCGATGCAGGTTCATTATTTAAGTATTAGTACACATCTTCTGTGCCCTCTAAGTGAGGATTTTATGATACTGTAGCAGGGATTAAGATGGGGTCAGAATTGGGGAACGGTTCCCTGAAACAGTTCGTTTGAAATTTGTTCAACTAGAGCAATTAATTTTAAGCCAGTTTTATACCTTATATAGTCACAGAACTTGAATCCTATAGGTCGAGAAAGTGAAAGGTATTACAGATTGAAACAGGTAATAGTGGAGGGAGAACTTGAATCCTATTGGCTCAGAGAAGTGAAAGGGACTGGGAGGATCAACAAATGCCAATCCTCCCAGTCCCTTTCACTTCTCTGAGCCAAAAGGATTCAAGTTCTCCCTCCTCTGTTACCTGTTTCAATCTGATTGGATAATACCTTTCACTTTCTCGACCTATAGGATTCAAGTTCTGTGACTATATAAGCTGTGCTTTTGCGATGTACCTTCAGTTCATGTTTGTTACTGATGATGATCTAACCGTCGAAATCGATTTAACTTTGTACTCATTGTTTTCGTGGAAATAGACGTTGTTATATTATAACTCCGTTTTTATTAAAATGGGTTTCCACAACTTCGTCGCGTGATTTAATTCGTATCAGTGCTGCAAGTAGAGCAGAAATCGCGAGGTGGTTCATCAAATTAAAAGTACGCATATGTATTGCAGAAAGGAACATTTGGTTCAATCAACAGTGTGTATCCAATCGTCTCTTTCCAAATTACGTTCATATACAGTGTAAGCATTCTTCAAATGCCGTGACCCGTATTATCAAGGAGGCTCAACTCAAGCTTGTTAAGAGTGAGCTTCACCATTGGTATAATGTTCGGGATTCAGCAAGAGAGAAGATGTATTTCATGTTTCAGGAACCCTCTACCTCATACTCCGCCACGGAATGGGAGCTTATTGAAAAACATGCCATTGACGTCGCCTGGAGGAAGGGATTGAAGAAGAAGGCTTGTTTACTTCGCAAGCTTGATGAACTCCGGAAGAAGCAGACGCCAACTCTCCTGATGGCCTCATCTCATTCAACCGCATTTTTTAAGAAGGTGGAGAACCTATCTGATGTCACCTTATCATCGGCTGAGGTATCCCTCCTGGAGGACTCAAGCACAACCCCATCGTCTCTCTCGGGGTACCATCATTGAGGAACATAGCTTTCTCCATTGAGGCTTCCGATGGACCACACGTGACGAAGGCCTTATGTGCTGAGGAAGTGAAGAAGATGCCGAAGATCCCACCTGGACCAGAAGAAAAAGTGGCAGCCGGTTTGAAGAAGAAGTTCATCGAAAAGAAGATTGTAGCTCTTAAAGCCGATAAAGGTAATACTACTGTTATTCTAACTAAGCAACATTACATTGACAAAACTCTAAAAATTTTAAATGACAATAATTGCACAGTTCTCCAATCAGATCCAACTGCTAACTATCAAAAATTAATTCGTAAAGTAGTAAACAGCTCAGAAAGTATTCTTAAATGTATATATAAACCATGCCTTGTAGAAATGAATCCACATGCTCCTAGGTTATCTTGTCTTCCAAAAATTCACAAAGTAGGCGCAACAATGAGACCGGTTGTGTCTTATATTGGTACCCCCGCTTACAAATTAGCCAAAAAACTAAATACTTTGTTTAGGAATAAGATCAATTTTCGGCCAAAAATACTGTTCTAAATTCATACGATTTGGTTTCTAGAATTAGCGTGATTCAAGTGCCTCCAAATGCCAAACTTGCTTCTATTGACGTGGTTAGTTTGTTCACCAATATTGATGTGGCTAGCTGCAAAGGTGTGGTTAACAGGCTTATCCATCAGTCCAATCTTGATGTTTTTGAAAAAGATGAACTGTGTAGTTTAATGTCTATTTGTATGGACCAGAACTATTTTCTATTTGAAGGCAAATATTATACTCAGCCTGGGGTAGCTATGGGTTCTCCTTTGTCTCCTTTGCTTGCGGATATAATTTACATGGATTATATTGAAAAACAAATTTTTGAAAAATATAAATCAAACCACCTCTTATATTGGTATAGGTACGTTGATGATATAATAATTTTATGGACAGGAACTGAAAGACTACTAAATTATTTTCATGAAAAAATCAATACATTAGATCCTTTTATTAAATTCACTCTTGAATTAGGAGGGAATAGGCTAAATTTTCTTGACTTGTCCATCTCATTGATTAACAAAAAGCATGAGTTCTCCATTTATAGAAAAGATACCTACAGTGATATCACTATTCATAGTTCATCAAATCACCCCTTAGTTCATAAACATGCTGCTTTCCATAGTATGATCAATAGAGCTTTGTCAATACCAATGAATGATCAAAATGTATCAAAAGAAAAATCAATTATTAAAAGTATAGCCGCAAGTAATGGATATGAGGGTGCTCTCATTGATTCTATATGGAATAAGGTTCTTAGGAAAAAGTGTAGGGACAGTATCAAATTTTGTTAAAGAAATTGTTTTGGAAGAGAAAAAGTGGATAAGTGTACCTTATTATGGAAAGATTTCTGACAAAATTGGAAAAATGTTATCATCTAGAGGTTTTAAAGTAGGGTTTAAAAATAATCTCAAAGCTTCGTTGGGTTCTGTTAAAGATAAGATTATGGTTCAGGATAAAAGGGTTTATAAGCTGAAATTTTCTTGTGGGCTTGAGTATTGTGGTCAAACTGGAAGGAAATTTAGGGAAAGAATAAAAGAGCATGAAAAGGATTTCAGGGATAGCAAAGGTCATTCTGCTTTCGCAAGTCACCTGAGTGAATCCAATCATGACTTTAGTTTTGATTTAACAAATAGACAGTATGTATAATTTCCTCATTTTTGCCCAAAGGGAGGTATGTTGGATGTACTTGAAAGGTTCGAAATTCTTAAGAGTGATAGGTCTGGTGAATGTCTGAATGAGGTGGTCCCTCAACATGTTTCACCGTTGATAGGTTCATTCCTGCAATAGCTTGGTCCCCCCCTTCACAATATTACCCTCACCGCTGTTTGAGCTCCCTTCCACTTTGCCTGCCTTGATTGGCATTTGTTGATCCTCCCAGTCCCTTTCACTTCTCTGAGCCAATAGGATTCAAGTTCTCCCTCCACTATTACCTGTTTCAATCTGATTGGATAATACCTTTCACTTATTCGACCTATAGGATTCAAGTTCTGTGACTATATAAGCTGTGCTTTTGCGATGTACCTTCAGTTCATGTTTGTTACTGATGATAACCTAACCGTCGAAATCGATTTAACTTTGTACTCATTGTTTTCGTGGAAATAGACTTTGTTATATTATAACTCCGTTTTTATTAAAATGGGTTTCCACAACTTCGTCGCGAGTGATTTAATTCGTACATACACACAGATACATACACGTTATACATGCTATGAACGTGACGAGAATCTGGTTTAACTTCTATTTGTTTCCCGATGTGATCCATGTTCAGAGTCATTGAGAAGCGAATCTGATAACTTCTGGTAACGGCGAATCTGGTAACTTGGCTACTGAAATAGTCGACCACCAACTTCACATTCCTCACATGTATGACCAAATTCATGGCGTAGACAAAACTATGATAGGAAGATATATAAATATATACTATTTGACTTATTTTATTGAAATTTTCAGGGGCTGTGCAGGCTTGCCAATAGATTGTTTAATTTCCAAAGGTCTAAAGGCCAACGTGAATTTCTAAAGATCCGATCTGCGTTCAAATCTGGAATTAGCTGAGAGCTGAACTCTCGAAAACTCCCTTCGAATTTCGTCGCAAAAATGAAATAATAGGTCATTACTATTATTTTTAAAGGAAAAAAATGATCTCCTTGGCAAACTCAATAGGATGGGTACCACCCACCATCACCGGAAGGGAAACGAAGATTTCTGTGGGGGAGCTCCCACACAATGAGGAATTTGTCGTGCAGGGGCTAAGAAAAGCCCGAAAGAGATATGTAGAGGTGGTGATTACTGTACCCCAATCTCGGGTGACTGGAAACAGTTCCAGTATGCCCCCCCCCCCCCCCTAAACGATAGGAGGGGTTTCTCAGAACACCTCGATAATTATAAGGGTGATTGTTATTAAAATTAAAATAACAATGACAAAATTGGAAGCGAGTCTAACTTAAATAGAGAAAGGGTGGGGGATAAGAATAGTAGGTAGCCGGGTAACACTTTTTGGTTTATTATTTTCAATAATGAACCACTGGAATCGAGAGCATGAAAAAAAAAAAATTTCTAACCCCCCCTCAAAATTAGATGGTTTACATTTCAAGGTATGTAGAATCCGAAAATGCAATAAAAATATTTCCGCCTTACTGGCCACTATTCTTAGTTATCATGAAACAAAATTGATGAAATTCGGGTTACAGGTTCTGTTCGGGGTCTAGTTGGTCCTCGAAGCTCGGCGTTACTGTCAGTCATCTCTAAGGGGTTCAAAATAGGGGTTGAAATTTTCAGAACGCCGTATCTTGAAAACTTCCGATAGAAGGGTATGGTTTTTATTAAGTACGTTATTAAATTTGTCTTGAGCTAAACAATTTTTTGAGACCACCCGGAGCATTGTACGACCAGCCGTTCGTGTGCACCAAAAACCTTCGTCAACACGATCGTGAATCAAACGGTATAAATCCGGCCGGGATATCATCACTAGGGAGCAACTGATTATAATCAAGGATGGCTGTATGAAGTCGAGTTGGTTGTTCTGTGATATTATTTCATTTCATAAGTGATGGACTATTGGATTTTGTTGGTAGGTACTTGTGAAACTGAAGTACGTATTATCGATGGGTAAATTATTACACAATGGTAAATTATTACACAACGGTAAATTATTACATAACGGTAAATTATTACACAACGACAAATTATTACACAACGGTTCATCTACCAAGAAGGGGCTGGATTTTGTTGATCGGTACTTTTGCAACTTCAACAACCGTTGAAGTATTATTGCTGGGCAAGTTATTACACAACGGTTCACTATAGGTATTGACCACAGTAAAAATCTACGCAGAAGGGGCATCTATTTCACTCCACATCAACAATTTTCCTTTAGAACTTCATTATTTGCGTTTCTTTTTGCCGTTTTAGTTACTGTTTGTCATCGGCTGTATTATTTTAGCAACATTTAACTCGTGATTTAGGTAAGTAACTAGTAACGAGTACGGGGTTAGGTGCTAACCTACGGAGGGTCTGCGATTATCTATACAGAGAGCTGTGATCTGTAACAAAATAATAAACCGTTGTGCAGGGATTTGCAGCGTTTTTTTCAATATACTCACCACATCTTCCTATAAGTAAAACTAACCACAATTTTAAACCCGTTATTTTTGTTGTTATGGCTGGATCGCTCATACTGACCTTCTACGGGAAAAGCCTCAACGAGCAGGCTTTAATCCTCAGCTTCCGCGAAAACGAGGACGATCCCACAAACCCGCGGACCCACAAGCTCACGGACCCACAAGCTCAACAACAGCAGTGAGAAATAAATAAAAAAAAATCAGTCATGCAGCATGACTTAATGAGCGAATTTTCAAAGAAATATTCGAATTAATGGCTATGGTTTTGAATAAAGGAAAACTTCGGTCTAAAATTTGGTTTTCTATGTATATTCTCTTCGTATTTATTTTAATTTGTACGTTTTGTCCATCCTGATTCTACCGTTTGTTTATTACGTAATTGTACTAAGTGCTTATTTATTTGATCGCTGTGGGTAAATTCAAGGAGTTGTACTAATCGTTTGCCTCCCCCTTTTTTGCTTCGAACTCTCGTCTTCAATTAATACTTCTCACATTTTTCAATCTGACCACTCTAAGGGGGTGGGGGTAAGAGTTTAAAGATTATCCTAGTTTTGGGTAATTTTTGCGCACTTTAAATGCTCTAATTTAAGAACGGATTTAGATATCTAAAATCCGATTTCACTATCGTGTTCAGCGTGCAAAAACCTTTAAAATGAGGGGTCACTTGTTAGAAAATAACATTTTGGGGATTTTTGGGTAATTTTTGCGCACTTTAAATGCTCTAATTTGAGAACGGATCAAGATATCTAAAATCCGATTCCACCATCGTGTTCAGCGTGCAAAAACCTTTAAAATGAGGGGTCACTTGTTGGAAAATAACATTTTGGGGATTTTTGGGTAATTTTTGCGCACTTTAAATGCTCTAATTTGAGAACGGATCAAGATATCTAAAATCCGATTCCACCATCGTGTTCAGCGTGCAAAAACCTTTAAAATGAGGGGTCACTTGTTAGAAAATAACATTTTGGGGATTTTTAGGTAATTTTTGCGCACTTTAAATGCTCTAATTTGAGAACGGATCAAGATATCTAAAATCCGATTCCACCATCGTGTTCAGCGTGCAAAAACCTTTAAAATGAGGGGTCACTTGTTGGAAAATAACATTTTGGGGATTTTTGGGTAATTTTTGCGCACTTTAAATGCGCCAAAACCCTCCTTAGAGTAGGCCAATTTCGCCCATCTTCGAACTTAGCCTTTCGATTGCCAAGATAGATTTTTTGTGCAAATTTGAGCTGTTTATCTCAATTCTATCGAGAGTTATCGTCTGGAGTGACACATATATAAATAAATATATATATATATATATACATATAAAAAAGTGTTAAATTTCAGGAATCGTTTTAGAATGGTCTGAAACGGATTTCTATGAAGAAAATTTCCAAAAATTTATATTATTTAAATTTCGAAGCCATTGCAATAGCTTCATTTTCTTTGAAAATTCGCTAAAAACTTGAAAATCTAGTTAAGTTACTCGAGACATAGCTGCCTAAGTTCTACATTTATTCACATGCCAACAGTCAACCTTGCTGGTGCTCAATTATCAACATTGTCTGATACAGGGTAAAAACTGAAGAATGAAAATTCGCAATCTGAATATTACGCCCACAAATTGAACATACTTCACGCAGTGCCATTGGAAAATTATTGTAAACGTAGACAGGTAGCTCCAATCGATATATATTTTTAAAAGGTAAACCGTTTCTGTCTACCAGAAAGCTTTTCACTCAGTTCTCCGTATAAATTGATGTCAGTTCTCAATGAGTATCTGACTGAGTGGAAAAACATAAAATAAATTCAAAATTTATGAACATAAAATAAATTCAAAATTTATGGTGGAGGGGGGAAGATGAAATAGTAGACGAAGATATAATGAATGCGGAAATTTTAAAACCAAACACGAGGAAGTATCGGAAGCAACTAACAGATGTAGACACGTATTTAATGCAGTGTTTTGAACAAATTACGATGGAAATTGTTTCAAAGTGAAAGGCGCATGCGCAGACGAAAGTTACGGTACGATTTAAATGAAATTCATGTGGAACTTTCTAAGTATTATTCCTGATATGCCATCCAAGTTTAACTCATTTTAACGATATTTGAGGTATTGATGGGAAATTGGACGAAGCACGTAATTTTAACCTATTACTAGCTATTGCGAAACATTTTTAGGAGGATGGTAGTGATGCGCACTTCTGCTCGAATATGGCCCAGAGAAACACGAACGGCTCAGTAGAGAAAGAAACTTGGATAGTTTGTATCTCGTGGAGGGAAATGTCTAGGACACTTCAACGTATAGCAGGTGCGGGTATCATTAATCTCAAGTAGAAAAGTGGGGTCATGGCCTCCTCTGGCGGAACCCATTCTACCCTCAGCATTTGCGACCCAGCAAACACCTTCAGCACCCCGGCAACCGAGGAAAGGTAAGCTTGGCAACTAAAAGCGCATACTCCCCTCGGGCATTTGGTAGGCAAATTCGACTCAAGACAGGTCTAAGGCACCAGGATACACAACATTATTACCTGCCTGCAAACAAGCAGTCCTCTCGCTTCACTCTTAATATACATTCCCCAACCAGCTCTTCCCGCGGTGTTATCTGGGTTTTCACCCTCCTTCCGACGGAGGAACCTCCGAAACTGCTGGGAGCGCTGTCTTCCTTTATTTTGCTCTTTAGTGATATACGCGACTGTGTAATACCTTGTTCTATGCTTTACAAGATCTCGGGATGAACTAGACAAGTATGAGAAGATAAATACAAATACAATACCAACCTTCTTCGGCATTTCACCAAAGCTCAACACGGAATAATCTCATAGTAGTCACACGGAAAAATCAGTTGAAATAGTTAACCTAACGCCTACCTGCTATAATACATACCCACAACAAAAATAAGCATTTTATGCTCAAAGCGGTTGTCCTCTCAAAACTAAATTGCATTCTCTTTTTTGGTTTATTATTTTCAACTGGAACTGAGCACCTGCCACTCCCCCAAAAACCAAAACCTCCACCTCAAAGTTAGATGTACCATACCTTTTCGACCTGGATATTGGATCCACCATTCTTGGAAACTCCGTGACCCATAATTAAACTCCAGATTTCTTCAGGGGAAGTAAACAAACAATCCAGAACGTGCATGTAACGTCAGAATGGTTTAATCGCTTCTATCTCTCAAGGATAGTAATATATATATATATATATATATATATATATATATATATATTCTCCCTAAAATAGATCCTCCGATTTCATACATTCTCCGTAACATAAACATTTACCAGCCAACAAAACCAGGTTTCTTATGTATCTCTAAGAGCGAGGTGCACCAGGGTGAAACTGCGTGCTGAGCCTAAATAGCGTCCGGAATCTACGGCTGGAATTTCTACGGCCCATTTCACACTGGTGCGAGGTGCGAGTAGCACCGAGCATGCTACTTCGACGGGCAACATTGAATATATTTATTATCAATCCTTTTTGTCGATAAGGAGGATTTGTTAGCGGGTAAATTTTTACAACCGGGTTATTTTTGAGGGGATATCACATGTTTTTGCACTGATAAACATTTTTTCCCAGTACCTAAACATTTCTTCAGTAGGCACCTACTTAGTACCTACTCAATACTGCCTACTTAGTACCTACTCAGTACTACCAACTTAGAACTACCTACTTAGAGCTACCTACTTAGTACCTCCTCAGTAATGGCTACTTAATACATTGTAGCCTTAGTATTTCCTGCTTAGTAGAAGATGAAGTAAACATTTTTTCTTAGTACCTAAAAATTATTCTTTGTACCTACTTACTTGAAATATTATAAAATGGGGGGGGGGGGGGGGAGGGGTGTATAATTAACAAAACCACAGTCATGCAGCATGGCTATAAGAGCGAATTTTCGAAGTTTTCGGCATCTTCCTCCTCCGCCTAAAATTTTCTGAAAATTAATTTTTTGTTGATTTTACCCATTTTTGAGCTCATAAGAATCAAATTTGACCTTCTTTGAGAAAAAATATCATCACAAAAAAAATCATCGTGAATCACCATCCCACATAACGTCCCGTTATGTCCCGAGGGTTGAAATTTGGTTCAAGTTCTCCGGGGCCCCTTCAGAATGGGTTTACAAAAAATGTGCAATGCAGACCCCCAGGGGGACGAGTTACGGGGGGGGGGGATCCCTACAAGTTCTGTCGTTTTTTTTTTCTGTTTATTTGACAAAACTTTACAGTAGGTAATACATTTTACTTTATAGTTGTGTTAATAATAATATAACATTTATACGTACTCAGTACAGTGGCACGTGAGACAAGGTTCCTACCCAATAGTAGTCCTTGTATTTTTTTTTAATGTAAAGTTAGTTAAATTAAATTTTTTTATAACAAAAACAATATTTATATACACATCACAGCCAGTAGTTGGGGAAGACAAGAATCGTTGGACCCTCGATTTTCCTTTTTCTTAGGTAGGCGCAATGAGAAAATCAACAAACTGGTCTTTTTCTCTTTAGCCGTCTTCCAGTACGACGAGCCAATAGGCGATCAGTAAATCCTTGGAAAATGAGGTTTGGGGGGTTGGGGACATCGCAAACATAGATGAGGTAGAGTATTGGCCCCCACACACTTCCCTGTGGAACTGATGAAATTATATTTTTACTATCCGAGATTGCATAGTCACACTTTACATGAAATGTTCGATTACTGATGAATGACTGAATGATGCGGTAGTAGGTATCAGGTAATATCGGTTTCAATTTGTAGAGCAGCCCAGGGTGCCAGACACGATCAAACGCATTTTCAGTATCAAGAAAAATGCCTTGACAGATCTCTTGTTCCTCGAATGTGTCCAGGATTTCCTCAATTAGCCTGTGAAGCTGTTGAGGGCAGGAGTGAGATCTGCGGAATCTAAACTGGTAGGTCGGAATGACATCCATGAAGAGTGGCATAAGTTTGGATAACATAAGGCGTTCAAAGATCTTCGAAAAAATCTTCGTGTGAACGGTGTTTTTGGTCGCTGAGTAGGTAGGTAGCTATAGAGGTTTACGGTTGAGTTAAAGTCGATTCGATGAAACTCATATGGCACGGTCCCGGTGTCGACCTAACCTCCAAATTGCAGTTGTTTTGGACAATTTTTGGGAAACTTATGTGGGTTTTAACATAGAAGTTTGTCTCACAATTGGGGAACTGAACACCCTGAGGCTTTAGCTGCTTCGGTTTTGAGTAGGCCGCCCCCAGAAATGCAACATTCTAGAATGTGGCACCGCTACTAGTAAAAATCCAGGAAAAATGATTATTTTCACCTCTCCTCAGGCGTTATATTTTTGAAGACTGTTTCGTCAGGGAACTAGGTACGTATGAAAGGGCAAATCCAACAGACAAAGCCTATTCTCTAGCCATACAAAATTTCAACGCCATGACTGTACGTTGTATGGTATGAGGAAATGTGTTAAAAATGATATCTTCATGGAAAGGCTCAGGGATAAGAGCGGAGTGCGAGAGACACAATGGCCATTGTGGTATTATAAGCGGGTGGAGCGGCATGTTATGTCACCAGCAGACAATGACGCCGAGGCTTAACATGTTTCATTTCAAAAAAGTTTAAAACCAGTTGAAGCGAGGAAGCCATGTTCCCATAGACGCTTCCTTCTACTGAATCGCTTGCCACTGAAGTGATTATATCATGCCAATATTAGCTTCGTGATTGATAGGATGTATCCTCATTCCAACGCCGTCATTCACCGCGGGGATGCTGGTGTAACGCTCAAAATGGGATATTGAGCTTATGACAAACTATTTTTTCGAAAATTCATCAAACCCAAGTACTCATTCTATGCTGAATATATCGCACTAGGAATGGATGTATCGCATCAATCCATACTGCAAATTTATTTAGGTACTTAGGTCATGCTCCTCTAACTAGGATGAAACAGGGCCATTATTTCTTCAAGTACCTTAGCATACCTCAACATTTTAAATAATCAATTACATTATATTGAAGCAGCAATTATTCTGAGGTAGGAACTTGAAGATTAGATCATCACCTGATGATGATGGTGATGAGTGGTTACGGATCCTGTTTTTAATGGATTTTACTGCACTGTTTTCAGTGGTTTATGAAATCCAGTTGGTTAATGCTAAGCTGAATTGTAGCATCAGCGAGACCATGGCTTTTACTGCAATTAGGCTAAGTACACGTGAAATAATTTTTTAACCTTAAATGCAGTATGAACAACTGTGTGGCTCTTACTGCAATTTAGCGTAGAGATGAACGATGATTTATTAAGCCGAAATGCAGTATCCGCCAACCCACTATAAATACGGCTAAAAACAACATTTTAAATTATATGAAGCGATACAAAAGTCCCTTTAACGGGTACCTAATGTTACTTTTTGTGAAAAAAAAAAAAAAATTTCTTGACAGTGGCCTGACGAGAAAACCGAAAAAACGCTTTTTCTCTCATTTTATAATTTTGGAGATAGGTACTGCAGTTAAGCTTAGCAGCACGCGCTACCATACCCAGTCGCTGTTCTCCACCTAGTTGCTATCCTCCTGTAGGCAGTTTGGGTTCAGAAAATGACATAGTACAAGCTCTGCTGCTTGCTCGGTGGTTGACGAAGCTCTCGTCAGTAAAAATGATTGTACGACTTAGGAGTTTTACGAATTGTCCAAAGCTTTCGGTTTGGTGCCTTTCAACTTGCTCCAAAAGAAGCTAGCGTATTACGGATTCACAACTGAAAAGTTGAACTTCTTCGCCGACTATCTGGAGGATGGCATCAAGTTGTTTCACAACGGACAGCGCTCTAATGAAGAAATTATTCTATGTGGCATAAAACAAAGTTCGGGGCTTCGCCTTTGTTTATTCAGAATCTACATCAATGACTACTTGTTGTTCAGATCACAGGACCTTTTTATGTCTCTTTGCTGACGACACGGCACCTGTCACTGGGTCCAAAATGGTCCCCTACAACGACAGAAGAACGGCCGCCATGGTGGGTTGGGGCCGGGATGGGCTGGGATTCCTCGTCCGAGCCGCCCTATGGCTTTTCTGGGGCGTGGCATGCCGGCTGGCGTTCGGTGGGCTTATGTTGAGAGCGTCCTTGTTCTTTGTTATTGGATTGATCATGATGCAATCAATCGTAGAAATTTATTTTACTTATATTTATATAGTAATTCTGACTTGCAATTTATTGTTTCGGCAAATAAACCCACCACTCAATTCCATATCCAACTTCATGTGCTGTGTATTTGTGCGTACGTGAGTGGGCATCCACTGCAAAAAAACCACCCTACAAATTCAGGACAATGATAATGGTAATTCGATGAACTACTCAGAAGGTTTTTCTGTAAAGGATAATAATAAAACGCGATGTAGGTAACAATTTGTAGCCTTTTTCGTATATCTTCTCCTCCTTCTATTCCTCCATACTCGACCAACAATGCAGAACATATCCTGAAGAAGAATGAATCAAAATGAATACGGCTAGGTGGGAGTAAGCTCAACTACCAAAATGTAGGCTTTCGGAGCCAAGAGAAGGTGTATGTACGCACCGCAATTCAATACAAGCCTGGAACGAACAGTCTGCTGATCCCAGTGGATCTAGTTCCAACATAACAAATTTATATACGTGACTACGGTTGATTATGTTATTTTCATTATGCATTTCACTACAGATCTGCCAATTCGAAGTATTTGCTTTGAGTTGTCAGCAGTATACGCGGACTTACGATTCTTGTGCGCTTGAGTCATAAAGACGCGAAGCGAAATCCAATCATTAAATAAATTAGTGAACGGGATGAAGAATTCCCCATATATGTGGCGCATATGACGTTTGGACGCAAACCCCCCCCCCCCCCCCACCAAGGAAACCACAGACCGTTTGGACGCACATTGACCGACCGTCTGGACGCACCTTCGTAACTGAATGGAGGACCCGTTTGAACGCACCTATGAAGCAATTGACTGAAAACGTTCCTCAACTTTATCTGCAGAATTGTTGCTTCGTCTTCAATTGCTGTGGAGTCACTTAGGAGCAAGCCTGTTGCTGACACTTCTTAGCGAATTTTCGAAGAAAAGGAAGCTATTGTTCTCTGTCCAAAATTTTTAAAACTCGAATTTCCGAAAGATTTTTATACCAAAATCCGTTTCAGACCATCCTGAATTCACTGCCGAAAGACACCAAAAAAAAAATATATATAATATATACATATATATATTTATATATCAGGGTGGCCACTCATCAGGATTTTCATTTTCCCTGACTTTTCCCTGAATTCTCCCTGACTTTTTTGTCGATTTCCCTGACTTTCCGAGATTTTTGAAGCCCAACTCTTCCATCTTTTTCCCGATTTCCCTGCCTAAATTTTAGCATATTCTCTGTCAAATTTAAATGTCTTAAAGGGTAAATAAACGGGTAATTAGACTAAATATTATTAAACCGAAGGATTTATGTATTAATTCATTAATGTGCTAAACGAAATAAATTTTCAATTTAGAGGAGCGATCGGGGCACAAGAAACGCCAACCAGCATACAGCAAAGCGAACTACCAAGCGTCAGCACAAAAAATGCTGCAAATTCCTACACAACGGTTTATTATTTTGTATAGAACACCCTTCTGTTACAGACCACACTTCTCTGTATAGAACATCCTTCTGTTACTGATCACAGCTCTCTGTATATATAACCCTTCTATATAGATCACAGACCCTCCGTGACTTAGTACCTAACCCCGTACTCGTTATTAGGTAGCTACCTAAATCACGTGTTAAATGTTGCTGAAATAAAAACAGCAACAACAGCTGTTCTATCAATCAAAAACAGTAGCTAAAATGGCAAAAAGGAACAAACAAGTTCTGAAGGGAAATTCTTCATCTGGAGTGAATTCATCAGTTCACTGCCAATCAAACCCTACCGGGATTCAAGTCCCAGTAGGGTTTTGATCTCGAGAACTTTGGCATTACAACCCTCACTTAGACCACTGCGCTACAGCGCCCATCTGGCCGACAGATCAGTGTTGTGCGCTCTCAGCTCAGCTTGATGCTTGCGTACACTCTGCTCTTTACAGCAAATTGTATAGCAAATTTTATGGCAACATCGTAGAATGCTCCGGATGGTCTCAAAAAGTCAGAAAAATCTAACTATTTAAAAATGCGAGAAAACCCACATCTCAAAATACAATTTCCCGAGATAGGGATACTCTGGACATTTCAACCCCTATTTTCACCCCTTGCAGTTGAGCGACATTAACGCTGATCTTCGAGGATCAATTAGAGCCCAAACGGGACCCATATAATATATACCAAATTTCGTTAATTTTGGTTCATGGGAACTAAGAAAAAGCCGCGGACCGTGGCGTTGGACGGCGTATGGAAGGAAATATTTTTATTCGATATTCATATTCTACGTCACTTAAAACGTAAAAAATGGCAATGGTGGGGGGTAAAATGTTTCGCGGTCGATTCCAACGGTTCATTATTGAAAATAATAAACCAAAATCCTCCATAAAACAATGCAAGCGTTAACCAACCACATGCCGACCCTCGGCTTGACACAGCTTGCATGAGTAGGACCCGACACGTGCTTGTAGACATTTCATCATAATTGAACTTATCTGATTTTAAAGCTGGACAATCGAAAATCTCCGCCCGCCCCGTCGCCCGCGCGCGGAACCCCCTACAACTTTTTTTGGGATGGAACATCGATGGTTGATGTTATCGAAACATCAATGTTTTGACTTCTATGTTCGATATTTAACCATCGATTCCGATATTATTGAACATCGATGTTACCGTTCCGATATTTATTTAACAGAACGGGCAAGGCCCAGCTGTACAGAGACGACAGTTAACATCGAAAATATACTTCAAATATTTGAAGTATATTGTAAACCAATCAACTTCAAATTGAACATTTAGAACAGTTTGAAAATAATGAGAGCCCTGAGGAACTCCGGAGGAAGGAATGAAGGAGGACGATAGGGAATTTCTGATTTTCACTAGCAGGGAACGATCGGTGAGGTAACTGGAAACAAGATCTAACGTATTTCCTTGAAAGCCGAGAGCATTCAACTTGTATAAGAATAAATTATGATCTACCCTATCAAACGCTTTGGAAAAATCTAGGTATATGGTGGCGACCTGGTATCCTTGTTCAATCTGTGTGTATACATAGTTGGTGAAAACTAAAAGATTTGAAGGTTGACCTGCTTTTACAAAAACCATGCTGATGGTGTGCTATCAATGGTTTAATTAAACCAAAGTATTAACTCCACTAACATATAAACATCGATACCATCGATGTTAGCTGAATCCATATCGATGTAATTTATTGTGAAATGGAGGAAAATTCAAGGCTGGAAAGAAACTGGTGGAAGTGGAAGAAGAATACCCCGTAGGAATATTCGAACGCCATCAACTACTGTTCAAGTACCTACCCTATCGATTGGTTCATAATCGAACTTCCCAATCGTATTCCCTAGAACTTCCCACAGGCCTGCGGGGAGCTGAGGGGACGGATGGGGCAATGGTGACATCCTCTACTCTGTTCACCAGGTGCGCTAGGCAGGCATTGCATTCTCTGAACCTATCAGATGACTGGACAGAAGCAGAGCAGTAAATAAAGTGCGTCAGTTCAAAATCTCAAGAGAACAGCGGACGTGCGGTAATTTTCCCTGACTCGCCACTCGATTTCCCTGACTTCCCTGACCAACATTTTTTTCCCTGACTTCCCTGACCGGTGGCCACCCTGTATATGCATGTGTCATTCCAAACGATAACTCTCGACAGAATTGAGATAAAAAGTTCAAATTTGCACGAAAAATCTGTCTTGGCAATCGACAGGCTAAGTTCGTAGATGGGCAGAATCGGGTCACTCTAAGGGGGAGTTTTGGGGAGTATTAGGGGGGAAAAATTGCCCATAAATTCCCAAAATGAAACAGTCTGTCAAGTGACACCTCATTTTAAAGGTTTTTGTACGCTGAACACGATGGTGAAATCAGAATTGCGATATCTCATTCCGTTCTCAAACTGGAGCACTTTGAAGAGGAAGGAACGTGGTTATTTCTTGAGGTAAAACAGTTTTACATAAAATCAGTTATTTCTTCGAAAATTCGCTCTTACAGCCATGCTGCATGACTGTGGTTTTTTTCTAGTGTTATTATACAAATTTATGGTGATTTCAGACGATTTCCCAGGTTTTTGACTCATAAAAAATCAATTTTGGGAGCTGAACCTTTGGTAGAACCTCGAAGTTCCACTCTTTGGTCAAAATCTACTTCATATTCGGTCTTCTCGTCCCAAAAACATGGAAAACGATACCTCAAAAGCTCATGTTACTAAAACACAAAAAATACCTATTTTTTACCCATTTTCACTCAAACCCCCCCCCCCCCCCCCCCCCCCCGGGTACATTCCGATCGGGCTGCAAAGTTTCGGGACATAACTAGGGCCCAAATGGAGCCTGTGTGTGAAAGAACGATTGTTTTAGGCGGAAACTGACAAATTCACTTTAATTATCACACGAACGGTGACTAGAAGACGGGTCGATATTGCACAAGAAACTAACTAACGATGAGGCGGATACCGTTCCAAAGTGCCCGATCGCTGGAAGAGTCAAGTCGGGACCTACGAGACCAAGGCCCAGCCGAAGCCCACTCTCTCCATAAGAAATGCACAGAGGCGGTTTTCGCTCGCTAATTATCAATATTCCCTAAAGACCTGTTGAAGATACTACTTTGCAAATGTTACTGTAATGTTATTATAGGTCACTGTTTGTTGCTATGGCAAAAAAAAGTAATTTTTTTTAGGTCCAAGAGTTGGAATATACGAAAAAAGACCTTAGCGTTATTATTGAAGCTTGAGATGTCCTCCTGGAAATATAATGAGAAGCACGGACAATATGGGGGACGTATCTACTGGATTTATTGCCCCATAATAATGGTGTTAGAGGTTCTCACGTCTAGTGGATCCCGGTTCGCACCATCCCGGTAATCCCTTGAGTGATGCGGTTGCATACACCAACATTGACATGAATAAAATTGTAAGTAATGTTTCGTTTGAGGAGGAATTCTTAAGTATGGTAGAAAAACAAAAATTGACCCTCACGGAAATTGCAATAACTGCCTCAGCTTTTACGAACTCGTCGACCAAAACCAATGCGACATGGGACACAGCCACCTCATAGCCACAAAACATATAGTCTCAGTAACTGCCAACATATTATTAAATAATTATTCTAAAAAGAAAAATGATGCGCTGCCACAATAGACATCAAATTCAAGAAAACTGAACACCTTACTGCTTAGGTTCCACCATTCGCACCCTCCATTAATCGAATATTCGATTCATTGAATATATTGTAATTAGTTAGTAGGTATTAATGTTATTCTTGTATATATGTTTCTTCCTGTAAATAATCGTGTAAATAGTCTTAGGGCCTCTTTCACCAGCTATTTAACGACCTGATTAACTATAACGGCCTCGGTTAATTGGACATCAGAGCGATTTTCCTTTCACCACCCCCAAGATAACCAAAACTTTAACGAGAAGGGTTAACGCGCCCGTTAAAGATTTCGCTAAAGTTAATTGGTGTACCCTCCACCAATTAAGAGGTTAACGGACGATTAGCAGCATGCATATAATATAATGTATATTACATACATATTATAGTTCTTTCTATGTTTATATTATGCTTTGAGCAGATGTGTACAATAAATTTTTTTTGTAATATATCTACTACCTAGTGAGTAGTTATTACATTCCAACATACCTTCCCTACAGGAGGTCAGATGAATGTGTTTAGATATTATTCTGTTGGACTTATCTACAGAAAAATGTTGGCTGTTCATTTATTGTTTATTTCATGTGCAATAATTAAAATAGCATTTTTATGGTTTCCACAAATCCCCCCCCCCCCCCCCCTACAACGGAACAATAATAGGCACCTTTTTTTAACAAATTATCGTTGATCATTGCTAGTGCCATTCAATTGTCCTGATTCACCGGCTGACACTACTTCTAGCGTTATCATAAAAATGTATGGCGATTTCAGACCATTTCCCAGGTTGTTGACTCATGAAAAATGAATTTTGGGACACCCTTGGGTATATTCCGATCAGGCTGCAAACTTTCGGAACACAACTAGGGCCCAAATGGAGCATGTGTGCGAAAGAACGAATTTTTTAGACCGAAAATAAAGTAGATATGGGTGGTACGGTGGACGGACATCGCATTTTGGTTTATTATTCTGTGAATAATACACCTGTGTATTTGGAATCTACGCACCTTGAAACGTAAAAGAAAAACTTTTGAGGGGGTGTTATAAAAAATTTTTTGCTGAGCGAATACATAGGTGTATTGTTCACAGAATAATAAACCAAAAGGAGAGGAAGTGATACTAAACAAGGAGCACATCTGTCGTAGATAATAATGCTTATTTATTAACAGAACAAAATGTATTGTATTTCAAAAAAACGCTGCAAAGTCGTTGTCACATGGGTTTATTATTCTATTGGACATACTACAGAAATGCTGGCTGTTCATTTATTGTTGCTTTCATGTAAAATACTTGAAATAGCTATTTCTGATGGTTTCCACCAATTTTGGCACCCAAAACTTAAATTAGGTGGTACGCTCCTTTTTTTTTAAATTATCGTTGATCATTAGTAGTGCCATTTAATCGTCTTGATCCACGTGTTGACACTTTTCCTAGTGTTATTCTACAAATTGATGGTGATTTCAGACGATTTCCCAGGTTTTTGACTCATAAAAAATCAATTTTGGTAGCTGAACATCTGGTACAACCTCAATTTTCCACTCCTTGGTCAAAATCAACTTCATATTCGGTCTTCTCGTCCAAAAAAACATGGAAACCGATACCTCAAAAGCTCATGTTACCAACATGTTGCTACAACGCTAAAAGTACCTATTTTTACACACATTTTCACTCATAACACCCCCGGGTGTATTCCGATCGGGCTGAAAAGTTTCGGGACACAACTAGGGCCCAAATGGAGCATGTGTGCGAAAGAACGACTTATTTAGACCGAAAATGAAGCCTGTACACGTGGTACGGCGTACGGCGTACGGTGGACGGCGGACGGACATTGCATTTTTGGAATCTACGCACCTTGAAACGGAAAAGAAAAAAGTTTGAGGGGGTGTTATAAAAATTTTTTGCTGAGCGATTACATAGGTGTATTATTCACAGAACAATAAACCAAAAGGATGCAGTACAGCAACCAAAAGAACCTCACAACCGATACATCAAAACATCGTAATGAATAATAAATAGTTTTTCCTGGTCGTAGAAGTGGGGGGCCCTCGGTTATCTACGAGCATATTTTTTTCCATTCCTGGAACAACCAAGACCACATCAGAAATAGCTACCTTGGATATAAAATACCTAGTGAAAATTGAGATTATATTGCTTCATACTTCCAAAACCGGCATAAGCAGTTACACAGCAGAAGCTGACCAATTTCGTGGTGCGCTGGCCAAGTGGTCACGTTAAGGTAAATTAATATCAAGTTATATTTCCCTAAAATTGTGTATAATTGTAGTGGTTTGCGTTCTGATTCTTGTCAGACCCTCCAGATAGTACACGTACTTAGTACTTAGATACTACATACATGAACGCATTGCCAGCAGTGCTTGGTAGGATATTGAAAAGAAACCTCTGAAATTTCACTTACGTTTTGTGCCGTGAAGTCCTATTTTGAGTTTAAGTTGAAAGGCGACGGCATTCGTATGTCATAGTCGGAAGTCGTTCGCGTGTTGGTACCTACAAAGTGTTTTGATTTGGATGTCGTTTCACCAGTTCACTGTCCCGATGAGGCATCGTTTCGTCGAAAACGGACAAAAAAAAACCGTTGGTGGGCAACAGTGTTTTTAACGGTATCGTTAACTTAACGAATCCTTAACGCCGCCATCAAATTGACGCAGACATCAAACTGATGCCCTGATTAGTGTGCTGAAATGTAAATCTCTGACTCCCCGGAAAATTTTCGGATAAAATTGGTAAAATATTAACTTCTAAAGGGTTCAAAGTAGGATATTAAACTAAAAATAATCTCAGATCTTCATTAAGTTCTTCGTTAATGTTCAAGATAAAAGTGGTGTTTATAAATTAAAGTGTTCTTGTGGACTTGACTATTGTGGTCAAACTGGTAGGAAGTTTAGAGAAAGAATAAAGGAACGTGAAAAAGATTTCAGGGATAATAAGGGTGATACGGCCTTCGCACGTCACTTGAAGGAATCCAGTCATAGCTTCAATTTTGATCTTGCAGACAGACAGTTCATTGAATATCTTCATTTTTGCCCAAAAGGGAGCATGTTGGATGTAATTGAAAAATTCGAAATTATTAAGAGTGATAGATTTGGTAAATGTAATTTGTAATGATGTAATGTAATGATGTATTTTCTTCAAGTTTTTCTCCATTATTGCGTTCATTTCTGTAACAGCTTGGTTCCACCCCTCACCTCATGTTCCTTTCACTTTTTGGCATTCTCTTCCTGGGCCAATCAGTATCGATCCCCCTTCCTTTGTTCCCTTCACCATCCTTCTTCACAACCAATCCCAATCGACCACATTTCACTTTATGACTATTTGGTCACCTCACAAATGTGCCTTCAGTTATTGTGTGTTACTGACGATGGTTTGATCACCGAAACCGGTATAACAGTGTATTTTGCGTTTTTCGTGTATTAGTGGATACAGACTATTTTTTCAATAACTCCGTTTTTCTTCCTCGGTTAACCTGCACGTTCCCGTTATGATTTCGTTAGGTTAATCAGACATTAGAGGCAGTTTGGTGAAAGTGGCCCTTAGTCTTTTAAATGTTTCTTCTAGTTTATTAGAAGGTTGTAGAATCGTATCTGTTGTTGAATGCATTCACCTTGTAACCCACTGTTTTTTTTACCTTTCTGAAACCATTTTTTTGGAATTTTAATAGGTTGGGAGACAGAAAAGATAACCAGATTCAGATACTGAAGGTCCGATTGAGGAAAAATTATTAGGAAGCTCATATAATTGGCTATTTATTCGGCGAGGAGCACTCCACACAATGCATTTTCAATGGAAAAGGGGGTGGGAGCTCGGTCCTCTAGAATGAGTCATCACCGCCGATGTCCGGCCTTGGTCTCGTAGGTCCCCCTGTGTAGAGCTGTTTGGACGCAAGGTGCGTCCAAACGTCCTTCGCCCTATATGTGACGGTATGATCGCACTTGACCCACTTCGGTCTTTCCTCATGTGTTGACACTACAGTTTAATAAATGAGACCAACAAACAATAATTACCCAACAGTGAGCGACAGTCGGGTCATCCTCAGAGGTGAAGAGGGAAGCTCCTGTGCTACCTACTTCTCGAACTGAAATGTAGGAGGGGTCCGAAGCCAGTATATCTCTAACAGACATTGCAGTTAGAGTGGGCAGCCATACATCTTGACTGTCCCCTACATCTTAGCACACGGCCTCTCCTTTCCACCCCTCACCAGCTCATTGCAAGAATCCCTCTCGACTCAATTCACTGCCCATCCCCGTCCAACGACTGTCACACCCCTTCTCGAGTGGCCCGTGTCAATTACTGGGCCCGCCTGATGACTTCATCGCCCCTTTTTGTCCTGGGGTGAAAAGTAAAGTCGGGAAATGGGTGCGGGAGGGGCAGTTTCATTATTTCACCCTTAACTGCTTGGCCTTCTCCAACTTGACTATAAGCTCTCCGAGCCAACAAGAAAGAAATCTTGCTTCTACAAGTACCATTAACAGACTAAATCTCTTCAATGGATTTTCCCGGAAGCTTTAAAGTTTCCGCCCCTGGGAGATGAACTACTTCCACGCCACTCTGAACATTAATGCGTTTAATGTAGCACACGGTGGTTCTGATTACTTGGCACCCTGACATATGTAACTTTCATCGGTTCTTCATTAGGGTTCAAAGGAAAAACGAGCAGACTACGACAATTTGAACCTGCCGAGATCATAGTAAATTTTGAGGTGAGTAAAATGGTGGATCACACATTCCCGGGGCACGACTACATGCAGTTCGTGGCGGAAGCTGGGACCTAACAAGGGAAATAAATATTGAACGAGTCAAATTATTACAAGAGTATATAACCTAAAGGCGTTTAGCTGGTGGAAACGCAAAAACCATACAGAAATCTAGATTCTGTAGGACAAAAATTTGTTCTGTATAAGATACGCAAAAATGCAAGAGGTCTAGCGTCTGTTTACTTTTTGGTTTATTATTCTGTGAATAATACACCTACGCAATCGCTCAGCAACCAATTTTTATAACACCCCCTCAAAATGTTTTCTTTTAAGTTTCAAGGTGCATAGATTCCAAAAATTAAATGTCCGTCCGCCATACATCACGCATATCTACTTCAATTTCAGTTTAAAAAATTCGTTCTTTCGTGGACAAGCTCCATTTGGACCCTAGTTGTGTCCCGAAACTTTGCTCAGGGGTGTTATGGGTGAAAAATGGGTATAAAATAGATATTTTTTATGTTTGAGTAGCACGAGCTTTTGAGGTATCGTTTTCCATGTTTATTAGGACGAGAAGACCGAATATGAAGTCGATTTACCAAAGAGTGCAAAATTGAGGATCTAACGAAGTTTCAGCCTTAAATTTACGTTTATTTAAATCGTCGTTCTTCCGCACACAGTTTGGGGTCCCCATTTGGGAACAAATTTGGGTCCTAGTTGTGCTCAGAAACTCTGCTGCGGAAAATAGGGGTTTTCGAGGGATTTTTGAGGTTTTAGTGAACATGAGCTTGTGAGGTATCGTTTTCTATGTTTTTTAGAACGAGGAGACAGAATATTAGGTTGATTTTGACCGAAGAGTGAAAATATTGAGGTTGTAAAGAAGGTGAACCTCCCGAAATTTATTGTTTATTAGTCAAAAACATGGGAAATTGTCTGAAATCACCATAAAACTGTATAAATACTAGACGTAGTATCAGCAGGTGAATCAAGACTGGTACTATGGTACTATGGTACTGGAACTAAGGATGGTACTATGAATGTTCAAAGATAATCTGTTTCAATTATTGCGCATGAAAGAAACAATAAATGAACAGCAACATTTCTGTAGGTGTTTCCAGTAGAATAACAAACCCATGTGACAAGGACTTGGCAGCGTTTTGAAAAACGATCTGAATACCTACCACCTACCATTCGTCAAAAACCTAGGTCCAAAACCGTATGTTGGCCACCCCAGTTTTGGACGAGTATGGGAAATCAGTCGCAATTTCTGAGTGAGAAAGATTATGTGAAATGATGACGGCTATGTTCAGTATTCCCTGGCTGAGATGTAAACTTTCTAGTTACAGCGTGGAGTTCACCTTGCTTCAGAAAAAAGTAAGTTGGATGGAAATTAGTTCGGACGGGTTATAAGAGGAGATGGGCGTTGCGGAGCGTGAGTGAGCCGAAGGGGGAGAAGCTGGAAACATGAGATATTAGCTGGGGAAGCGTTGGGTCCTGGGGAGCGCCGTTGTGGTCATTTAAATGTGTTAGGGCTATTGACGCTGCCCTGAAAGGGCCCGTTGGATAAATGCAATTTGGTTACATTTGAGCTGCGGGTGGGCTAATCCGACCCTATTCACCGTTTCCAGGATCGCATTTGCATGGGAAAGCCGGAGTCTATTAGTGACCGTGAGGCGGAAGGGTGCGAAGGGCGAGTGCCAAGTGTGCGCCAATGTCTGTAATTTTAGTTCATACCTGCATTGGTCACTCGGCTACTCCATAAATCCTGTTGTTTCAGCATAATCACGCGCGTAATTAACCGTTCTCGATCCACCACAAAACCGTTGAGCTCGCCGATTCTCAGCGCTCCGAGCCTCGCGGGTAGGAAGTTTTGACTCGAGAGCCCTGAGAGTTACAAGCGACAATAAACCGAAACTGGTACACTCAATCAATTTCTGGTTTCGCAGCATGAAACGAAATAAAAATAATTATTATTTATTTTAATACTATTAATAATAATTGTTTAATATTAATTTATAACAAGTGTTCTTGTGGACTTGACTATTGTTGTCAAACTGGCAGGAGGTTTAGAGAAAGAATAAAGGAACATGAAAAAGATTTTAGGGATAATAAGGGTGATTCGGCCTTCGCACGTCACTTGAATGAATCCAGTCATAGCTTCAATTTTGATCTTTCATCATATCAGACAGTTTGTTAAATATCTTCAGTTCTACCCAAAAGGGAGCATGTTGGATGTACTTGAAAAATTCGAAATTATCAGGAGTGATAAGTTGGGTAAATCTTTGAATGATGTAATTCCTTCATGTTTTTCTCCGTTATTGCGTTCATTTCTGTAACAGCTTGGTCCCCCCCCCCCCCCCCCATTCAACGTACGTTCCTTTCACTTGTTGGCACTCTCTTCCTGGGCCAATCAGAATCGACCCCCTTTCCTTGGTTCCCTTCACCATTCTTCTTCTGAACCAATCCCAGTTGACCACATTTCACTTTTTGACTATTTATAAGGTCACCTCTCCAATGTGCCTTCAGTCATTGTTTGTTATTGTCGATGGTTCGATAACCGAAACCGGTATAACAGTGTTTTTTTCAATAACTCCGTTTTTTTCGCGGCATGAGTATAATTACCGGGTAGTGAGTTGTGAGCGAACAATTGGCTTATATTATATTATAATATAAGAAACAATAGAGATTTGCTGTTAGCGAGTTCTTCAAGACCATAATGTTCTAAAATAATGTACGTACCTATACATACATGGAGACCTATACCTTCTTCGTATCCGAAGCATGTTTGGTGTGACTGTGACTTCAGGTTCGCGCATGCGAAAATTCCAGTTATAATCAAATTATGATGAATTTGATATAGGACCATCTAGTAATCTAACCCCAACTATCCTCTCAATTTCAGCTCATTACGAGCATTTTTTCGAGTGGTCAAGCGTGTGGCAAGGATTTGGGTACACACCTAGGATCGGAACCGAATTTTTAAGGAAGGCCTGAAAGCCGAGCTCGTTGCAGGCCGTTTTAGCGAATGTTCAAAGAAAAGACGCAATACTGCAACTGTACCAAATAAAAATTTTAGTTTCAATCCAATTCCGCGCGTGCATAACAATGCTTGCTTACATCAAATAGCGTCAAAATTCTCGCTGCATCATATTTGGTCGAGAACGGCTGCTTTGGTTTCGGTGGTAGTCGAAGCATTTTTCCCCTTCAAAATTTGAGGGTTTTTGTTACAAGGTAGTAGAATCCGAAAATGGAATTAAAAAATTGTCTGTCCGTCCGCCGTAATCCGTAGGTACTGACCAAGAAAAAAAACGCTGCAAAGTCCTTGTCACATGGGTTTATTATTCTACTGGACATACATACAGAAATTTTGGCTGTTCATGTATTGTTTCCTTCATGTGCAATAACTGAAATAACTATTTCTGATGGTTTCCGCCAATTTTGGCCCCCACATACACGAATTAGACTCTACTTTTTTTTAAACCAGATTATCTTTGGTCATTGATAGTACCATTTACTTGTCTTAATTCACCTGCTAATACTACTTCCAGCATTATTATACACATTTATGGTGAATTCAGACTATTTCCCAGGTTACTGACTCATAAAAAATGAATTTCGGGAGCTTAACCTTCGTTACAACCTAAATTCTTCACTCTTCGATCAAAATCAACTCGATATTCGGTCTTCTCGTCCTAAAAAACATGGAAAACGAAACCTCACAAGCTCATGTTCACTAAAACCTCAAAATTACCTCGAAGACCCCTATTTTACACCCTTTTTCATCCATAACACCCCTGGGTGTATTCCGATCGGGCTGCCGAGCTTCGGAGCACAACTAGGACACAAATGTGTTCCCAAATGGGGACCCAAACTGTGTGCGGAAGAACGATGATTTTATAACAAAATTAGAACTTACATTGTTGTCACATGTAGATGGATTTCACCAAAATGATTGTATGTATTAACAAATTTTTGAAATCACACTGGTGAGAAGGGCACCAAATTTCATGGTAGGAAGAGGCGCATCGTTGACTTGTAAAAATTAATTTACCGATGCGCCGAGTGTCCCTAACGATGAACGGCGAGAATGTGAGAGGACTTCCAGGTGGTAGGAAATGTCCTCGCATAACACTGAACAGTGGCAAAACTGCGGCTGATATTACTGGGAAGAACAGTGTGTATGGAAACGATGAGGAGGACGGTTTGGGGTTCACCGAACAGGTTTCGTCGGATAAGTCCAAAGCCGGTTCAAATTTATGTTTAGGTGTTTGTGTCCAAGGGAAAAGCCCAGGACGCGCTAAGGTCCGGATATTAAATGCCCTATGGCGCTAGGCGACTCATAATTTAACAGCAAGTGAAGGGACCAGAGGGGCGAGAGTGCAGGGGTAGGATGGCGCAGGATACGATCAGAATTTCAACCCTTCCAGCAACCCAACCTGCGACCCCTAACTGTTAATTACCTATTAAAACCTTAGTTGGTGTAGTAACGACTGCTCTTGGGCATACGAAGTTATTTGATGACCCAAAGGACGACTGTTCAATAATACGTGACTATCGCAAGTTCAAAAGTGAAGTTCGTTTGCAACCACGTGGTTGTATTAGAATCAAGAAGCACATCTCTCATATCCTGATTCAGGGAATACCAAACGTTCTCCTCTTCCGCACGGAATTCTTCCAAGAGCCACTTTCCTTTAACTTAACAAAAACGTCTGCCAATTCGAGGAGGCAGTACAGCTTCCTCACTTGAATCATATGAACGTATAGAATAGATGGGTAGGTTCATTTTGATACGGGACCATTTGCGATCCAACCCGGTACCCTCAAAATTGCAGCTCTCTACGACTATTTTTCGCGTAGTTAGAAGCGTTACAAGAAAACGGGCAACATTTCATGTTCGCGCATGCGCAGACGGATGAAATCCTTATGGAACTATCAAAGAATAATTCGACGGCCACGGTGAAGAAGTAGGTATTTCAGAAAACTGAAATTTGTAGGGGAGCAGTTTTTAAGTTGGACGCTGTCCGTAAAATCAGGTAATTGTGCTACAAATGAGATTATAATTCCAAAAATTTTCATTTTCCCCAAATTTTCAGAAAATTACTATTAATTCTGGAAATGATCTACATTTTGACTCCTAGAAGACTTACCCAATTCAGCACCGACGACTTACCTAGTTATGACCACAAGCGTGGAGGTATCAAGAAGGTAGAACTTGGAAAAATATGCACTCTTCTTTGCCAAAAACTTTATTTCAGAGGGGGGGGGGGGGGGGGGGGGAAATCCGTTAATAATAACATAAAAAAAGGATGCTCGGCGCTATTTTGTAGGTACTGCAAAAGTAGATTTAAAAAACGCTGCAAAGTCCTTGTCACATGGGTTTATTATTCTATTGGACGCTCCTACAGAAATGATGGCTGTTCATTTATTGTTTATTTCATGTGAAATAATTGAAATAGCTATTTTTGATGGTTTCCACCAATCTTGGCCCCAAAAACACGAATGAGGTGGTACGCTCCGTTTTTTTTTTAAATTATCTTTGATCAATGGCAGTGCCATTTAATCGTCTTGATCCACTTTTTCTAGGGTTATTATACAAATTAATGGTGATTTCAGACGATATCCCATGTTTTTGACTCATAAAAAATCAATTTTGGGAGCTGAACATTTGGTAGAACCTCAATTTTTCACTCTTTGGTCAATATCGACTTCATATTCGGTCTTCTCGTCCGAAAAACATGGAAAAAGTACCTATTTTTATACAAATTTTCACTCATAACACCCCTGGGTATATTCCGATCGGGCTGCAAAGTTTCGGGACACAACTAGGGCCCAAATGGAGTATGTGTGGGAAAGAACGACTTTTTTAGACCTAAAATGAAGCCGGTATGTGTGTGTGTACGGAGGACGGCGACGGACATTGCATTTTTGGAATCTACGCACCTTGAAACGGAAAAGAAAAAATTTTGAGGGGGTGTTATAAAAATTTTTTGCTGAGCGGTTACATAGCTGTATTATTCACAGAATAATAAACCAAACAAAATTATGGAAGACACATATAGTAATAGGCACTTGGAAAAACGTCAAGGTACAACACAAGGCACTTGTATAATTTATGCGTCATTTACGGCATCCCGGTCGGTTTCATGCAAATCAGGGTCTGTTGGTTTAATATTTACTGTCTATAAGTTTCGGTAGAAATCATGAAATGCCGAATCAATCAGGGGAAGCAAGTCCATCAGATCTCTTTTTTTGGCCTTACTGATGGCTACAGGACTACTACTTATCAATGGCAATGAGCTCAGTGAACTTTGTTCTCCGCGGCGTAGATTATTGACCACTTTGAAGTTTTCGTCTTCGTCAAGTGAAAATTTAAAGAACCGTTTTCCTTCTGACAGCCTATACTGCAGCCATTGAATCGGGTGCCAAAGAAATGTTTCTCCATTTTCGATTACTTTTTAGGTGTGAATGGTCCTTGTTTTTTTATCGGAGTAGGTACCGAAATCATAAAAATCGCCGAGTTCCATTTTTACGACATTGAATGGTTTTTTATTTTTGGCTACTCTAACAAGCTCCATCCAATCACAGAGGTGATTGATTTTCATTCGCGTAACTATTTTTTTTTAACTCTTTCTATTACAGCGTGGTCGTGTACGCTCCATATGAGTATGACCGCTGATTAAGAATTTGTGATTGATGACTCTAATGTGGCTGTCAGGTAGGTTTCGCAAAGAATATAGAAACATTAGAGCTACAAGATTGTTCTTATTCTGTCACTTATCACTTGATTATCTTATTATGTATCGCTCTGCTCAGTTCAATACGAAAAACACTAAGTTGAATTACCTGGAAAAAATATGTTTAGCTGTGCAGAATTGGATAAGAGGAGTTGCCTATGTGTTCAATGAACAGAAACATTCCGGATATTTTTGGTCAAGTCGACTTGCCTACTTTGGACACTGAAAACTAGTGTGAAAAAATGGTTAAGTGACTTACCTTAATTTCAACGTCACTTGAAAGTGAGTGAAATATTGGACTTGTTGACATACCTAAAAAGTAACTCCACTTTCAAAGATATCTAAAAATGCACTTGTGGATAACGCCCTTATGGTGGTCAAGCAGACTTCCCTACTTCTTCACGGGTTGGGGAGTGGCTCATTGAGTCGTACTGACCACTTACCCCGGTTTGCTCGGAAACTCGACTTACCTACTTCTTCACCGTGGCCGTCGAATTATTCTTGATCGACCCTCCAAATCTTAGCTCATTTCAACGATACTTAAAAATGTTAAGGGCGTTTCAAGTATTTCACGTTTGCGCATGCGCAGATAATAAAACGATTTCTAAAATTTTGAAACGGAACCATTTGCGATCCAACCCGCGTGTACCCTCAAAATTTCAGCTCTGTACGACTGTTTTTCGCATAGTTAGAAGCGTTCCAAGGAAATTGTCAACATTTGATGTTCACGCATGCGCAGACGAAAGTTACAGTAAGATTTCGATGAAATTCATTTGGTCTATCAAAGTATTATCCCTGATCGACCCTCTAAGTTTGAACTCATTTCAACGATATTTAGGGTAGTTATGAGCTTTTCAAGTATACTACGTTTTCGCATGCGCAGCCGAAAGTTACAGTACTTTTTCAATGATTTTGGTATGGGACCGTCTGTGACCCAACCCGCACCTACCCTACTAATTCCAGCCCATTTCGACCATTATTTCGGGTAGTTATGGGCGTTACAAGGAATTACCTACCACAGACAGACGGACAGACACGGAACCAAAAATGTTCCTCGATGTCTGAAACGCAAAATGGACAAGCAGCGTATTTTCCCTAGTTTGTATTAACATATATGCATAAGCGGTTTCATGATATAACGTAGTATATCGTTACAATATACAACTACAGCATTACAGACTACAACATGAGATCATATACCTAATCCTTACAGAATTGTTCAAGTTTGCTGGAGAAAAGTAAAGTGTACTTCCAAAACGCACCGTTTTATTCTGTACCATCGACAAAAATGTGGATAAAGATTGCGGATACAGCTGCTGTCGTGTATTTAACAGTATGTTACGTTACGTTAATTGGAAAAACATAAATACAAGAAAGTTATAACTTGGTTGCAGATAAACTTGCGAATGATCAAATCACCAGGACAAAGTTTGATAAAACACAGTCTCTCCTCATCTAGTTTCAACTGCTTACATGTTAATTACGTTAGAAGGTACAGACAAAAGTGACAGTGTTCGCATTACACAAAAATGTTACAATAAGGCTGAAAAGACTTACTGTTCTCTAGGTCTGGAACACAGTTTCCTACAGAATTGTATAGTAGAGCTGTACAGGACATCCAGGGCGTGTCGCTAGTCCCTACAATTAATATTGTTCCATGTGGTTTAAGGAAAAGGACCAATAAGATTAACGAGCTCTCTCCATATCCTATTAAGGAAATAAATCCAGTCGCCAAGCTTACATAACATCGACAAGGAAACGAAAAACCAGAAATGGATGAAATGGAAACCAAAAGGTGGAAAAGATATATTTGGAAAAATGGGTACTTATCTAATACGTTCCTATAATATATTTGGAAAAATGGGTACTTATCTAATACGTTCCTATAATAGTTGGGAGGAATGGCGGAATGGATAACAGAGCTTACCGTTAATAGTAAAGGCAAATATACGTACTGTGTAGGAGTGTTAGCTCTAGAGAACAGCGGCCGTCTTGTATATAACAATGTGTTACCAGTACGTGAGGTATTTCTACACACATCGGGAGAATTTAGATCCAACTGGAGAGATAAGGTGTCTGCACTTATACCATTAATCATGAATGTAAATATATTTGGCTCAACAACGTTTTTGTTCGTGGGGTTTTAATCGGTAGGTGGCGGTTGGGGGCGAAGGAGGTCGTTAGGTGCACGGTTCGCTATTTAAGACGTAACGTTAACTTGTGGAACCAAGGACATTATCAGGAAAACAGCAATGTTATTGTAAAAAAACAGCTGTGATATTGCTTAACATGGCTAACACCTAACGCCATGGTAATTTACAGTCCACCAAAAGTGATGGGAAAGTACGTGATCATTGTCGCATCACTGGTCCAGCACACAATAGCTGTAATCTGAGATGTCATAACCCGAAATTTGTAACAGTCCTAATACACAACCTCTGTGGGTACGACACACATTTCAATCAAGCAGCAGTACACGTGGCTAAGAAATCTATTATATTGAATAAGCCAGTAAATATTGGTGTGAGTATTCTAGTTATTTCGAAAACAACGATGTACAAGCATCATTATGATATTATGTTGCCGAATTTGGAATAGTTTCATATATGAAATGAAGACTACTATAGTCCGTGCACTAGAATAATGCCATTCGACCCTGCACTCTGGCGGAGAACGTGGAAATCATTTTCAACACGGAATTCCCCGTTTTTTTGTTGTTTTTCCCCTGTCCAGTGGCAGCACTTCCCCCCTGTAATCCTTTTTCTAGCTGATTGTGAACCGTCATAAAAACTTACCTTTTTTCGTTATAATAAAAATGATACTGTCATAAAAGCCATAGTGAATGAACGTAGCATTTTCCCGATTTTAGTAAAATCGGACCCCTGAGCGTGACTCCTTTGAGCTGACGGACAAACTCGTGTGTAACAGGATTTTTCTATGAAATGTTTTCTTGAAAATTAGGAGTACTTTTTTGAAAAGGTACAATGAGGTAAATAAGGAAGGAAACAAATGTTATTTTATTATTTATTTATTTAGTACATATTATTATTCATTTATTTAGTACTTACGTAATTTAAGTGTGGTACGTAAAACTTCTAATCAGAAAAATCCGAATCCTCATCAGAACTGCTAACAGTATCAGAAGCCCCCCCACAACATTAATGATGAAACTATCGATCTCCGATTCGACTAAGTGATCTTTTTGACGGTAGTCGTCCTCAATTTTTTCGGTTGGACTGACATTTCTTCCACCTGAAACCGCTACTAACCAGTCGTTTCCGAAGGTAACTTCTACCACACTCGAGAACTCCGTCACTCGCCAATTCCGCACAGTGTTTTCAATGAAGGGCACTCTTTCCAAACAATGTAGAATTCACGTATCTTGTTTCGTGTAGCAGCATCGGTGAATTCATCAGCATCGATGACCTTCTTGTGCGGTGTGGACTTGGTTGGCGTAACAAACAAAGGTCTCGCCCGATCTGATGTTGTTTGGTTTCCAGCTTCCTTCATAATGTTGCCGACTGTTCTCGCCGAGACGCCCGTCGCTGCACTAGTCACATCGCGAACGTTGTATTTCGCGTCATCCTCTTTCTTCTTCCTCGTAAAATACTGGCACACATTGTACACAATTTCTCGTGCCTGACTCCTTAGAGCCCTGTCTCTTGCGATAGCAGGTTTCCGGTTTCTTACTGACGATGAATGTTGATCTTCCATCGCGAGATTTGTGTTGGCGACACACGGAAACTGACGGGTACGGGGGATTGTGATGATACTCAGTTCAAAAATAGGATGACGGGGATTGTGATGATACTCACAGTTAAAATAAGAAGGGTTAATACGACGATATAGGTAGGATGGTGAAACGAAAAGCAAGATGCAAACAAGGAAAACACGATATTATGGGAACGGAATGAGCTGTCTTGGAATGGCAGCACGGCTGCCAACATAACAGAGTAAAAGTCCCAACATTGCATCCCACTCAGGCTGCCGAGCCCTCAGCTTCTCCCATCCTCCTATAGGGTGCAGGGTCGGAGGGCATTATTCTTGTGCACGACCTATACATGGATACATCTGACTATCCTGAAGACCATCCATGCTTCTCTTCAACAAATAAAAAAGGACTCAGTAAATTCAAAGGAAAATGAATGAGGAAATACCCAAGGGCGTAGACAGGGTGGGGCAGGGAGGGGCCGTGCGCGCCCCCCCCCCCCCCCCCTAGACTTTCGGGAACAACAATAAATTGTGCTGAACTTATTTAAAATTAGCACTAGAATATCGAATGCGTAGTTAGAAGCATGGGAAGGTATTATTGGAATTTGGAAACATGTCTTGTGAGCAAGAGTACCTTCGTAGTAAGGGAAGGTTCTAGGTAGGTATTGAAAACACTTTTGGGATTGAACGATTGAACATAAGACAGGGAAGAGCGCGAAAGGGGAAGTAATTCTGAGAAGCTTGTAGATCTAGAAGCTTCTCATACAGCCTGGTTCCTGGTAGAAAAAATTCTTCCAGGAATCGCTCGGAGGTCGTACTGGAAACTCATTCGCCCAGTATAAAAAGAACTTGGTGGGTACACAAGATCACCAGTTTAATGTTGACATCCATACGGACACGAGACACGACCAATCGTCGCACTACAAGATGGACATACGTCGATTCTTTGGGGAAAAAGCTAAGTTTATTGAGCATGATTCCTCAAGTCATACCTAAGTAACTATCTCAAACATAATGAGAAAAATGAGTGAAAAAGAAACTTTTTTCTTTCCTGTAGACTCCGGACTCCGTTAAGTACCTACTATAATTTATTGAATTTTATTCTTTATTTTACAGCTGATAAACGAAAACGAGAAACTTCTTCCAGTCCAACACCACCAGTTACATCAGGGCCCAAAGAAGGAAGTCGATTTTCAACTTCAATTCTGGAACCTCTCGCAACATCGCAGGAGAAAGTGATCCTTCAACTTTTGGGCAGGTAGGCCCCAGATCAGAAAATCGTCCTTCTGGTGGGGATCAAGAAGTAAGCCCTTTGGAAAATGATATCGGGAAATGGGTAGGAAGGGGTAGTCTCATGACTGTTGAGGAGAAAAAACGAATATTACAGCAATGTTGGAAACCTCCTCCAAATTACCATTTTGAAGAAGATGCGAAGGCCCTCAAGTGAAAATTTCTGTATGCCTGGCTCGACAAATATTCACCATGGCTTGTTTATTCAAGCCATTTGAAAGGAGCATTTTGCTAGTACTGCGTCATTTTTGCTCCACCTTGTGACGGTATATGGGAATCCCGTCCATCTTGGATGCTGGCTCTTCCCGATCTTTTTGACACGCGGCTGAAGGGGCGGTTGATTCGCGGAAACGAATCATCAACTCCTGGAGGCAACGCGTTATAATCTAACCATTTGTCTCCGGGGGCAGCTGTCACACTGCCTCCCTACCTTTCTAGAGGATGGAGAGGGGGAAACTACGCTGTATGGGCGGCGTAGTTAAAACCCCTCATCCATTACATGGTAGCAGAGCGTGGTTGGTGGGTATGTGCTGGATTTTATCCTCGGTGCCCCCTCCACTTTTTGAGAGCTTTTCCAGAAGGAATAGCTCTGAGGTTTTCCAGAAGGAATCCTCTTTTTAATATCTTCTCTTTTTAATAACCCCTTTGTTAATCAATATACACTTCGGCCATTGGATTTTCTTTTTTCATCAAATCAAACTCATTATTATTATTACTATTATTATTATCAAACTTGATTATTATTCTTAAGGCGCTCAATGCCTGGCGTTCAATGCCAATTTTTCCCCTTGTTTTCCCAGTTGTTCCATCTTATGATGGGGGTTAGTCACCCAGAGGTTGTTCAGATGAACTTTCCTGAACCAGAACCTCTGACAACTACTTTCATTTATATTCCAGTTGTTCCATCTTATGATGGGGGTTAGTCACCTAGAGGTTGTTCAGATGAACTTTCCTGAACCAGAACCTCTGACAACTACTTTTTTTTCCTTTTTGTCCAAGTGCGCCAAGTGATATTGATAGGAGCTAAGTCTCCACCAGTAACAATTCTCAGTAGTACCATTACGATGGAAGCTATCGCTTTGGAGTTTTTCAGATGAACCTTCTGAATCAGAACTCCATACTACTTTCAGTCCCGTGTCTAACTTCACATACTTCTTCTTCAAAGAAGTATGTTTTTAAGGGGAGGAGTGTGACGGTATATGGGAATCCCGTCCATCTTGGATGCTGGCTCTTCCCGATCTTTTTGACACGCGGCTGAAGGGGCGGTTGATTCGCGGAAACGAATCATCAACTCCTGGAGGCAACGCGTTATAATCTAACCATTTGTCTCCGGGGGCAGCTGACACACTGCCTCCCTACCTTTCTGGAGGATGGAGAGGGGGAAACTACGCTGGTATGGGCGGCGTAGTTAAACCCCTCATCCATTACAACCTACTAGTACTGTTCGAGGAGTCTTAGGCTCATTTGTGGTGAGGCCATTCACCAAGTACAAAAGAATGCACGAGTTCTGTAAAAGTCACGTTGGAAGTAGTTGGCATTTGACAGCAATGAAAGCGATGCACTCATTTATGGTTGAGGTACCTATTGACATTCAGATGGTGAGTGCACATAAAAAAAAATGTGTTGGAAAACAGAAAATATATTTCATCACTCGTTGTCTGTGGTGATATTTTGTGGCGTGCACGATTTACCTTTACGTGGTAAACAACTTCATGAGGGGATTCTAGAAGATCTGATACAATTGAAAATTGATTCTGGGGACTGTGATCTTGAAAGGTTCACAAAGAAGGAAAGAAGAATGCGAGGTATTTGTCTCCAACAATACAAAACGAACTTAACTGTTTATGTGGGAACGTAGTGAGCAGCATCATAGTTGAATACATTAAGAAAGCTTGCGCATTTTCCATATTGGCCGACGAGACAGCTGATAGGTATATCGGGGAAGGAACAGTGTTGTCTATTGGACTTAGATTTTTCGACGAAGAAAAAATGTTGGTACGCGAGGATTTTCTAGGATTTGTTGAGTTGGAAGCGATGGATGCAACAACTATTGCAACAGCAATAGATAATTTCCTTGTTAAATGTGGTCTCGGGCCAGAAAAATGTGTTGGGCAAGGCTATGATGGTTGCTCCGCAATGGCGGGGAAATATGGTGGCGTCCAAAAATTCATCAGGGATAAAATACAAAAAATGCTTTATATTTCCATTGTGCGAGCCATCGGTTTAAACCTGGTTGTTAATGATTTGAATTAACAGTCGTCGAAATCCGCAATACTATGCTCCCACAATAAAAGAGATTGTCATCTTTTTTCGTCAGTCAGTGCTGCGGAGGAAGCACATTCCTAACATACCGGGATTTTGTGAGACCAGATGGTCCGAAAAATATCGATGCATTTCTGTTTTCATGAAGCATTTCGTGGAAATAGTTCAGGCATTGGAAAAGCTCACTACAGAGGGAAATAGTAATACAAGAAACAATGCGTTTCTGCTTTTCAGTGCCGTAACTCGACCAATTTTTCATCATTTGTGCCTTCATTATATCCAAATACTCGGCTCTGTTGCAACCAGTGGTAAATATTTTGCAGGGAAAACAGCTGAATTTGCTTCAATGCAACAATCATATTGAAACTGTGTTGTCGACTGTGAGGAATCACCGTGAGTCTGCTGATTCTGTGATGGGAGATATTTATGCAATCGGCCCAAAAAATGTCAGACGAATTGGGGGTAGAGCTTTTGACGCCAAGAGTGGTTGGACGTCAGCACCACCGTTCGAATATCCCAAGTGACTCTCCTGAGGAATATTGGAAAACGATCAGTCTTGATTCCTTACCTAGACTCGTTCTTCTTCAGCGCTGACTGACAGATTTTCTCATAATAATGAACCCAGCGTTTTTCCCCTTCTTTCTCTTCACCCCCCACGTCATGTTGGCTTCAAAATTAGACCATTTGAAACTCCAAACCGAAAAATTGCCAAGTTTTATGATTTTGATGAGGATCTGCTGTACGCAGAACTCCAATTATGGCACAATAAGTGGGCGGAAAAAATGGACAAACGACAAAGGTGAAGACTGGAATGAGACTGAAAAACTGTCAACACTTCAGAATGTAGAAATGATCGACTTGATCAAGGAAGCGGACCCCTTCTATCCTTCCATCAAAAAGGCCCTGATGATTGCGGTAACGTTACCGTGCACGAGCTACTTGGTGGAAAGAACTTTCAGCACCCTGAGGCGCGTAAAAACATGGACACGGTCTACAATGGGGGAGGACAGGCTGAATGGTCTGTGTATGCTCAGCCCTCCACCGAGATTTGGTGAAATCAAAGAAGGCAACCATTGTAGAAGAGGTTGTTGATCAATTTTGCCAGCAACCCCAGAAGAGTGATGCTGTCTTAAAAATTGTCCATTGCTGTTTTGTATTACCTATGTTGTATACTGAAATAATGTAAAATATATAAATAAAGATGTCATGAAAATTATTTCTCGGAATTCAGACTTTGTACCTTTCGTTTGCTATAATATGCACACGCATACTTTATATATAATAGCTCTTGAGGGTGCCCCCCCCCCCCCCCTGGGTAATCCTGCCTACGCCCATGGAAATACCTACTTATGGCCAGTTTAAAGCTCTAAGAGCGAAAATGTATGAAATTCAGACAGAAGGCGGAAGAGTTATAAAGAATATCAAGGACATCAGTACCAAGCCCACATACTGAGACTGGAGAGGGGGTCCAGTATGGAAGTGGTCATATTTATACCCACGACTTAGTCAAACATGTTGCTCAGGCTTTCCCTTTTATTTGTTGTAATCAACAGTGAAGGAAATGTTGTAGGCCAACCGAGATATATCATAATGGAACATCTCCAACTAAATGCGACGAGTTTAGTTGCAAAATCCGCCACCACGCGGCAGCACCAAAATGAATAAATTTTATTCTACTTCTTATTTGAGAATGGGGGGAGATTAATGATTATATGACTGAATTCGCGAATGAATATGATTGAATTTTGATTAGTGCAACTGAACTGGACTGAATTATTCTGATATTTGATTGATTTAGGTACTTGAACGGGTGGTGCGAATAAGTAGCTAAGCTTCAAAAAGTAAATTTTACATGTTCAATATTTTTTTAGGTAGGTACCTACAAATTTAAAAATTTCTAATTTGTAGGTACATAAAGTTTTTAAATTGTAGATACATACAAAGTTGTAGGTACATACATTTTTCAAATTTGTAGGTATATTTCTTAGTGTTACCTGAAAGAAAGCGACTGCACCGCTAAAAAATTCCAAGCGTAAGTACCTTTATCTGCCTACCTACTGAAGACCTCGCTCCATTCTCAAATAAGAAGTAGGAATAAAATTCAATTAGAAAGCAGAATAAAATTTAATAAGAAGTAGAATAATTTCAATTAGAAAAACTGATTTCTCATCAATATTCACTTAGAATTATGGGTGATTGGTTCAAAAAGTGTGCAACATTTTTTTGCCCACTGATCTAAGAAACATTTTTTCAAATTTTGAACATTTTCAAAATACAAATCCGTTTTCAGAATTTTTCTAAATTGACTGTAGCCGTGGGATTCTCGTTTCCAGGAGTTTAGATACAAGGGTCAAGGGACCTTTTTAGACGCTTCTGCACCATGTCGAGGCGCCCAGCGAGCCCAGCTCACAATTCACCCAATTTCTCTCTTACGAGCGCCTTCTCTCTCACACCTAACCCACAACCTCATCACTCGTCCTTCCTCCTCAACCATCGTGGTGACACAAACCGGACGAAAATTTCCTTCCCAGTATTCAACGCGGTGACTAACCAAGGCGAGTGCTCTTCCAAATATCCAACGTGGTGACAAACCGGAAGGATATTTTCCTATCCCAGAGACACATCCAAGGAGGCGACAAACCGCGCGGATACGCTCTCACACTCCTCTCTTACCTCCTCACTCAACCTCACCTCTTTAACCTCACCTATCCAAAACCTACCTCAAACCACGCTACCACAACTACAAATAATTAATGATATAATTATTGAATCCAGCGCATTTGTACGAAACTTTCAATTCCCAGGCCGGCTCCAGTACTCCGTTTGGGGCTTTCCTGCAGGAAGCCCGAGGGTACTGACTACAGAAAACAGTGATCTACGCAGAAGGGCATCTATGAAGGTAAATAATAAACCGTTGTGTAATAATTTGCAGCGTTTTTAAAACCGTAACCGGATTTTAACAGCCATCAAAACTGTGTTAGAAAACCCGTCCTTTCCACGTCAACTCCATCCGACCCACCCTCCTTGAAGAGAAGGTTTGTTTGAGTGATAAAAACTTGTTGGGTGCCGTCACAAAAGGCTTACAAGCCCTACGCTTATACAAGCCAAACCCGCTGCAGCCTCTGTCTTCCACCAGGGCCAACTAATACAACAAACCTCTTCCCTCGCCCGTCTTGAATGCGGGAGAAGCAAACCCTCCGGGTTTCCTCGTCTCCTTTTTCCCGTTCTAATTTAAATATCGCCTTTACAATTCAAAACAGTCCCGTAATAATAAGGGCATGGGAAACGGGAAACGGAAACGCTAAACCATTCCATTTGCTTTTAATTTACTTCATGTTTCATTGGAAAAAGATTTGTCGAAGCTATGAAGTACGAATGGCGTCAAGAGTTAACCTAGTACAACTCTTTGATGATACTCTAAATGAATATTCAGTCGTTCAATACTTCTTCTTGCTCTCATAGGTAGGTGCCTAATTGGATGGGTGCACCGTGAAGAGTAATTTACTGGGTAACCTTAGAACTTGAATAAAACCGCAATTTATATTTATAATGGGGTATAATATATGCACACCTATTCTATTTTATTTATTTTTATTTTTAAATTAAAGTAGATTCCATCGTGAAATTTTGACTCCAACCGCACTGTCACTGCACATCTCTCGCCTTGTCGGGATCCCCCCACCCACTGCGACGTCAGAACTTCGGGAAACTTTGAAAAATCATAGAAAAAGAACTAATTATTGTAGGACAGTGTGGTTAGTGTAAAACTTCTCAGAATAGAATCTAGTTTCCTTTAAAAAAATAAAATAAATAAATTTGTGACCCATGCGCACCCCCCATAACTTACTCTCATTGTAACGATCTTACACCTACCTAGCTGCTCTCCCAGAACAGGTAGATTCAGATTTCCCATGATGAATTTGGAATGAAAACCAAAGCTGTCCGAGTCAAGAAAGAGACGATAAGGTAAATTCTTTTTACGGTTTTCATCACTATTAATCCTGTAAGTTACTGGTTATATTTCGAACTAACGGCATTTCGAACTACTTATTGTAACACTAAACTTCCACCTATAGCTGCTCTCCCAGAACATCACAACAAGTAGATTCAGATGTCCCCACGATGGATTTGGGATAAAACCAAACCTGTCCAAGTCAAGAAAGAGACGATAAGGTAAATTCTTTTTACGGTTTCATCACTATCAATCCTGTATACTACTGGTTAATATTTAGAAGACTATCAGACGTGCCGGCACCAAAGCGAAAATCACCAGGAATATAGAAGTTCATCACGGACCAAATTCAAAGGAAAAGGTTTTACCAGCACCTCACCAGAAAACAGCTGGCAACCTGCGGCAATCCGGCAAATTGCAGAGAGGGAGATGTAGGTTTATTTTCCATGAGCTGTTGTTGCTGCACAGAAATGGTCGCTTTGGCAGATTGAGTTGGATGTCAGTGAAATCAGTTCATGAAATCAACAATGCCAGCAAGAATAACATCCACTTGATAAAATAGACACAAAAAACTTGCTGGCTCTTCTATCCACATCATTAAACGAGTTCGTCAAAAACCGACCAACTCTGATGTGACTCGAACAGGCGTTTTCTTCTTCTCTGAACGACCGTTTCGAGCATGCATCAAGCTTACGGCGGAGGTTCTCTGGTAAGAGGCAGGCGGTAAAACATCACCTCTCACCGGTAATACTGCGTTATCCTTCAAGGAAAGGCAAAAAAAAAATCCAGGATCTCCCACTCCTGCTCAACTTTGCCCCTTGCCTTCCATCATAACCATAGTTGAAGGTTCCCTCTCAGGTTTTCAGACGACACTTATTACTATTTAGAGCCCCCTCTGGATCCGAACTATTCTACATTATCCTCCTCTTAGAACTTTTCAGTTCCCCCCTTCATCGCTATCCCATCGTCCCCCCCATCTGGCTTTCCTTGAAGAAGGACGGTCTCAACTTGTTAACAACCCTTCCATAAAGTCTACTGGTCGCATGCAGTAACAATGTAGCCGACAGCAAATCATGTTACCCCACCGAGCCAAGAATAGGGAGGCTTCTTTTACATGCAAAACTGAACAGCTCAATTCTCGTCCGCCAAGTTATTATGTTATCAGAACGTGGTATTTGAAAGTTCATTCTTGCTTATGATTATACCGTAAATCTTCCACTCCGCGGTATCTGTATTAGAAAAACCTTTTGGTTTATCCCTCGCTCCAGTTAACGATTAAAAATACCGAATACAGTTAGTAATTAGGATGTAGGTAACGCTTATGCTAGAGTGCTTACCCACCCAACTGATGCCTTTTATGGTCAACGAAAATTGGACTTGAATGACGAGGAAAGTTCGGAACTTTTAAGGTAGAAGATACCCCCCCCCCCCCCCCCCACACTACCAAAACTCTTGCTGCACTGCTGTAAAAATTTACCCGCCAAGAAAAACTCCTCAACCACAAAGAGATTGGTAATCTATTTTCTCGCCAAAGTAGCATGCTCAGTGATTCGCACCTCACTTTTGGATTTGAATAGTTATAGAAACATGCCTGTTCCTTCTCCCAAAACCTTGAAAATTTTTTTCAACGCTGTTTAGCGGGGCTGCCCGCCCAATAGCGTTGAAATAAATCAATAGTAAGTAGTTTAAATCGTTACTGTGAGTGGTGGTAAGTCACCCTACTTGTGCAGAAAAAGTGATCTCTCTCAGAGGCATGTTGGTAACAGTGATAGTAGATTCGAATCATCTACCAACTCGGATAACTTCGAAAAGAACAACTTGTCGTAACTGAACAGAATATTGTTCGGATACTTGAAACTTGCGGTTACATTATTTCTTTTGCAGCTCTCTTCTTATTTTCCTACGCCCGTCAAATATGTGTCGGTTGAATTCAGTCTGGGAAAGCTACACGTTTTGAAGACCAACAATCAAGTACAGCTTTTGGCTGTTGGAAGAGCTGGAGGCGACTGGTAATAACGCGATACGGAGGGTTATGTTTAGATACCGTGAGCACCCGGTGGGTTCC